>CVRI01000012.1:165432-673437 GCA_900005825.1 Clunio marinus | reverse complement strand
ATGATAAAATACTAGGAGTTATAGAAATTATTTTCCTTACAGGAGTTTCACTGTTGAAGCTTCGAACCGAAACTGTATACGTATTCATTGCAGATTTTTGATAATAATAGTCTCCAATAACTTCCAAACGATAAGAGTATCTATTAATTTGCATTATTGACGTAGCGACAACTGTTTTTCCACTTAAATCATCTGTAAAAGAAACTTCTATGGCAATTCTTCTGCCGTAACGTATGTTCAAATGTTTTTGAATGTCAACCTCGAAAGTCACACTACTATTATCGATATCAAACTGTTTTGTATAAAGTGCTTGGTTGTCATTACTATAATAGTATGAGTTAAAAAATTTCACATTTGCTCTTCCTTTAACTGCTCCACCAAAAGTATATTCAGGCGATATTGTTACGGGAAATTTCTGGTCAGGAATTCCAACCGATTCAGGATGAATAATATTAACAAGGAAAACAGGAAGTTCATATTTTTCAACTTCAAACGTTTTTCTGTAGATCTGATAACAATTTTTATGTCATGAATTAAGTGATTTATCATGATTACAAGAATTTACCTCTCCTTCCTCAGATGTATCTTCCAATGATATCGTCCATGTTCCCAAATTAGGCATCTGACTCAACGCTAATGATCCTTGATACATACCATTATCAAAAGTCACATTCGCATATGTTCTAATATCATTATCTTCTGAATCTTTTATCGTTATGACAGCCCCGACCAAATCAGATGGCCGTGCCTCAGAATCAATTGAAAACACTCTAAAATTTACCACATCTCCTGGTCGATATATGGATTTATCCGTTAGCAACAATACTGAATGTGATTTTTTCAAAAACGTTAATTGTCGATTACTAAAGTAAGTTTCATCAGTTTTTCGATCGACTGCACCGACATTCAACTTGTAGGAACCATCTCTTAAATTTTCAGTCTTTAATTAGATAACAAAAAGAGATTTTTCTAATAGCTGATTTAAAAGAAAAATGATGACCTTACATTAAACTTAAGATTTTTCAGGGCACCAGATTTCAAGTTCACTCCAATAATATTCTGTTCAACATAGTTGCCGTTAATATCAATTCCAGAGAGTTTGACGTTGACAATCACTGCATTTTTTATTCCACTTGAAACGATCGAAAACTCATAAGGATGGCCAGAACGAAGTACCTTAGGCCCGATCACGGAGAAAACTCTACATTCATTTAATTAGATCAGATTTAAACCAACAATAACTTTCAGATATCAAGAAATCTCACGGTTGATCTGCGTGGCAAAAGGAAAATAGAAAACCTAAAAACGCCACGACACAAGTTATAACTTTTAACTTAGTCACCATTTTGTTGATTGATCTCTCAACTTCACAAAAGAACTGATGAAATTTGATCAAAAAACCTTAATAAATAGTATTCAATTGAAAGTCTACATTCTTATGTATTTGTGTCTCGGCAACAGAAAGTATATTAAATTTTGCTCAAAAACATTTGTGCGTTTACGTGAGTTCTCGCACTTAAATTAATTCAGTCTTTCATAAGTTAATATTTGAATGCTGAATGATCCCGTTCTATTTATAACAGAAACAACTGTCAAAATGACATCTTTTTTTTCGACGAATCTTCAATAACAATAAAATGGCTTCAATTTTTGCATAGCAACAAATAACTCCGACAATATAATTACGGAGGCCCACCTTTGGTGAGGTCACCGTATTGTATTCGACATTTTTTTTTGGAAAATTTTTTTTGCTTAAATATGCTTAAAATAGCATGAAACGTCGAGAAAAGTGGAAAAAATGGACTTCGATTTTTCCGTCGCCTTTCAACCCTGTCTGTCTGTCTTTATGTATGTAACTTTTTTTTTGTTAACTTTTCTGNGTAGAAGAAAACAAATCTGGTAGTTGGTGCATAAGTGAAGTCGGGAATGAAGCTCAAGATGCCTTCATTATTAATCATATCTATGGCAACATTCTTTACTATCTTTCCTTTAGATATTGCAACACAGTAACATTGTTCGAGATCGAACGTTGTTTCTACAAGAATGTTCAAACGCGATCCGATCTTAGGGCTGCAATAAAATAACTTCGTGAATGTTTGTTTCATTAAGATGCATAACTTTAGAAGTTCTCATACTTTTTGGTGAGGGAACTAATTCTCCATCTAGGAATGGAAACACTAGATCCGGGTCTTATGTATTTTGAAGAACTTGCATCATTTGGAATGCGGACCTACAAATAAAATTATTAGTTACTGAGAATCATTTTTCCGAGTTTTCCATACCCGTATATAGATATAAGAAAATTGAGGTGGTGCAAAAAATTGAATCACGACAGTTCCATCTGAGTTTAATTCATATTGCTTTTCCATAAATGTCTCCCGCACACAGTTGGAATCTCTCCATGCACAATATCCCTCAATACTTACGCTCACTTTAGAGCCTTGTGGTGGCTAAAGATATATGAAAACAGCAATAATATAACATAAATAAAAAAATATAATACAGAATAAATTAAAATACGAAACACAAAGATAGTCATCATAGATGATGATAAAATACTAGGAGTTATAGAAATTATTTTCCTTACAGGAGTTTCACTGTTGAAGCTTCGAACCGAAACTGTATACGTATTCATTGCAGATTTTTGATAATAATAGTCTCCAATAACTTCCAAACGATAAGAGTATCTATTAATTTGCATTATTGACGTAGCGACAACTGTTTTTCCACTTAAATCATCTGTAAAAGAAACTTCTATGGCAACT
Organism: Clunio marinus; assembly: GCA_900005825.1. Classification (NCBI taxonomy): domain Eukaryota; kingdom Metazoa; phylum Arthropoda; class Insecta; order Diptera; family Chironomidae; genus Clunio; species Clunio marinus. The sequence continues at coordinate 670,672 of CVRI01000012.1, read as the reverse complement.
CTTCTGCCGTAACGTATGTTCAAATGTTTTTGAATGTCAACCTCGAAAGTCACACTACTATTATCGATATCAAACTGTTTTGTATAAAGTGCTTGGTTGTCATTACTATAATAGTATGAGTTAAAAAATTTCACATTTGCTCTTCCTTTAACTGCTCCACCAAAAGTATATTCAGGCGATATTGTTACGGGAAATTTCTGCTCAGGAATTCCAACCGATTCAGGATGAATAATATTAACAGCGACAACAGGAAGTACATATTTTTCAACTTCAAACGTTTTTCTGTAGGTCTGATAACAATTTTTATGTCATGAATTAATTGATTTTTCATGATTACAAGAATTTACCTCTCCTTCCTCAGATGTATCTTCCAATGATATCGTCCATGTTCCCAAATTAGGCATCTGACTCAACGCTAATGATCCTTGATACATACCATTATCAAAAGTCACATTCGCATATGTTCTAATATCATTATCTTCTGAATCTTTTATCGTTACGACAGCCCCGACCAAATCAGATGGCCGTGCCTCAGAATCAATTGAAAACACTCTAAAATTTACCACATCTCCTGGTCGATATATGGATTTATCCGTTAGCAACAATACTGAATGTGATTTTTTCAAAAACGTTAATTGTCGATTACTAAAGTAGGTTTCACCAGTTTTGCGATCGGCTGCACCGACATTCAACTTGTAGGAACCATCTCTTAAATTTTCAGTCTTTAATTAGATAACAAAAAGAGATTTTTCTAATAGCTGATTTAAAAGAAAAATGATGACCTTACATTAAACTTAAGATTTTTCAGGGCACCAGATTTCAAGTTCACTCCAATAATATTCTGTTCAACATAGTTGCCGTTAATATCAATTCCAGAGAGTTTGACGTTGACAATCACTGCATTTTTTATTCCACTTGAAACGATAGAAAATTCATAAGGATGGCCAGAACGAAGTACCTTAGGCCCGATCACGGAGAAAACTCTACATTCATTTAATATAAGATCAGATTTAAACTAACAATAACTTTCAGATATCAAGAAATCTCACGGTTGATCTGCGTGGCAAAAAGAAGATAGAAAACCTAAAAACGCCACGACACAAGTTATAACTTTTAACTTAGTCACCATTTTGTTGATTGATCTCTCAACTTCACAAAAGAACTGATAAAATTTGATCGAAAGACCTTAATAAATAGTGCTCAATTGAATGGATGAATTTGAATGTGTTTGTGTCTCGGTAACAGAAAGTATATTAAATTTTGCTCAAAAACATTTGTGCTTTTACGTGAGACTTCTAACATTTCAATTCAGCCTTTCCATAAGTTATTAATAGTATGCTTAATGATTCATTTGTTGTTGTAACAAGTGTTTTTCAGCTTGACTTCGAGACGTATCTATTCACCAAATATTAAAAAAATACTTACTGATAAACATGAACGTGAGGCACGTGTAAATAAGTCAGTTAAATTAAGTTGAATGTAAAAAAATGTTTCTCATTTAGTGATAATGTGAACCTTAATTTTATTTAATTTTTATATTATCCAACAGTTCTCAACTTAATGTTTTATTAAAACTCAACTATACAACCATACAAATTATGTTCATCAACTCAAAATCTTATACAAAAATTCAAACCGTCCATTGAAGCATATATTTTTATAAATAAAAAAGTCGAATGAAAATTCCGATGGTGCTTCTTTTCTTTTCCTTCCTTGACTTCTCCCATTCTCACTCTTACATTCAGTGCAATTATTCATGTGGAAAAATAAAGTACAAAAAGCATAAATAATGAAATTTCCATTAAAAACTTCCATTTCACAAAAAAAGAAAAGGAAGAGAAATTGCAAAAACAATAAAACTTTGCAATTTTCCAAAGGAACATTTTTTAAAGAAAAATTGAAAAAGATTGTGAAATGAGAAATATTTCCTTCACAGAAATAGTTTTTGTTTTATAAGGGAGCGAAATACTTCTGCTATGGTATTTTCTTAAGTTTTTTGTTTTATTTTGAAAATGAAAAGTTACTGGAAAGAAACAGCGAACATAGCTTTTGCCTTTTCTCTGACAATAAACAATACGAGTTGCTTGAAGGAAAACTGGAAAGAGTAATGTCTAAGAAATTGTATAACACAATAATTACTTGTATCAAGATCTTTCCCTTCTACTTAAGAAGTTAAGCAATGAAAAGAAAGTGTTTCGTTCAAACCTTGCAAGCAATGATAACTTTATCAAGAATTTAACAAAGTAGAAATAAAAATATTTCGACATTAATTCTTATCCAAACTCCCCTTTCTATTTTTTTTTGTAAGACTTGAATGTGAATATAAAAAATTAATTCAGGATTATGAAGATAATTATGTGTTTTGATAACATAGTAATATGGTTCAAATTTTAATACGATTCAATACCCAAATGAACCCAGAAGACACAGTCACGATCGTAGATTATCTGTACCAATATTAATACGTCCCTTAATGGAATTTTTTATTTGCATAACTTTTTGAACGGCAAACTTATTAGATTTATTGATCTTAAAGAGTTTTTTTACATGGAAGGTAGCAACATAAAAGTTTTATGTTTCTAGCCTCATGACATCGACAAAAAGAAAAGTTCAAATTAATATCATTTGGGATTATGGCGTTCGTTCGTTTTTGTTTCTGTGAAAGTTGTAATAGTATCTAGTTCTTGATGATTGTAGAATCATTAGCTGTCAAAAAAAACTGAGAGGAGAATGAAAGAAATTTCATCTTTTTGATTTTATTTCACATTGATGAATTTTCCTATAAAATTTTCCTTCCGTGATTCTTTTTATGTTCAAGGAATATAAAAGATGTCTGGTGCTTTTGACATTTTTTATATGGTGCATAAAAATATATGATGATACAGCTAATTTGCATGATTCTCTTTACAAAACTTTTTCATATTGATTTCTTCTTCAAGTAGTCAAGAGATGAATTCTTCAGAATAATGTCAAAATTTGTTTCGATCGTAATCTGAAAGAATATTTATTTCAATAAATCTCAAAGTTGCTTGTTTGAGAGCGATAGTTAAATATTTTTATGATTCCATTGCTTTTCTGTGAAGCAAAAAAAGTTGAAACAATAATCAAGTGGATATAAAAACTTCTCACACGCTCAGCTAAATATTATCAAATGTCATTATTGGTTATCAGAAAAGGGTAATGTCAGCACAAAACTTAATACAGGCAACCAAAACTAGACAATTTCTTTGTTTTACTTCAGTTGTCGAAAAGAAAAAGAAGGAAATTCTCACATTTCTCGCATTTTACTATCGTCGTTGGTAATATGTTGTAAATCATTATGAAATATTGTCTATGCCTATAATTTGAAAGAAAGGATGATGATTTTCTCGTTTTACCCCTGTTTCATCTCAAATATTGTTGAAAATTTTTCTGACTTTCAATGACAAGTTTTTCTGAATTTCCTCTTTTCTCCATCCATAAACAGAAGTGAATCGCTAACGTTTTCTTTTAACTTACCATAATTTTGCCATTTTCCCTTTGAGCATGGAATTTAGAATATAAATCTTTAAAGAAATTTAAGAAAAAGAAGGTGATTCGATGTCAAAAACATATCAACATTAGGTCCAATGGAATTCTTCTTTGCTGTGCTGCTTCATGGTGAACAAACAGAGACAACTTCAAAGATCAGGTTGGTCCCCTGCATAGAGTAGGAAATTGTTGAAGAAAGCAAGCATCTAAGAATGAAAAGCAAGCACAACACATTTATAATGTATTCAGGAAGGTTTTTCACTCATAAAAATATACGACGGCAGAATATCCCTAAGTAAAAGTGAACGAAAGATACATATTTTTATTATGATGATGACGCTGATAATAATATGGTGAGGAAAATATAAAGGAAAAGGAAACATAAGAAGACACAGAAGAAGAAGAAGATTTTTTTTTTGTTTGCATGATCTATAATGTATTTTTAAATGTTTTTTATCTTGTTATATACATACCCTCACCCAGCCATTTCTCGTCTTCTTCTGCAAGAAAAAATATATATCGAGAGTTCCTAAACCTTTTCAGTCTTGGTTGTAAAAAGCTTTTCCTGCGATAAGACCAGTTTGTATTGTTGAATAGAAATCAACTTTTTTTTCGGTTTAAAACAATGCTCGAAGTTTTGATGTGAGAATAACTTTAAAGAATGTGATTTAAGATTGAATTTGAGCATAAGGAGTAGTCAGGAAATGACTGTTTATTCTATAAACAAGATTAAGAATGGGAAAACTCTAACTGACTATTTGTGAAAGATCAGAAATATTCGAACGAAATGTTTCAATAAATTCTTCTGTTCATAACAAAGAATTGAACTTTATGACCCTCATGACCCTCAAGCATTTAAGGGCTTCCTTCCGTCACTCTCAGGCTGTAAAAATCTTATTTGTCGTTTGTTCCTAACATTCTTCAACTAAAACCCGACAAGGGACTCAAAAAATATTATCTCCTGTGCCTGACCGCAAGCGCTCAGTGAGTGTAAGTTCATCATTGAAAATGAAGTAACATGATGGAGTTCTCATAATCGATTAATGTTCGTGATGAATTGAAGTTTTCCAAACTTTTCTTCCAAGAGAATTGAACACAAAAATTCGACTACATTCTCCAAGGGTTGATTAGCATTTCCGACACGACCTAATGATAATTCAAGGTCAAGGAAAACTGTTTTGAACTCTGAGAAGTTTTCGTTTCGCTTCAAAACACTCAAAGGTTCAATACCTAAAGTGTCTAACTTTTTTCTGTTCTTTTTTTTTTCGTAAGAAATCAAACTAAAAGCTTTTCGAAAGTGTTTTTCATTTTGGTACATCAATTTATTTATTTTCTAGAAGATAAACTTAAATATTTTATGTAGATACGAGGCGAGGGTGGTAAGGAAATTTATTGCGATTTGCATAAGTTTTCGTTATTAATTTGCGAAATAACTTTGGAAGGAAGAACTTTGGAGAGAATTTCTTTTTATCAATTGTGTGAAATATTGTGAAAGTTTCTATTCCAACTTATGTTACCGGATTGTGTTGATAATATCAAAGAACATAGAGGCATATGGAAAATGTCTTAATGTCTTCTTTTGAATATTTTATTTGATAAAGTCACTCTCATAAGTCTTCGCTTCAAAGATTTGTTTCGTGAAAGCGACACGTTTGCAATTTGATGCTCATAAAACAAAAATACATGCTCATAAAATTCTACAAAATATTATGTGTCAACAAGATCTCACAGAGATTCATAGGAGAATTCAAACATAAAGCTGATATTTGTTGTTGGAGTTTTATTGCTTTTTAAAAAATTCGCTTTTCATATTTTATTACAGACACAACAGGATCTCAGATTTCAATCTGTGTGTAAGGAAGAAAGAATTGAAACAAAATTGAAGCTCTTTAAAAAGCTTTAAATAAATTTCCCACACTTTTAGGAAGTCGTCAAAACATCTTCTTTTTCCGAATTCATCTTCCTTTCATTTTCCGATGAGCGAAATGATATGTGGGAGGATGGCCAATGAGAAAATAAAATATTGATTACATTTTACCTGATGATAATTTAGTTGCAAAGAATACAAGCTTAAGGAAGATGGTTTGAGATCGTTTGAAAAATCAATTTTGACCATTAATTCATCTTATGAAGCTTGTAGAGAAACGTTTTCGTTGATGGTAGCTTCATAAATATGTAATTCAAGTTTTTATTGCTCAAACGAGGGTTCAATGCTTTATTATTTGCTCAATTTGCTATCTTTAAGTTGTTCTGGCGATTCTCGTCTCTCATTTAAATATCACAGAACTCGAAGTCATTAGACTTCAACAAATGTGGTCTTTAAAATGTCAGAAAAGAGACTCGAAAATTAATCAGAGAAAAGTTCCTCGTGTTTAAAATTGCGAAGCCACTTTTCTAACAAGCATCAACATTCTTTACGTTTGTCTTGTGCCTGGAATTTGACTCCCAACGGTACGTAATAGGCACAACGCAGCATCTTCAAAAAAAGGAAGAAAAAGCATTCTTGAGGAAGTAAAATGTGAAAATCTTAATATATCTTAGAATGTTGAAAATACATGATGAAAGAAAAGTTAGAGAGAGAAAGAAAAAAAAAAGTAAAAATGTAAAAGCGTAGCTGCTGCTGTTGTTAAAGGGAAGATTTATTTTTATTGCCTCGAGAAATTTTTGGGGATGAGTAGAAGGAAAGAAAATTTTCTCTCACTTACTCTATTGTACACAAACGAGAGTTTCACGAATTTATGCTTTATAGCAGAACATGTGAATTGCTAAATTGAAATGAAAATATTACCTACAGCGAGAAGAATGGGAGTGAAAGAAATTTGCAATAAGCAAAGTGTTGGATGTAATAGAGAAAGAAATGCTTTTTTTGGGGGGACGGGTGGGGGTGTTCGCGGTGAAATGATGAGCAGAGGTTCGAAAATATGTGAAATTTAATAAGAAAATTATGCATCCACATCCCACCTTAGAATCTATTAGACTTTCTACCAGTAATTTCACATTGAACAGGGAAAACGAAGCATTTTCACATTCTTCTTATACTACTGAAATCATAATAAAAACACGATAAATTCACTGAAAGTATCTTGCTGAATTTTTCCAAAGGAGTCATTAACATGATTTATTAATTTAGTTGAGCTTTTTTGAACAAGTTTTTGCTCTTGAAAGTATCCTCTGAGAGCATTTTGTTCGTTGGAAAATTAAAAAATCAAATAAATCAATTCGTAACAATGTGCCACTCGACTCCAACCTGAACAACACTATGATGAGAAAGGAATAAAGGTAGAAAGGCCACAATGAAGAAAAGTAAAAGAAGGAATTGTGCTTACCATGAGCATGATTCCTTTCTGTGCTTAAAACAAACTTTTTTTCACGAAGTTAAGGCAAATTGAAGAAGAAAATTAATTTCAAGAAAGCAGCAAGCGAGAATTTCAATTTTCTTTCTTTCTTTCTTTTTTATGCAATGGTGAATCGATGACTCTTATAGATGTTAAATAAATGGTTTACAACTTTATCGATCTTTCTTATTTTTTTTCTACCCTAAAAAACTTCTTAAATAATATCACGCAATATCACGGATATAGATTTAAAAACAATACATCATATTGTCATGACATTACATAACCATTTCGATTTTCAACATCTGCATCCAGTTGGGCTGAAAGAGTAGAAAGATAAACGAACAGCAACAAAATAAACATCTCAACATTGATTCATTTTGTGACCAAAATTTTGTGGTTGAGAAGAATGAATTGTATACTAATAACTAATTATTTATTTGCAAGAATGATTGTGGAAATGGGAAAGGTGGAATAAATGTTTAAATAAATAAATAAAAGTGAATAAGCAGAGAATTTTTGAAAATCAATTTCCCGACTAAATCATGATTTTTATTGTTAAATGTATTTTGTTTTTTTATTTATCTCATCTTTTATGATTATAAATATTGTTGAAAAAGGAAGTCACTTGAAAATCGATTCAGTTTTTAAATTTATCTACCACGATTTACTGACATAACTTTCAAACAAATCCCATTTGCTATAAAACTCGAGTTGCAATTTAACCGTAGCGTTGTATAAATAAACAGGATATTGGAAAAAAAGGTATTTGCACAATAAGAATTTTCTCATAATTTATCATAAATTTAATTCCCACTCGTTCAACGATGACATTAAACATTTACATGATAATAACATGCCGATAACAAAAATAATTCAATACTGTGACGTGCACGTCGATAAACATATTCTACCAGCCTAGTCGAATGAACGTGTTCATGTAGAAGAATCATTAGCCGATTATACGTATTTCGGGGTTTTGAAGAATGTGTGGCATGAGATCTTCATGCTCACAACTCACGAACGAATGAAAGTGTTTTGTGATGTAATAAGCGATTTTAGATTTCCAGATTTTCTTTACCTTCAATCTTCTCTTGTCTAATTTCTCGCCTTCAACATTATCACTTCGACTCTGAGATTCCATTTCACCACGCAAAAAAAGAATTCACTCAACGACCATTGAGAATTGCTTGAAAAGCACTTCTCACTACATTCAAATCGAAATTCAATGTAGAAAATGTCTAATTGAGCTAATGGAATTTGTATTTTTCTACGCTTTCCGCGTTTAGAACAAAAACTCATGGTTTTAAAATTAAATTTTGAGTTTTTCGACTGTTACTTTTTCCCGTGCTTTTCGGCACTTGATCACGTCACAATGAGTTTTAAATGAAATTTTCCAGCAATAAATCATCATCATTGACGGCAGTTGAGAATTTATCAGTTCGAAAACAGAAAAGCGATTTTAATGACCGAGCACTTAAAACTGTTTTTCTCATCCTTCTCATAGATACGTGGCATGTTGGTTTTGAGTTTTGAGAGTTGAATGTTGAAAGAATTTAAGAAATGAGAAATGAAAAAGCAAAATTCTTGTTTTATTTGGAAAATTATCGAACGGAAAAGTAATTTCCATGAATAAATATTTCAGGTCTACCATCTGAACATTGATTAAAATTTTATGACACATCTACTCAAGAGTTAAAAGGATTCTAATTAAATTTTCACAGCAATTTGTGATTTTCAAATTGTTAATAATGTCATAAATGAAAATTTATGATTCACGTTAAATTTACACACGTGTTTGAAATTAAAACATTTCGACATATAACGTATCATAATCGCTGTTGTGTGAATAAAGGCATCAAAAGGATATATGAGCGAGGGAAGGACGAGATGAAGGTTGAAGTTTTAAAGGATTATCGTGAGCGGGGAATATGAATGTGAACTAGATCTTCATAATTGAATAAACACACCACTTTTCACATTTCTTAATTTTTCTTTATATCCTGTAGGAAAATTTTCCCCGCTTCATCGTTTACTTCTCCCCACAGTTGGTGTTAAAGTTTTTTTTTCTTTTAAACACCAACAACATACACTAAGTACTTACATACAATGGGAAATTAAAATCCATGAGTATTTAGTTTAAGCTGAATATTAAAACATGATATGGAAAAACTGAACGACTCATGGTGATTGCTAACAAGTTTAAAACCTTAACTGCTGCACCACTGCATCGTCGTCGCGTTTATTTAAAAAGCAATGGCTTTGTTCCCTTTTATAAGCTCATAATGCATACACGAAATGTAATTTAAAAACAGCGGTTGTTTTATTTTTTTGTGCTTCTGCATTTGATTAAGGATAATTATCTCTACCTGAAACTTTGTTACTTTTTCTTCTTCTTTCCTTTTTTTTCCGTCTCGTCCTAGTCCCAACCACATTCGTTCTATTCATGTTGCGGTGTGGCGTGAACGTTGATGCAGTAGTAGTGTGAACCTAAGTACGTATTGATTTTGTTCTTCCCCAAAAACAACAACAAACAAAAGCATTGTAAGCAATAAATTGAGTTTGAAACCCTTTTCTGAAAGCGAAATAAATTCGTATTGCACAAGCAGGATTCGAGAAGGGAACGGGGTCATCGTAAAATCATTTCACATTTGAAAGGGTTCATTGTTGTACTTTAATGCTTGATGTCTCAATCTTGCACTTCGATAAACTCATAAAAACAAACAAAAACATAAACCGGAGGAGATGCTTTAAAGAAAGCACTGATTTGGAAAGATTCTTTCATTGACGTGACGTCATAAGCTTACAAAAGGAAGAATAAAAGTTTGGAAAAACCAAGAGCGCCATTTCAATAAATTAAAATTTCGCTTAACCAAAATGATATATTTATTATTTTTGTGTTATGCTGAGTTATTGAAAACGCTTTCAGGAATACAAGGCGAAAGCTTTTCATAATATCAATATTATTTCAAGCGTCGAAAATAAGAAAATATTTGCAATTGAAGAGAAATGTTTTATGTGAATTAAGGGGAAGTAAGACGAAGTAAGAGAGAATGTTGAACATTTCTCGTTGTTTGTTGTTGTGATTCAGATATTTCGGAGTTGTTCAGAGTTGTTTTAAATATATAAGCAAACTCTACTTCATGAAGAACAATGCAGAAGGGATTAATTTGATTTTATGTTGTTAGGGAGGTGATTGTAATGACATCATTTCATTGTTAAATTGTCAATAACAATTAAACAAGACATTTATGTGCTTTAGAGACCTGAGAGAAATCGAGAAGTGAAATAAAGCCAACAAACGTTTCTCCCTCCATTTCATTACATATTTTTTATTTAAAAATCAAATCGTCGTCGTGGTCGTCTAACACTGCTTTCTTGCATGTCTTTTGTTGTCCTTGAACAGACGAAACCGGTTTTAAATACATTCGCTTAATTTCACTCACAGCAATTAATTGTTCCGATAAATATTGATTTAACATTTTTCTCCTCTGTTTATCGAAACAATATTCTTGAATAACAAATTGATTCCAATGAATTTTAAGCTTCTGGCAGATATTTGAGTAATTTAAATCTTTTTTTTTCTTTTTCTTCGAGGTTGTTGTTTTGTTTTTCTCATTTTTCTGCCCCTCATTAAGCAAACTACATACAGCTACAATCTCATGAGAAAACTAAAGAAGAATGAAAGACAAAACAAATTCCCACTCACTTAAAATCAATCCCACCAAAGCACGCTTAACACACCTGACGTCATGCCGCATGCAAGAGAAGAAGAAAACGAATCAAGCCCCACTCACGGGAGAGAAAGTCTTAATAAATAGACCTTCAATACGACGGCGATCACTTAGTTGGATCGTACATTTGAGTCGGCTTAGATCTCGGAACGGCACAAATGATATAAAGTGGATTTCGAATTAAGTGGAATTACGGAAATAGACTGTTAATTTAAGGGTTGGTGTCGTTGACAACACAAGTGTCTATTAAGCGCATTTTCGGATACGCAATTAGTGAAGCACAGCCTTAACATGGCGAGTGTGAAACGGTTATCAGGATTTTTATTAATATCATCCTTGTTGTTATTCGGTGAGTTACAGCTTTTTATTTTGATGATTAAGCTTAAATAAATAAGAAATGAAATGGTCGAAAAGCTTTATACGTGTCAGAAATAATAAGCGGGTATGTCACCCAAACCGTAACCGAAACAAATGAACTTGAGTTATATTGCTTGGCAACCAAACGGTGATATTAAAGTGGAAGAAGAAAACAACCAAACAGTTATCTCGAAATGGCGTGGCACTAGAAACTATCCTTGACAGTTATTTTAATGGATTTCGGATTCACGAGAATAAATTTCGATTTTTTTTAAATGTTGGTCGATTGCTTTAAATTTACATACTTAATTTATTTAAATTTGTGAAACAAATCTCCACGTTGGAGAGTCTTTTTAAACATTTTTATTTATCTTCATCGTTTACTATGTGATTTTATTTTGGAAAATCGAACAGACTCATTGATTGTGAAGACATGATGAGATTGCTATGAATATTATTGATTATGAATATAAGAGAAAGTTTAATGTTGACATTTGAAAACAAGACAAAGCGAGCGAGAAGTTGAGAAGCGAACGAATGAATGAATATATGGAAAAAAAGAAGTTCGCTCGTTCAGGAGTGTTGTTGAGAAAGAGAACTGGTTTCCAATGAAATGGAAATTATATAACTGGTTGCAATGCTTCTCGCACACAAACTCGACAATATTTTTGCAAGTCAAGAACATTGTGTAAATGCTGCTTGTCATTCACCAGTAACTCGAAGAGTAACAACATACCAAAAAGAAAAAACACCAGAAATCAATTAACGATGCATGCCATCGTCGCCCGCTTCGTAAAATTTTCCAAGAATGTCTCAGAATATTTAGCTTTGGTCAAGAGTGTCGTTGACATGTTGAAATGAGTCAATTGCTTTGTTAATCTCGCTCTTTATGTAACTTTCAACCACCATTTCCTTCTCATACTTATTCGAGTTTACTTTACTTCCTTCATCGTCTCCATATTGCCACAACAACGCTGTTGGTGCTTACAACAAACCAATAAATAATATTTTCCACATTTTTTTCCTTCTTCTTTTATTTCAATTAAAAGCTGCTTCAGGTTTTTTTCTCTTTCATCTTAAAAAAGAAATATCGTGTGAAAGATTTTCAATTAAGGTTCATGCTTGATAACGGCGTGCAACCATATCGTTCGTTTCTTCATCATGTCGAAGACGTAATAATATAATTAATTGATTTCATATTGCTTTTTGATGAAAAAAAGTGTATGAAATAATGGTACACTGTTGAGTTTATTTTGGTTTAATTCTCTTCATTTATCGAAGAAGATCGACTAGAAAAAAAAACACTTCATCGTCCGCATCATCGTCTGCATGATGTTGCGAAAATTTTCCTTCTTTTTTCTCCATTTTCCCTTCTAATTCGATGATTACTCATCCTGAAATGCGACGTGGATTGAGAGTGGATTCGGTGCCATAATTTATGCACGTTCTCCCTCTCTATATCATCTGGCAACGTAAGCACACAGCTTCATTGATTGAAAACGTCTATAGGGCCGGGCGCCATCACGATGAAGATATTTAGTGAAAGAGAAAACAGAAATAAATTTTCTAGAGGTTGATTTATTGTGACTTTGATTTTACCCAAATTGTAAGTTTGCTTTTAGCAATAAAAGTTTCCTTAATTAATTGCCGATTTTTTTTCTTCTCTCGCTCTTTGCCTTCGTTTGCTATTCCTTTTGATGAAAAACTGTCAGAAAACTTGAAAAATCTGTTTTCCTTTCGCCTTTCGATTACTCGCTTTTTTGTAAGCGCAAATAAGGAAAACATCAAAAGCTCTTCTTCCTCATTAAGGATTTATTTGCGACGACCTTGATGAGAAATAAATCGCCCCAAAAGATTTCTAATATTTGAAGGAATGAAAAAACAAATCGAAACGAAAGGGAAGAAATGATATTTATAGCAGATTTCGGTATCTCAACATCATCTTCTGCTTTCACTTTTTCAAAAGTTTCAATCGAATTTATCGATTGAAATATTTTATTTAACTCCTTTCGAATGCTTCGTTATTTGCTTGAAAACCCTCAAAAAAATGAAAAAACGTAAAACAAAAACGAAAGAAAGAAAGAAGATAAAGATGAAGAAAAATTTCTTCATACTTTCGATTTCTTTTAGATGGCTTTTCATTTTGTCTTTATTATCTGCATTATGAATGTGTTGCTTCTTATTTATGTGAAAACAAAAAATTCAAGGCGAACTACAAGATTTGTGAGAAGATTTCTTGGTAAGCGCATCATGTCAAGGTTTAATTTATTTTTTTTAAAGCATGCTTACGTGGTTTTCTGAGAATTTGACTTTGCTTACTAGTTGTTTACTCGATTTTCATGGCTAAGATTATTTGAGTGATTTAAGTTTTACTTCTTCATCATGGTCGCCTCAAAAGCAGTCAAGATTAATTTATAAGTTATATCGACAATTAATGTTAATCTAACATTTTGAATGTTTACGAATATTACGTAACTTAACAATCATTCCAGCCACATCAAACAAAATTCCTAAGAACCAACAAACTTAATTCAATCACGTCGTTCAAAGTATCTAAAGCTTTATATTCAAAACCTTATAAGACATTTGCATTTTTTTTTCTCCTCTGTTATTTCTTGGATAAAAAAAAGAAAAATAAGAATGAACAATAAAAAACAAAACAAGAGACTAGATAATAATCTGAGTAATGAACTCACCTTTTTATCATTCGTAAACACGCATCAAAGACAATGAAGAATGAAAATATAAATGAGAAAAAGCAGCAACAAAAGGCCAAAACTTAAAAAGATTTTTAAAGCAAAAGAAGAAAGCAATAAAAAATAACAACTCTTTCTATTGTTCCTTTCTTTACGATAGCAACTGCTGACGTTCGAGTAAAACGACAAGATGACGACGAGAATGCAGAGCAAAACATCGATGAATTGTGTCAAGATCGACCCGGCGACGAATATTTCCGCTTATCATCAGAAGGCGATTGTCGTGATGTTGTAAGGTGAGACACATGTGGCCGTAGTAAAATTTGAATTTTTATTTCCATTTTTTTTTGATCAGAAGTCTATCAAGATATTTATATAAAAATTTATATACATACCTAGACCGACATACAGAAAATATTAGGGTAATGGAACTTAAGATGAGATACTTTTCACAATAGAAATAAATTTGAGAAAAAATTCAATCTTGATTAAGGAAATCCTTTATTTGGGATATTTTCCTTTTCTCACACCATTTAAATAAAACTTCCATTACCCTTCATAATTTATTATTTTGTTACTCTCCAAAATGGCGATTAAAGTAAAGTAGAAATGATGGCGTTAAAGAAAAGTTTTACAAATGATTTTGTGATACTCAAATCGCAACACATGCCAACCAAATATCTATTTAATGATTTGAAAAACCCTTTTTCTTCCTTCCTTTTTCTAAATGTTTCTCAACAATATCAAAAACAAAAAAAATACTCAATTATTTTATGAATATCAAGGTGCGATAATTCTGGAGAGAGGAGAAGTATAAGTCGCTTAGCATCAGTTCGTTGTCCCGGCGGTTTGGCATTCGATATTGAACGTCAAACATGTGACTGGAAGACGAACGTTAAGAACTGTAAAGAATTAGAGAGTAAGTTTTAGGTTGACATTGCTGCAAAACATTCAATCAACGATGTAACTTTCTTGTTTGTCTTTCATAAAATGGTTTGTTTCTATGCTCTGCTCTTACGAGTGCCATTTTTCCTATGCTCCCTTCTACTAAATATATAAGTATCTAAACAAAAGAAGGAAAAGCATCAAATCAGATTCCACCTTATCCTTCCAAATAGTTTTCCCTCGCTTCCGTAATTGGATTCAATTAATAATGTATACGCATATAAAATACCATAGTGTAACTAATTTTCTATCATTACTCTCCAACCATATCCCCAACATTGTGTAGAGAACTGAAAGCGGCAAAGATAAATTCATGAACATTTATACTTCCTTCCTTTTCTCAATACGATTGCGAATTGCAATTCTATTTACATCTATGTGGCTTTTCTATTCTCTTCTCTAACAACTTAAAAAGCTCAATGCATTTCTCCATGAACTGCACAAACAACACACAAATGACGGGAAAATCTAATTTAATGACACGAAAGTTTTTCTTCTCGTTTGCGAGCAAACAATCTTTTCTCTCCATTCCCGACTTGAAATAGCTTTTCGTTAAAGATTCAACTTTGATAGAGAAGCAAATCGTGATGTGATCGGGGAGACGAGAAGAAGAAGAAAAAAAGGAAAAAAAAAATTCGAATCGTTAGAGATAAAAGTTTTGTGAAAGAATTTCAGAAAAACAGCGTCGAAAAGCTCTCCTCCATCTCAACAGCATTGCACCAAAAACTTGTCTTTAAATTTAAAAGTAAAACCTTGTAACTGTGAAAATCATCATCAGAGTTGTTAATAATAGCTTTTTGTAAATTATTAATCGGCTGTGTTTAGCAAATGGGATGAACGTGAAGCCAACAGCAGTTGTTTAACATTTCATCTTAAATAAGTGTTTCTCGCCAGTAAATTCAATTAATATTTAATGTCTTTTGGATTGTAGCGATTTCAAAAAAAAAAGTTTTTATTTGCAGATTATATTTAAATAATCGTTTTTTTTCTTTCTCTTTTTTCTTTTCTTCTTTTTTCATCTTTTGCCTCTGCACTGCGCGACCAAAAAAAAATTATGAACATGAAAAATATGAAAACGAAATCACCATGAATTTCTCTAACTTTGTTGCCTGGCGCATTATTATTGCTGTTAACAATAATGCGGTTGTTGCTGTTATGTGTATTGGAACTGGTTAACATTGGATTACGAAATGAAATGAAAAAAAAACCTCCCATACCCGAATCAACTCAAATAAAAAATAACTTACTGAAATTAATGTGGCGAAATGATTGATAATGAAATCATTCGGGTTTAGATGTACTCGTGCCGGACTGAAACAAATTACCTGTCCTTCCGGTTTGGCATTTGACATTGAAAAACAGACGTGCGATTGGAAAGCTAAAGTAGATAATTGCGATAAAAAGGAAAGTAAGTTTCGAAATGACATTTTTCATTTTGTTGTATCTTTTTTGTTTTGCTTTATTTTTTAAGTTGTAAGAAGACCCATGCTAATGTAATTTATTATTTTTCATCTCCGATAAGAGTGCGAAAAGAGAGAGAAAAATAATGTTTTATCCAAACAAGAATCGGGTGTTTATTCACAACATCAGTAAATGAATGATGATGCTGTCTTTCCCAACATTTTGTTGTATTTATTTACTGATTGACACCTTCCATTCAAACACACAACATTCACAATCTACATTCTTTTTTATCTGCATAAATATAATTTACATAACTATCAGTACTCTAATCATTTTTTATATATTTTGTTCATTTCGTTTATTTCGGAGGGGCGCGAAAAAAAAAACAACAAAAAAAGAAAGTTAATAATTTAATTTGTGATTCAAACTGAGAGTGAGAGCGAAATTCATTTCAGGCGAATGCAATTAAATATTGTTATGGTCGTTTTTACAATGGTGGTTTAATGTTAAGCTTCATTCTTTTCTCCTCGCAATATTTTTATAATTTCGAAAATGTAAACGAAAAAAAAAAACTTTTTCCCCGCAAATTGGTCTGGGATTTTCATTAATGTGGCGAAGGATATATATGTACCTACTGATGTTATTTTTCCAGCTTCAACTTAAGCTCCCTCCAACTCCCATTTTCCTTACTGATGAAAAGGAAGCATAAAATCTATTTACGTAGAAAATAAGTGAAAAATTTCACCGTGCGAAAAATAGAAAAACACATAAAGTTGGGAGGTTCGCGAGTATCTACGTGAATTTATGAGCATCGTGGAAATGCTTTGGCTGAACGTGTTAGATGAGCAAAAAAAATAACACTTAAAAATTTAATTTCAAGAAAATAAGGAAGCATGAACATCTCTATAAACGATTTAATTCTTTTAAATACAAAAAACAGATCTGCTTTTGCTTCAGAACTCTATAACATGGCAAAAGTTGTTGGAGACACTCAAACATGATAATTGAATGGGAAATGCACATTGCAGACTTAAATGTATACATAAGAGATGTAGAAATGCTTGTAGATGTTTATATTTTGAAAGAGTTCAGCACTCGTCTTGTTAGATGTTTCTAGACAGTTTCTGATTAGAAACTCAAATCGATTTGTAGATATGTATAGAAAAGCAATGGAAGTTTAATCTACAATATCATCTAATACCATTTGCGTCTCATGATCTTTAAACTAGGTCATATGGCGATAACTTTTAAAATATTCAAGCAATAATCCGATACAATGGAATGACATTCAATGCACTTACGCCTGCCGTTCTTCAAAAACCAAAAATTCAAAATCTCTGAACATTATTGGGTTAGGAAACAAATTTCTCATGTTCTACATGATACGTGGGAGAAAGCTTATGAGGGAGTCTCGTTATGCACTCCTTGTTGTGATGAAATAGTTTTAAGGTTAATTATTTTCATGGCATTTGAGAGTTCGTCAAAGTCAGACACAAAATTTTAGAGATACTTTTACTACCCTCGCTTTGAAGTCGTTTAATCGGTATGAGGGTGTGACAGGAAGATAAAACAAAACTCTTTTTACACTTGTTATGTGGGTGTAAACAACATATGAATTTATCGTTCAACATGATTTGCTATTTTTACATTGAATGTCGTTTATTTATTCATTGCTAGGCTGTCAGGAGATTTGATGTCTGTAACTGGGACATTGTATGAATCAATCGAATGGAATTGAATTTCAAAGTTTCTCTTATCAATGTCATGTATCGGAATGAAGTATTTAAGATTGATAAGTTTTCTACCATATTGAATTGTTTCAAGATGAAATCAGAGATGTGTTTAACTTTGGGAATACTAAAAGTAAATATGTTTGATTGATAGAGAAGAAGAAAATCAGATTTGAAACTTTGCCAACTAAATATCATCATCGTAACATGTAACTATGTAAATAAGTTTATAAGTTCTTATCTATCGAATATCAATAGCATAATGAAACAATAACGTGTCAATTAAAAGCTGATTTCACAAAATTACGACAGAAAATTGTGACATAATTATCAAGTTAATCTTTAATCGTTGCTTACAATGTGAAACACTCGTCGGCTACACACTCCAACGCTGTAAGCTTTCACTTTCAATACCACTCCGAGATATTTTTCATCTGAAATGTGCAAAAAGACACAAAATTAATTTACATAATTGCACAATCACATCACATTGAAATTCATTTTCTGTGCCATTCGTCGTGTTCTTTTTCACTCCTTCATGTGTCTCGTTAAAAGCTGTAAAAAATTGCCAACCTCTTGCGACTTTGCTTATAAATCTTTTACTTAATGCGTGTGTGGAAAAAAAAAGTAAAATATATTTATGTATAAAAGTAAAAAAATGAAAAACCTCTCAGGCATCTTTCTCTCTCTAAGCTGAGCTCGAATCACTGACTAATATGTTAATTGAACAGAAAAGTTTTCATCATAAATTCCTTTCCTGTCTGTGAGTGGTTGCAATGCCGTTAGGCCCATAAATCATTTCATCTGACATGCTCATGTGTGTATATACATATTTAATGTACGGAAGAATCTCTCGTCGTTTCTTTTTCCTGTATTGAAATTTCATTAAATTCATTTTTTTCTCCCTTTCTTCACCTTCTATTTTCTTCTTTTTTTGTTTGTTGCGCCTGAGCCAACCTTTGGCATGAACAATCCACACAACAAACTCACTCGCATGCACATATATTTACAGTCAACTAACATGACAGTTTTCCTCTAACAACACATAAATTCTATAGCAACATAGATAACAATCCCTGAAGAAAAAAATTCACACAAACACTGTTTTTTTCACATCAGCACTGATAAATACGGTGGCGTTGTTGAATTGTTATTTTATAATGTGTTTTTGTTGTTAATTCTTGCTTTTCTCTTTGTCCAATTTATCGTCATCACTTCGCATCGTATCATCACTTTAGAACCAAGAAAAGTGTTGCCGATTTTGAAAACAGATGAACCAGTTTGCCCGGAAGGAAAGCTATCATGCGGTAATGGAGAATGTATCGAAAAGGAATTGTTTTGTAATGGAAAACCGGACTGTAAAGATGAATCTGATGAGAATGCGTGCAGTAAGTATCGCTTAGAATGAAGATGATTGATAGGCTTGTTCATGACCAATTTCTCTTCATTTAGCTGTTGATTTAGATCCAAATCGTGCACCCGATTGTGACACAACTCAATGCGTCTTGCCTGATTGCTTCTGTTCAGCTGATGGAACTCGTATTCCTGGAAATATTGAACCATCACAAGTGCCACAAATGATAACCATCACTTTCAATGGTGCTGTGAATGTCGACAACATTGATTTGTATGAAGACATTTTTAACGGTCAACGTCAGAATCCCAATGGCTGTCAAATCAGAGGAACATATTTCGTTTCACACAAATACACCAATTATTCAGCTGTGCAAGACTTGCATCGTCGCGGTCATGAGATTTCTGTTTTCTCGCTTACACACAAGGATGAACCGAAATACTGGACACAAGGAACTTACGACGATTGGTTGGCAGAGATGGCTGGCGCCCGTTTGATTATTGAACGCTTTGCCAATATTACTGATGGAAGTATTATTGGTGTTCGTGCTCCATATCTGCGTGTCGGTGGTAATAAACAATTTGAAATGATGGCAGATCAATTTTTCGTGTATGATGCATCCATCACAGCATCTTTGGGACGTGTGCCAATTTGGCCATATACACTTTACTTCCGCATGCCCCACAAATGCAACGGAAATGCACACAATTGCCCGTCCCGTAGTCATCCAGTTTGGGAGATGGTTATGAATGAATTGGATCGTCGTGATGACCCAACATTTGATGAATCTTTGCCAGGTTGTCATATGGTTGATTCGTGCTCAAATATTCAAACTGGAGAACAATTCGGAAGACTTTTACGTCACAACTTCAATCGTCATTACAATACCAACCGTGCACCTTTAGGTCTTCATTTCCATGCCTCGTGGTTGAAATCAAAGAAGGAATACCGTGAAGAATTAATTAAATTCATTGAAGAAATGTTAGGCCGTAATGATGTTTTCTTCGTCACTATGTTACAAGTCATTCAATGGATGCAAAATCCTACCGAGCTTAATTCACTCCGTGACTTCCAAGAATGGAAAGAAAAGTGCGATGTCAAAGGTCAACCTTACTGTTCACTTCCGAATGCCTGCCCATTAAACACCAGAGAGTTGCCAGGCGAGACTCTTCGTCTTTTTACGTGCATGGAATGTCCAAATTCATATCCATGGTTGTTAGATCCAACAGGCGATGGTCTCTAAATAATTCCATCAACCTTTGACTTTCCAATTTTAATTTTTTACCTTTTTTTACATTTTAATTTTGTTAGACTCAAAAAACAAAAGTCAATTTTTTAAATACACAAATTATTTAAATTTTCTCCCTAAGACATAGCTAAGCAAAGCATTTACTTTCAAACTTTCTTAAAATCTCCACTGTCATTTCAAGTTGTTTCAAAATCGTTTGAAGACACGAAACACAAAAATCTTTTACAAAGTAATAAATGAAAAAGAACTGAAATACATTCAAATCATGATAGAAATCGAAAGCGGAGCAATATGAAAAGTTTGAAATGTTTTTGTGTAAATAAGAAGAAAAAGTTTCCAATAAAAAACAATTTATAAAAAATATTTAGATTTGCTTTTCTATACTTTGAAAATTTTATTCAAACATAGAAGATTTTAAAGTTTTCGCTTTGAAAGCATTAAATGTCGACCACAAATGTCTCTTTTTTGACTCTGCTTTTTCCATTCCTTGGTAGTTACAAGTAAGCTTCAACCGCCACTTTGATTTCCAACGGAATATCTCTTAAGTTGGTCGAACATAAATTTATAAAATGTCTGGTATGAGGTTTTCTCCCGTTGAAAATTATAATTTGATAATGTTATTTATGAGAAAAGTCGTTCAATTTGCTAAATTAAATGACCACTGAAAAGACATTGTGATAACTTTTATTGCAGAGCTTTTTCTTCTAACTGCAACGAGTCAAGAGTTTTAATAAAATAAATTAAAATACTTATGACTAAGTGAGATAACGTATTCAACATGACGTTTCTAAAATCTCATTAAGATCAAAGTCTTTATATGGAAAAAGTTTTAAAACGATGCTAACGGGAATGAACGCAAATAATAAAAAAAAGCTCAACTTCAACGAGCTTTTTAAAAGATGAAAGTGCTTGGAAACATCAAGTTTATGAATTATAAAATCCATCATACGCCTTTCGCGCACATTATCCGTTCATCTCATCTTTCATTTCAATATCCGGATATTATTTAATTTACGTGATTTAATTTACTTCCCAAAAATAGCTTTTGAGCAAATAATATTCGCGATGCCGATGAAAAACAGAATCAGTAAATCCGATTAAAGCAGAGATTATAGCAACCTCCGATTTTTTAATTGGAAAACAAGGTTAAAGTTTCATTTTGCAATGAGGAAAATAAAATATCTCATTTATGAAAACGTTTTCGCGCAGGTATTAAACTTTTAATGCACTTGTTTTTTTAAGCGATTACAGAAAAAGAAAGGAAGCAAGAGAAACCTTTTTGAAGTCGTCATTTAAGTAGCGGAGTTCGTTAGCGGAAATACTTTACGAGAATCGTTTTCCATTTACATCGCGCCTCATTAACTGAAGTTATTAAGAGAATCAATGTTTTTTTAATTAACTTTTTTTCTGTAATCTTTGAATTTTCTGGTAGTTAAATCAAATCGAGTTTTACAAACTTCCAAATGCTAACAAATTCGAGCCCTTCATTTGTAACTATTTACATAAATTATGATTGCTGCCTAATGGAACCTGTTCATAAATAAAAATTATGCTTGAGAAATCTGAAATATGCTTTTGAAATAATCAACATATTTTTATAATTGTGTAGGATGTTTAATGGAGAAATCTTTTGCGTTATTTTCCGCGTAATGAAATTTGGAGAAACAATTGTATTTCAGGTATGTAAATTAATTTAGGAATTGATTATAATTCCCTGGAAAAGTCTCCCAACAATTTTCAACAAGAGAACAAAACTTTTCTCTTTTTCTTAGAATGTAATGGAGGAAACCTTTTGATTGTCAAAAGCATCTTTCTGTGAAGAAGTCTTCGGCAAACATTAACATACAAGCTTTCCTTAATTTAAACAAGCGTGATTGTAAAGGGGGGAGAAAGATGAAAAGGAGAAGAGAAATTATTAAGCAGTTTTCGTTTAGAAAATTTAATAAGTGAGAAAATATGAAATAATTACAAGGCAGATTTTCGAGACAAACACAACCCTTCAGACACCCAAATACAAAACACAAAGAGAAACGATTTTCCAGTCAACAGAAATTGTTCATTTCAAAGTTTTCACTTTTCTTTCTTTTATTCTTTTCGGTTTAAAATCCTGACATGAAAATTAAGTGTTCATTCTGTATGTAAATTTTTCTCTTGTTCATACATACTTTTGGAATTTGTAAAATAAACATCGTAGTACAGTTGCTAATGAAGCATGTAGCTTATATATTGCATATAAGTAAGTACAATATTAAATAAGAAGGAAGTCGTTAGCAAGAGAATTGTGCAATTTTGAATTGAAGGGAATAAGATGATTTGCATAGTTAAATCAAAACTTTATGGAACGATTGTTTCATATTCGAGTTATAAATAGACAAAACTTTCCTTAAAATATAAAACCCTTGAAGGAAACTCACAACTCAACTCACTTCTCTCTTCATCAAAGAGGTTGACGTTTATATAAGCAAAGCACTAAGCTAACGATCCTTTTAAAATCATAAAGCTTACACAAATATTCTTCTATACGTCATTAATTCACTTATTCGAAGCTAAAGGAGCCAAAGGCAAGTCGAATGTTATTCAATATCTTAAAATCTCTTTGAGAAAATCACGCAATTGGAAAAGGGTCAGAAAAAGTGTTGACGTTATCTTTTTATCTTTCCTATACCATGCTCAGAAAATATTTTTGTTAATAAGTTTGTGAAGTTATGTTCACTCTACTGTAACCTTCTTTAATGTTTCTTAAACCACAAAAAGAAATTAGTCTCTAAACTTACTTAGTGCTGTAGAAATTCTTTCAAGAAAATAAAAAAAATTACGAAAATGAAAAAAAAAATCTTTCCAACGAGTTGATTCTGAAACTTGTGATGGTGAAACGCAAGAGCTTCGTTATTTATGTTCGTTTAAGCAAATTACGAAAGCTGATACTTAAGTAGTTACAAATTTTCTAGAAGCCCATTTCCCCGATCCTATTATTACAACCGAAATCATTTGATGTTCCGAAAAATATGGTGAAGGACTTAATGGGAAAAGTTTTAATTTTGAAATGGTGAAGATTCATTTTCTTTTCATCCTTTTCTTCTTTTGTTCTTAAGGTAGATGAAACATCTGTGAATAGCTGGTTTGCAGATGTGCTAAATGAAAATAAAAAACTGTTAAAACTCAGTGTAAAATTGGATTTTATGCAAAATTCTTATTTAATTATCTTTCGCTTGCCTGCTTTCATCGTTCAAAAAAAGAAAAACATTCCTAGAGACTAGCAGAGAATAGTGAGGAGGAAAACACAGCAAAACTAAAGTTGAAAATTAACATACACTTTTATGTTTCGTAAATTGCAAAGCTGGAAAAGTTTTTCGAAGCATAAATGAAATATTTTTAAAAGCCATGACAGAAACAAATTCACAATATTAAGCGTGAGCGACTGTTCGTAGATTGAATAAATAAATACCTGAAAAGTAAAAAAAAATATTTTAACAAATTTTACCCACAGCCAAGACTGCAAACAAATAAATAAAAAAGCAGAAAATTTCCATTTCAATGTTTATCTCAGTTTTAATTATGATGAATTCAGAAAGTTTTTCATGTGTTTATTTTCATTTATTTGATTTATAATTTAATTCACTATCAACGATGCTTATTTACACACAATGAGTGACATAGAGTGCGAATAAATGTGCGGGGAAATGTTAAATCGATTATGAACCATAAGAAACTCAATGGAAAATATTCTCCAAATCGATATATTTATTTTATTGAACAATCGATGAGGGGAAGTATCGAAAGCATCTTGTTTCTGAATATATATGTTTGTATGTTTGTATCTAAGTAGAAAATCGTGCATTTGCTTGTCTGCTTGAATGATTTCACATCAGACAAGAAGAATTAAATTCGAACAACTTAGAAAATCAATTTACTTGTTCTCACAACTTTGTTTTCCATTTAACTTTACTAAGTCAATTATGGTTCAAATATCGGTCTGACATGCATCAAATGATTTATTTATTATGACTTTTCTTTTTCTTCCTTTTTATTATTTTGTACAAAGATCAAAAACCCATATTTACAAAATTCAACAGAGAACATGTGGCATCTTATTTTGATTGATTTAGATAAAGTTGTCTAAAGTCTCAATTATCCTTCATTGCCGATTTGTTGATAGAGTGAAATGTTCATATAAGTATCATGAGAACATAAATGAAGTTCAATAAACTATTATGGGAAAATTTAACATTTGGCACGTCTCAAAACGATTTACATATTTTTTTAATTTAATTTAAGTAACTAAAAAGAGATTACTTAGCGATAGTCAAGAGTTTACATATTTTCTATTTACATTATTTACACCACTCGTTATACCGTTTGATTGAAAATTTTTACTTATTTTATTTTTATTCTTGTTTTTGTTTTACTTTTCAATATCTTTGAAATTGATATTACTGACTTTAATTAATTTCTCCCTTTGAGTAAGTCGATCGTAATAGAAAATTAATTCAAAAGCTCGGTAAACACTAAGTTGCCTCCTTCTTCACATTTTCGCAGATCATTAAAGTCCTTCAATCACCGAAAATCAAATTAAATAAACATTAAACTGAAAACTTTGTTTTGGGAGTCAAAGTTTTCCAATCAATTTTTATATAATTTTTCTTTTCTATCTCCTGCTTTTCGCAAGTTGTTCACGCCGTCCCTTTTTCACATTTAAGAAACGATTTTCGAACAGAAGCGAGCTCATTTCACAGCTATTTTCCCTCAGCTATACTTATTTATACTTATTTATATATTCTTTCGACTCGCCTCTCCTTCATTCTTTTTATTCTATCACAAGTTGACTTTCTTTTTCCTATCTTCTTATTCTTGTTATTTTGTTCTCATTTTTTTCCCTTTTTCTACTCGTTGTCTTCATCGACACCAACGCTCTCGTCTTCAAAATAAGTTTAATACTTCCGAATATAGATTTGCTTTTATTTTATTTTGTTCCTTCTAGTACATGAAACAGTTTGATGTTGATAGCCAATTGAAAATAATTGTAAATTGTAAACGTGCCAATTTGACAATTTAGTGTTATTTTATTATCTTTCTTTATACAACAACGAACGATTTTCCTTCTTGACTTTGCTAATGAAAAAGGGATATTTCAACAACATTTTGTTCTCTTTTTTTCTCTCTCTTGTTTTCATTCTTTTTCAATTTAATTTACTTCAGTGCACTAATTGTGAATATTTACTTTGAGTTTCATAGAGCCGTGTCATCGACAACGGCTCTATGATCCTATAGTCATACAGTACTCTCTCGCTTAAGCATCAAGGGAATTTCCGGATCGTCTTCCGCCAGACCGATACACATTCTCGTACGAGCATTCGGTCCTAGATTGTGCATCGCTATTGTTGATGGTGGTTGTGGTTGCGACCCACTAATAGTTATCGTTTGTGACATATTTCTTACACCCGCTATCGTGCCGCCATATGAGGGCCACTGATTATTATGATGACGTGGAAGCGTACATGTATTTGAAGGATTTTGAAATGCCTTTGGAACGGGACTCATGGACATGCTGTTCGTCGCACTCATTTGAGGTTGTCCATGGAGTGAACCATTACGAAGGGTGCAATAGCCTATTGCGTTATGATTCTTATGAATTTGTATGGTGCTACTTGGTATAAAACTGCTGTTATTTGATGTGACATTTGATGCTAATAATAATCGACTAGGACTGTTTGTATCAATCGTTGATATGTGTTGTCGACGCTTCAAAAATTCAACCTTTTTATTCAGGCAAGAGAAAAATGAAAAGAAGAAGAAAATGGAAAGTAAATGCAAAAAATATTTATGAGTTACAGTAAAAGATATTTAATAAATGGCAGGCTGTCATACTTGATCATCAGAATCAATGGTTTCGGGTATGACATCGGGGTTCTTCTCGTCGCTCTCATTTCCATCGTAATCTTTGCTGCCAACGCTTTTCAAGCTCGGTCCGGGTGATGCTACACGAACGTTCGTATTTTGATGTACATCCTTCCTTCGATTTCTTCTTCCACAAGTTATTCTTAAAGCTAAAATGACGGCACAGCTGCCGATTAGAATAGCAGCACCAATGCCGATGGCTATGGAAATCAAAGGGTTGATGGAAAGATTCGAACGCGGACGTTGTTCAACTTTGAAATTTAAGACTAATATTACATTTTAAAGCAAACCATATTTTACATATTTTTCATCTAGAGCAATTCTTACCCTTTTCACCGGTTGGCTGCTTTTCGGGCATTCTCAACATTGCCGCTTGTACCACAGTTGGATCCGAACGACCTTTGGAATTAAAAGCGTAAACAGAAGCCAAATAAATTGCGCTTGGCATCAAACTGTTGACAGTGAACCGTGGTACTGGTGATGAATAATTAGCGCGTAATTCACTTGTTTGTGAGTCGCGAACTTCAAGCATAAACTGTTGTGTTAAGCCGCCATTGAAACCTTCCGAACATCGTATACTCATCGAAGTCATTGAGATGTTAGTGATGGTACAATTGTGTACTTGATCGGGCCGCCCTATAAATAACATCACATTTAAATAAGTACAAAAGACGACAAAACATGAAAAATGATGAGCGAGAGAAAATTTAATCAGAGTCTGTCACTAAACATCTAAATCATTAAATTTGTCAGTGGCTTCATTCTTCATTCTTTATTCTTCTGTAAACACCATCACGTTAGAGATGAATCAAGAGTGCGACCAGAAATGATGTTAAGCAAAACAAGAAACGAGAAAAAAAGCGACTTTGCATAATTTTCATCATAAATTTCATTTCAATTTCCATTATTTGGTTTATTATTTTTTCATTAGAATTTTAAATGTGCGACCGAAAACATTGCAGCATGGAAGAAGCAAGAAGGAGAAAGAGAAAGTAAAAAAAGCAGAAGCTCTGTTTGTTCAGCAGGAACAAGCGACAACCGCTTTCCCTAACGCGCCCTCAAACGAAAAGGGAAATTTGCGCTTCCACCAAATGATAACAACAAGTCAAAATGTAAAATGGCTCTGAGAAAGATTCCCATTACATCAACAAACAAGGACGAACGATGAAGTAAAATAAAAAAACGGAAAATTCTCATCGCTTTTGTGTGTACCTAAACGAAGAGCGAAAACTCTGAGATGAAGGAGAGTAAAAAAAGCAGCGAAAAGTTATGGAAAAACGAACCATTTCATATTAATTTAATTTATTTTGCTTCTCGATGTCGGTGGAGGAAGAAGAAAACTGTTCAAGGCGAGGGAACAATCATAAATTGTGTGAACTCAATTAAAACGTTTATAACTTTACGACGACAAGCGCTTCGAATTGGCATTCTTTAATACAAAACGCTTTAAATAAAAAGCCAACTTGAAACATTAACTTACGGCAAACGCTGAAGAAAAAAAAGTAAAATAAAAAAGAAAGAAGAGAAAAAAAAGTGAGAAAAGAAAAAAACATTTACAACAGCATGAATGTGATATCTTTATGTGAAATAAAAGCATCCTGTGGAGAATCACGAAGGGAAATATAAAGAATTTGAAAAATGGAACTGAACGCGAGGTATCCGAAAAAAAATACTTTCGTAACAACATTTCCATCCAAGTATGACTTTTGACAATGAGCTTTCCCTTCAACGAAAGGTTAGTCGCTCCCCATATAAACGCAACATGACAACAAAAGTTGATAGGGGGAGAAGGAGAGCGAGTGAGAGATAAAAAGCATAGTGAACTTATTTAAATTCAATCGTTTTTATTCGGAAAAGAAATTAGATTATGAAAGCATTCATGGAGGTAACGAGTGAATACAACTTATACAAGATATTGAGTCGAGATCTCAGGCAATTGAATGTATGAGCGTTTCAACGACACTTGACTTACAATTGACGAGTAGGGATCAGAGAATGTTTGAAAAGTTTCTTCAAGTTCTCGTTAAGAAAGAAAATAACCGAAATTGATGTTGCTACTGATGCTGTTGATTAAAGTAGAAATATTTGTATGCGTGTTCGAGGTGAAGAAACTCACTCGAGAGTGACAAAGTTTTCAAACCAAAAGTGATACTAGAATGACGTAAACTTTAGCCCATGAAGTCGTTGAACAAGCATCATATGTATGAAGACATTTGGTAAATGTAAAAGAAATTCTTTCAAACTTGCTTTCAATTTCAAAGCGATTTCCTAAGTCGATAATTAAAGACGCTCTTGGTTGAGTGAAGGAATGTCAAGAAGCTTTTAATTACCACTCTGTTGGCAAATGAATAGCAAATGATAAAGTTGCTTCTTTGATTTTTCCGCCTCTTAATGTTCCACAATTTCCATGAAAAATAAATAATTTTTTATGATCCCGAAACGAAGCGAAGGAGGAAGAAAAGTTTTCGTTACGAAAGCGAAACATGAAACTCTATTAAACTCCTAAAAAGTCTCTTTGCGCTGTTGTGCGAACACCCTCAGCAATTTTACTTTAACATTTCACTCGGGTAAAAGTGTTTTGCATCCTTTTTATTTCATTTTTTTTCTTCCTTGCTTATGATAATATTATTAAATAATTTTTCTTTCGCTACTTTTATACGTCTTGGGAAAATAACTTTCAAGTCTGTTTCGTTCTTCCTTCCATTCCCTTTCTCGTAAATTGAAATAATAAAACTTTTACTTCTTTCTCCGATCCAAGAGCAACTACACTTCGTTCTACCACAGAAAATGTGTAACTGTCTTCGAATGCCTTTTTTCTTTCTACATTCGGTAAATCGTGTCGGTGAATTTGTGTTGAAGAAATTAAGTCATTTTTCTTTCTTTCTCTTTGTGCATGAGCCAAATTCATTCACCGTGAGTTTAACAACTTTTGAGGGAATTTACAACTTTTTTATTACGCTTGCATCAAGAGATTTACGTGGTTATAATGCGACAACCTTCATTACACTTTCTATCTCGCTTTCACTCATTTGCTCGTTTAATTATTCTGGTTGTTGGCTCAAAAGAAAGTAAGCAGCCAAGCAACCAAACTTACATCTCTTCTGGGTTCGGTGTCTTCTTTTTATATCGTTTCCCAAAACATCTACATAAATGGAATGGAAGCGAAAAAAAAAGAATCTGAATCTTGGACTAAAGGAACCAATTATTTATAAGTGAAAAAAAAATAGAGCTTATTTATAACATCATTACAGTCATTTTATGTTTTTGGGGTGCTCAAAGCTTTCGAGCTTTGAAAGTGAGCAGAGAAGGAACAAAAAGTGTTCCTCTTCAGACATTGCTTTCTTCTCTCATAAACATTAATTGCTCTGAACATAAAATTAAATCGTTCTTACAGTTAGTAGTTAAGAAAGTTTGTTCTAGTGACAAAGGTAAGACAATGAGGTCGGTTCTTAGGCGATTTCTCAAGCAGATAAAATCTTAATGAGTATCCGTTTATTTTGCAAAACTTTTTGCTTCCAGCGATGGTCATGAACCTCACTTCGTAATTGCGAAAATTTTATTCATAATCAAAATTATCAGAAAGCTTTGGCTTGTATCATTGACGAAATACTATTCTGAAAGCTTTTCGAGCAACTAATCAGAATTGTAAATTATTTGGAATTTGAGGTTCTATTGACAAATTTAATCCTAATTATATTGAAAATTGATTAAATTTTTCATTCACTAACTGCCAATGTTTGAAAATCATTAAACCTTTTGATTGACGATTGATTTCGAAGTATAATTAAAAAAATCAAAAATGTGACAAAGTTCAAATTTCAATGAAAACGCAGCAATTAAAATTGAAAACGAAGTGTTTAAACTTTCGGGATATTATGTTGCAATGAATAAATTATAAATTCAAATTACAAAAATACGCTCATTGTTTAATTACCCAACATTCCACAATATTTTCCATTTCATTGATTCATTTATTAATAAATGAATATATTTTGAACTTCAAATCCGAATTACGCGATACACTATGAGAAGTTGTTTCCACAAAATTTAATTGAACGCAGAATGTTATTTCACAATTTCACTTCAAAATGTTTCATTTCGACACATTTCGCCGCAGAAATCAGCAGAATTTTCGACATACTCAATGCATGAGACGAGAGTTTTAGCAAAATTATGTAATGACATAAAGCTTTCCGTGACTGAGCCTATATACATCAAACAAAAATATGCTTCGCATTTTACATCTACATTTGGTAAACAAGATTTCCTATTAAGGATCAAATGTTGTTTATCATTGCTGCTGGGATTTTCTGCTTCTGTTTCTAGATATTTGTACACCGAAAAGTACCAAAACGTTCAGTATGCATGATACACATCTATAATGTTACCGAGCCTTAATAAAGTTTACGGCTTGTGTATTTATACAATCATATGCAACACATAGATATATGACCGCCTTCTCACTAACTCACACACGCATGGATAAGCTTGAGGCTTAGGCTCAGCATGTTCTGACGAGTATAAGAATATTAAGTAAAACAAAACATGGAAACTACATAAATTTGATATCAATTAAAAGTAGATAAATTTGTGCTTTCTTATTTGCGAGAGAAGCTTTACATATGCTTGCCTCAAACTATGACAAAGATGTATGATCATCATATAACCTCCCCTCAAGCAGAATGAAGGCCTCATTTAGATATATGTTACAAATATTTGTTATATTTAATCTGATATGGAAAACTTGATATCTACAAGATACATTCGTTATTTGATGTTGTTGAAACGAAACGAAAATATTCATCACGTATCAATGAATGGCTTGCATTAGTTTTCATTCATTTAGCCGGGAAAATGTTTTTCTTTCTCCCTCATTCTTGTGCAAATGTTTATATTTCTAACTTCATGATTCACCGTATGGTTGTTTAATAAAATTTTGATATTGATATGTGCATTGTATCTGAATCTTTTGTTGATTACGTCAACTTGAATGGAAGAAAAACTTTAAGCTTCATTACATAAAATAATTCGATCACTTTTCAACATAAATTCTCATATGTAAACAATTCGAATGCAGAAAAAGAAATAAATAAGGAAAACATAAATAAGTCTTGCGTTGTTGTTGAAGTTTCAAATTGCCTTGTTGAAACTGAGCGAGCTTCTCAGAAATTTGATAAGGAAAGTTAAATATTCAGTGTTCTTCTCATGTAAACTTCTCAAAGTTCAATTTCGCGGAAATATTGTACGGATTCACTTCATCTTTTAAATTTACATATATGTCTACATATATCTGTACATCCGATAAAAGCATGAAAGTATCTACGTTGAATCAAAGCCCATGCTTCATTTTCACATTTTATCCGCGATGGTGGGTGTTAAATGCGGAGTTTGTTCGCGTTTGTAGCTTAGTCAAGATAATCATCATGAAATTTCGTTCATTTTTAATGCTTCTACGATCTCGTTTTCCGAGCTCCTGTTGATTTTTTAACGATTCTTCGCATCGTCAACGAGAAGCCCATCATTTACTTTCACGCTTTCATCTCTCACTCTACGCCATCTCAATCATCATCATCATCCATCCATCCATCTACTGACAAATATTATATTTTCCCCAAGAATCATTTATTACATTTTGAGCTAAAGCTCAAAAAAAAAGAGAGATGAAAAGTGTTAAATTCAGGAGACACATGCGACATACCTGCAGCTATGATGTGAAATATACAAGGATGTTTTTGTTTTCCAATTTTATTGGTAGCTGAGCACAATAATGTTCCATAATCTAATTCAGTCATTGGAGTGTATGATACAAACGACGATGTTCCTGTGAAATAATGAAAAAGCAGCGGGAGATATTTTAATTACAAAAAATATTCCACTTTTCCGCCACTCAAGTGTTTCGCCTTCAGTCGTTTGATACGCGCACGCTTTCGTTTCACAACAAGAGTAAATTAAGTTAAAATTTTCTATTTAAGGCGTAATTGGAGTGTTTTCCGGAATTATAGAGGGGATTTTTCTTTTTTTTTCTCATTTCTCTTACCATGACGTGACACATGACTAGCAGCAACATCGATGCTTTCTGCTGAATTGTTAAACGTCCATTTGAAATCAACTTCCGGTGGATTTGCGTCAACGATACACTTGATTTGAGCATTTTCTTGCTTGGCAACACCGTACACTCGAGGCTGTCCTCTAAATGGAGAAAATGGAAATGTTAGAGATATCTTGTGACACCGATGGAAGCAAGTTTTAAACAAGTAACGTAACTTTCTTTTCATTATCTTTTCATTTTAAACTTTTGTGAATTTCTTTAAAAAAGTTTAACATTTTCTTCGCTGAAAACTGTAAATGGTCTTTAAATAGAAGAACCTGATTAAAGTGAAGATCAGAAAGAAGTTACGTGACTTGTTAACAGTTCCATCCCCTCAAGTGTAACTGTTGAATACGTACGGCGCGCAAGTTGGTGCGTCTTTTGAATTGGAAGCAGAAATTTGATATTTTGTATGAACAAGAAAAAGAGAAAAAGAAAAATAGAAAATTATATAAAAAGGTCACACATCAGATTCCTTTAGTTACAAATTACCAAATCAATTGGATTAGAAAGAGAGGAGCAAGAAAAAAAAGTTGAAGCACAATAACAACGTAAACGAAAAGCGACGACGAATAAAAAAATAAGGACAGGAGATACAATAAGGGATAAAAAATGGAAAAATTACTTACACATCACATTCAATTCAAACGGTAAACTTTCCCCATCACCTTCAGCATTGTAGCCAACACATGAATAATTTCCGGCCGTCGTACGTGAAACACTTTGCAACACTAGCGATATGTTGCTGATTATAACACCTTGGGAAATGTTGTGCGGTAACATACGACCCTTTTTTTGTTTTTTTAAATGTTGTAAATAGTGAGAAACAACGGCAGCAAACATCGAGAATCACACAAAGTTGTTGGAAAGCAGAAGCGTCAGTAGCAGCAACCAGCGAGGAAAAGAGAGAAAAACAAAACAGAGTGTCATGAAAAATTAATGAAAAAATCCTTTTTTTCTCGTAATAGTAAATAAAAAAGGTGAAGAAACCAAATAAGCAACAACAACAGAAAAAAAATCCCAAAAACCCTCAAAAAAAAGGAGACAAATCCAACGAAATGAAAATATAAACACAAAAAATACTTTTTTATTATACTTTCAACATACATTATGTCGCCATTCAACTTTATATACAGCTGGATGTGCCATGACAATACAATCGAAATAAACATCGGTGCCCTCACGAATGGTTTCGGGATCCAATGAACTGCCCAAACGGACGGTCGTCTCTGGTATATCTGTTAATTAATCGAGAGAATATCATCATGTTTATCCAGGTTATTTATGGATTTAAATAAGAGTAAATCAAACAATAATCTGGAAGTATGTAATTGGAAACAATTTTTAATTATTTATTGCTTACCATAGGGCAAGCTTAGTGGTCATATTTAGTTGAAAAATGACAAGTTTTGTTTTCGAAAATTAATAGCAATGCTTCAGATAAATTATTTTGTAATTAAGACAACATTTAATTCAATTGAAACCTCATTTGTATGCTGTAATTTGATTCAATTTAAATCTCTTCTTTCTATTCTGTCAATATTTGAATTGCAGGCAATTACATATAATTTACAAAGTCGCACATTTCCCATTAAAGTTCTATCAATTATTTTCCAATTTGTGTTTATGGTATTGATTTTCGTTTAATGGTGATGGTTTTTTTCCTCCATTTTAGGCTCAGCGTTTGCTTCAACCATACGTCCATTAAAAACTGTTAAAAAAGTGATAAAATATGACACAAGAGGTTGGGAAAAAAGAGAAACTAATACATTCAATGAAACGTGAAAACATCCAAGCCTGGATCCAAGCAATAGATGAATGATTTTTCGATTTTTCCTTCTTTCTAGATCATAATTCTTCGTACAATTTCATAGGAAAATTTGCAGGAAGTGATTGTGAAAATATTAAACCTTTTTATCATCGTACGGATCTTTATTAAATTTTTAATTGACTCTCTCGCATCTCGTTTTACCCTTTCTTTATGAAAGAAAAAGGTTATACATGACGATGAGTAATGCTTGATATGGAGGAGACTCCATGTATGTGACCCAAAAGATATTACTATGTATGTATGTACAACATTTATCTTCAGCATGAAAAGTCAATATTTATCAAAAAGTCAGTTTCAGTGCGGCGGACGAACGAATCATGTCTTTAGTTATTGAAAATGTCTTTACAGATTCAGAGGCTTCGCTCGGCAAATAGTGACTACAAAAGCAACATTGATTTATTGCTTATTGATTCGCATCGCATTTTCTTTTCTCCTTCTAGAATAGAATATTGATCTCTTTTACGTCTTACGGGGAAGGAAATGAAGAATAATAAGAAAAGCTTACCCCCAAGGAATGAATGAACATTTTGATAATTTGTTTATAAACCAAGAAGCCAGAAGGGAGAAAATTCTAATAGAAAATCAATAAACATTTTGTTGGCATCAAGCTTTGAAAGCTTTGCTTTTAGCTTAGGCATCGATGGGAAAAAAATGTCGAATTTCTCTTGTTCAGTGGCGCAATGTTACAGTGGATTAAATTCAGTTGAGCAACAGAACAAGACAAAAACAAAAATTAATTTCATTTGCTTTACTAAATTAGCTTCTCATGAAGAACGAACGGGAGACGGAGAATAAAAGGAAGAAAAAAAAATTGTAGATGAATAGGGAAAATTGACTGAAGAAAATTGTTTTGTTTGGCACGGGAACAATGAATGAATGAAAGACGAAACGAAAAAAAAAATGAAAATAACGTCTGGTGTAATTTAATTCCTTTTTTTTTCCTCCGACTTTAAACAAAAGGCAAGAGACAATTTTAAAAACTTCTTGAAAAAGTCATTGAAGTTTCTATGTAAACACATTCGTTGTGAGATCCTTTTTATGCTATAAAAAGCTTTTGGGGATTGCAAAAGCAAAGTAGTCGTACAATCAGTTTACAAACTCAATTGAATTTGTCTTTCTCATCACGAGGCAACGTGGAGAGAGCTGATAACGATTTCATTGGATAATCATTTCATTCAATAATGATCATTTTTTTCATTCCTTTCCTTCCTTAATATTCGTTTTGGACTTTCGTTACCCTCGCTTCAGAAGTTTTATTAGATAAAAACGGTCAATTAGTGATGTTAGATGAATTATAAAACGCGCTTTCTTCACCATTTTCTAAATGTTCATTTTTCTCCTTTTTTTCTCTAAAAGCTTTCATGACGCCCTTTCACCATTTTCATAAATTATCTCGCGACCTTTCTCATGAACCTTATAGCTACAGTCAACTTCTCAAAGGACACTCTATACATGTACATGGCGCCCCTTTGATAAAGTTCATATCTGAGCTTTAACAATTTCAAAGTTTCAACGAAAAAAGAAAAAAAAAGTTGAAAAGAAAAAGTTTTTCCACTACTCACATTGAATGTCTAATCTCCAGCCGTCTTCAAGCGCTTCTGATGGTGACATATGATTATATGCTTTGCATGACAAATATTTTCCAGCATCAGAACGACTTAACGTAATTGATAACGTACTGGTTGTTTGATTACCATCGCTTGATGTCTGTAACACAAAAAAGAAATTAAATTTCACGATATTTATTTTGCTATTTCATTATATTTTCTCATTTTGGCAGAAATGAATTTTTCATCATGATTGAAATTGTGAATGGAAAAGAAAGATAGAGCAAAAAAAAAACATGAAAATGAAGAAGGATAAAGAAAATGGAAAACTATACGAACTAATAATAAATCAAATTTTCTTTTTTAGACATGTTATTACGTATGAAATAATAAAAAATACTCCCACACACATAAAATATGTACACACATCCACTTAATTTTCCAGTGTATCAATCGATCTTTCTTTTTTTTTGTGATTTGGGTTTTCCCTTTCTTATTTATTAAACACATGTGAACAGAAAACGAGAAAAACATGGCTAACAATTTTTTTCCTTTCATAGGACAGAATTTACATAATATTTGAATATATCACATATGAAAGTATAAATTTTCGCAAATTCCACTTATGTACTGAGGATAGCGGATGTAAGCTACGATATAAAATAATATTTGGTTCCCTTTCTTTCTTCTTCATCTTTTATTTTTTCTTTTCCATTTTTTGTAGGCTCACTTCTTCAAAGCTTGGTAAATATGTGAAAAAAATGACACCTATAGGGATTTAAAGGGATAAATATGCTACTGAAACAGATCCATTTTTATGATGTGTGATGCGAGAGAACATAACAAGAAGGTCGTCATCATATTAGGGTAGGATATGGAATTGAAAATGTTGCCTCGATCTGCACATTGAAGTCTATGGATATAACCAACCGTGTACTTATGTACATACGTGTGTGCATATATGTTTTGGGATACAAGAAAGAAGAAGAGAAAAAAGGAGAATTTATCATTATTATTATATCGCATCTGTCGAGCATTTAAATAAATCTGAAAGCTGATGTCGAGGTTCACGGGAAAGTAGAGAAACGAAAGTATAATCGTAAGATATACGTTCAAATATTCTATCAATCATAATACATATTTAAATACAATACATACTGTTTCAGTTGTCCTATCTAAACGTTCTGAATCTCGAAACCATGTTATAACAGCTGGAGGTCGAGATCCAGCACTTTGACATAACAAATCATATCTACGTCCGGCTGAGAGAGGTTGATGCTGGTGAGCTCCAAGTAAGCGAATGTTTAATGGAGCAACTGTTGATAAAATAGAAATAAAAAATTAAGATCAGTTTCTTGAGGATGCTCCAAGATTTTTAATGCCAACTATTCTTGGTTCACTTACAATTCATGTCTAATTGGACGGATGCCTCTACAGGTGTCGCTCTATGATGATTTATTGCTTTACAGGTAAATCTAGAATTCAAATCTTGTCTACTTAAGCGCTCTACAACAATTTCACTTCTCAAGTGTCGCCCGCTGGGCACAAGAACAGTTTCACTCGATAACAGATTGTCGTCTCGAAACCATGTGACATTTGGTGTCGGTCTCCCACCAAAAACATCGCACTTTAACTTCATTGTGTCACCTTCGCTGTATGGTCCCACGACACTATTTCTCTCCGTATTTGATTCATCACGTATACTGATACGCTCAGGAGGAACTGAAATGAAAGTCGGAAAACGAGAGAATGAAAAGAAAAATCAACAAAACAGGAAATGTATCGTCAGAAAAGTATCCATTCATAGTCAAGTTTCTCGATTGAACCACTCCGACTTTTTGAAGTGTATCAATTGTGAAACGAGAACTATACAAAAGTGACTGACCTCCGAATGGAAAGCCACACATGTGCATTGCAATTTGCATTTTATAACAAATAAAATGCGCAACAAACATGTAAACATTGTATGAGAATTGATTTCTCAATTGATAGTGGAAGCACAATCAAGTTAAATTTAAAGAGACGTAATCATGTCATTCTTGAGAAAGCTTTGAATAGCAACTGATAGATGTTGTTATGCTGAGTGTGTAGCATTTTCAAACCATCCAATAAATTATTTCTCCTTTCAAAATCAGAACCTTCTCGTGACTTTGCTGAAATTTCTTTTTTCATACAACATTTGTTAGTTTTTAATGAGTTTATTAGATTTGTTAGTTTACTAACCGATAAAATTCTTACTCTTCAACCCCTAGGGTTACTGATTGTGCACAAAACAAATAGTGTTTAGATTTATTTAACAACAGAAACATTCTCTCGAACAAAATCTGTAATCTCTTGTTTTTCAAAATTTTAATGTTTTAAACGACAGAAGCGACAAATGTGCCCCATCACAGATATTTACATAACATTCTTGTTTCACCCCCACCTACAACCGTAGAAAAGCTCATCCAAACTTGCAATTTTATGAGAAAAGTTGGAGAAAACAAACAAATGTTAAATTTTATCTCTATCTACTCAAAAACCGAATTAGTTTCGCTATGTTCATATGAATGCAATCAATGGCATTTACATTTGCTGAGCGAGCACGCTATCTTGTCGCATGCCTCTTCATTTCAAATCTTTTTTCTTCTTTTTTCAATTTTAAACTCGTTTGAAGAAAGAAAGCAAAAAGAAAACTTTTCCTTCTGATTCGCTGTTAAGTTGGAAAAGAAACTCGAATGGAAAAACGAATGGAGCTTTTTTTTCCTTCTTTCATTCTTTAGATTCAATTGCAATTGATGTATTTATTGAATAACTATTTTTCTCTGTGAAAATTCTATCAATCAACCGCTCTTTTCAACTACGAGAAACTTTCTCGACTAAAACCATCAATCTGCTATTCCCCATGACTGTCAGTAAAGTCTGAGCATCAGTTTTCAAATAAATTTAATTTTATAACACATTTTCCATTTTATATCGTTTGCTTACAATTCTCCTTTTTATTTCAGATCAAGCAATTGCTAAAACCATTGAATTTTCGGTGAAATCTATAATGTATTTATGGGTGTAAGAACGTGTTAGAAAGGAGATTAAAGTAGCTAATCTTTAAATGAAATTTAGAAATGTTTCGTTTTCAACGAGAGAGTTTTTCCATCACGAAGAAAAGTTTGAGAGCGTCTCGTTGTTTGTCATACAATTTTATCACCATTATTATATTTGAAAACATAAATACGTATGTACCTACATATATCATCGCATATTTCCCATGAGTGAACACAAAGATAATCCTTATTTGATGAATGGAACATAATACATAATACTTAAATGTGTACTCAAAATGGCAATATGGTGTCTAATCATGTGTGGTCTTATCCAAACTTTTTCCCCATCTTCATCATGATGCATCAGAAAATTGTTAATGTACGTGAAATTTAATTGAAGCAGGCAGTCTTCTTTTTCAGTCGTGACATACCGAACAGTACAGTGACGGCTTTTGATAGA
The DNA here is from genome assembly GCA_900005825.1 of Clunio marinus. Taxonomy (NCBI): domain Eukaryota; kingdom Metazoa; phylum Arthropoda; class Insecta; order Diptera; family Chironomidae; genus Clunio; species Clunio marinus. The sequence goes on along the minus strand of CVRI01000012.1, from coordinate 631,517 downwards.
AAGTTGCAGAAGAAAATTTCATTTTTTTCAATCATTTCTCACATTGAGTTCGTTCGTGAACCCCATGTGTTCATCGGATGACGCGGCAATAATATTCCTGAATATTATATGTTTTTATACTTTGTAACAACATTCATCTTCAAGGTTTTCAGCGAACGAAAGAAACCTGATTTTCATCATCTGCAACGAGCAGCAGCAGCAGCAGCGAGCGCATACTTTAAAATTGATAACGTTGATGCTGAACGAGCAGCAGCAGCAGCGAAAATTGAATTTTTACAAAATAGATCAAGCGAGACATAACAAATTTATCACAATCGTGTAGCTTTACTAAATTGATTCGAAAAGTAAATTGAGAAGCAGCTTTTGAGTTTTTTGTTTTGTTCTCTTTAACGTTTATTCAATTGTGTTTCTAGTTTTATTTTTTTGCTCGATTGCTTTCATGTGACCAAAAATGTGAGAGCAATTTCAGGCAATTTTTTGCTAGTTTCGCTTTGTCAGCTTTGAATATAAAAGGGGATTGCGAATAACATAAAGATTATGCGAGATTAATAACTCCTTAATCAATATTTGTTTTCCTCATGTCGAGGTTGAATTGTGGTTCGGTGAACACAAAAACATCGCAGGAATCGAGGGGGAAAATAGAAGAGAAGCATCACGGTGATGTTTCTCGAAGCGCCCGCATCTTGCTATGCTTCAGTTACGATTGAAGAACTCGCATTCATATTTCCAACTGACGTTTGGCTGGCTTCGTTTGTAATTTCCACATCAAATAAAATGATATTAAAAAAGTTTCGAAGAAAAAAAAAAGCATAAGACGTGGAATGAAACAGGATTAAAGGTACTTGAAACGGATTTTTCTTGTCATATTATTTTTCTATTAAATTCAAATTAAGATGTTTTGAATCTTCTTCGTTTTTCTTTCTTCATATTTTACGACTAACATTAAGCATTCTTTTATTGTGAAGGAAGAAAATTTCGCTGTCATGCTTTTATAACTTCACCTTTAATAAATTAAATAAATAAAAGTTTCAGTTCAACATTCTGTTTTAGACTTTTATATATTTATTTTCATCCACGTCATCCATACTCCCACCACGACTAAACGGCTAACAATTCGCTCAAACTAGAGAATGTTTTGTGAAAATTATTCACTTCTAAAACTTTTCCTGTTGCCTTTTTTTCTCTCCCTTCTGACCATCCTCCATTCGTAGTTAAAATATGAGCTTCTTGGGAATTATAATTGGTCGAACATTCACATCACCGCAGCACCAACGAAGTAAGTTTTCTAAATTTACATTTTCCGAAATATTTACTTCCATCTCATCATTATTCATTTTTGTGCTCGCATTGCACACTAAAACGCTCTTAGCAAAATAGACTTGAAGTTGAAATGATTGAAATCTCAATGTGATGTTTAGATTTCTACACAACATTTCACGAGCATACGGAGGATGAACATCGAAAAACGAAATTGAGGTTTTAAATTAAATTCAAGCTTTTGAACGCATATTTTTATAGCGATTCACTCATCAAATGAATTTCCATAAAGTTTTAAAAGCTCGCAATGGCGATAAACTCTTTTGACTTTTGTGCTTTAGGAATTTAGAGTTGTTGGAAATAAGTAGAGAGTTGAGAAACAAATGGCAGTGTATCATTTCTGCAGACATTAAACATTTTTCCGAGATTTATGATTATAAAGTTAAATGAAAAATAAGCAGAAAATTTTTTTGCAATTCAGTCAGCTTAAAAACTTTTTCCTCTCCATTCGAATCAGCTTCGAGTCAAAAGCATTTCGTCTGAACGGCAACATTCGTAAATATACATACGAATGAAAATCTGCAATTCTACGAACATGAAATCATAATACTCTCATTTTATCTCTCCTTTTGTACGATTTTAGCTGTGCTTTTGAAAAGTTTAATTTGATTTCTCTTTAAACTATTTTTATAACCTTTTCTGTGTTTCATTTTGTGGATATTTATGTACCCGAAACCGTATTTATTGAGAGATTGCAAAAACTTTTTTCCATTTGATTCGCAAAAATCAACTTTACACTGATATAAGTCACGAGAAAAAGTCTATTAAATTATTTACTATTCAAAAACAAAAATTCGTGGAATAAAATAGAGAACAGCAAACATAAATTTTTATTTAAGTGGCACAAGCTAGCTTTTTGTCGGTTGCAAGTTGCAACTATGTAATGCACTTCGCAATCAAACGTTTAGTTCAGAAAATGCATCAGCAGAGAAAAACAAATGACCCAGAAGTAAAATATGCTATAACTATAAATTTTATTCTTTTTCTTCCTTTCGTGCTCTCTCACACCACCCACAACTTTATCTCTGTGATCTTTTTAACTGCAGAGTCTTAAATGTCAAGAGCGAAGAAAAGCGATTTATTTAACTGAAAGCATAACATACGAGAAGAAAAAATTATTATGTTGTGTATGTAATAAAGCAGAAGAAAAGAGAAAGATGAAAAATGTTTTGTCGCAAGAATAACGTAAGACTTCACATACAAACCTTAAAGAGAAATTGCTTTTAAGGACATTCAAAAGACGCAATAGCACAATGACTAGGATGAAAGTTGAAGTCACAAAGGAGACAAATGTATGCTCAACCCAAGGCTCATGTCGTAATGTATTTTTTAATCGTGAGAAATGAATTCCCTCGGTACATAGCACATGCTTTATCGTTGAGATTTGAGTTTAAACCAAAAATTATTTATATCGGTTGATATTCGACACGACATAAACCGAAGCGACAGACCACCCTTTATGCTTTACACTCCACAAACTCATACCAACAAGAAACAAAGCTTTTAATAATATTGTTGAATAGTTTTCATGTTATTATCTTTCAGCCCTGCGAGAATGTTGAAGTTTTTGTTTGTTTTTAATTATGTTAGACATATTCAGAAATGATTGAAAATCAATATTGCTTTATGCTTTAAGAGCGGAAACGCAACCATCACGTCAAGATTTGTTATTAAAGTCGTGAAGAAAGCGACAGAGTGTATAAGTTTGAGTTAAATTAAACTTGAATAGTTTCTCAAGTCATTTCTCAAATCTACGTCATAATACGAAATCTCATAAAATGAGAAGAAAAAAAAAACTTTTCTTGACTTGATGGAAGACACGGAGAACAGTGGAACAGCTTTCAACGGTGTCACAAAGTATTTCTACAACATGCTGGGAATTGAAATTCTCACTAAGACGTTTTTTAAACAAACACATGAATACTAAACGAAAATTTGAAGAATGACGCCACCCACCCACACCTTTTCTTATGATCATTTCTCGAATCTATCATCTAAATAACGTTTTTCTTTGTACATTTTCTTCACGACCAGTTCAATGTATCGAAAGGAAATCTCGTTTCATTCAAAATACCACATACAGAAGCTTTTCCTATCCATTTAGAATCGAAGGAAATTTTTTTTTTGATTCATTCAGTGTTTGAAAGTATAACAGAAAAAATAATAAAAACGAAAAGAAATATAAAGGAAGGAAGAAAATAACTATTAAGGTAGAAATGATTGCTTCAATACACAAAAAGACATGAAAGCGACCGACTTAAGAATAAGAATCGCTAAAAGAAAAAATATTTCATTTTCTTCCATCATGAAGATTTTGGTTTTTCTAATTTACGTTTTCTTTTTCTTAAACAACATTTTTTGTGAGTGAGTGCTTTACATTCATTCGATCTTGTTCTGTTTTTTTTTTTGGGTAAAGAAGTTAAGCCAATGTGATTTATAACAAAAACAAACATTATTTCGTTTCTATGTAATCATATTGTCATTAATTGATAAATATGATTAATTAACGCTGTTATAAGAAACGGAATGGCGATGATTAATTTTTGGCATAATTGCTGTCCGTAGCAGTTCTCTGACGATTTTATTTTATTATGAACCGTATGTCGATGTAATCGAATTGCTGATAACGAACTTTACCAAGAAATTTATTGAAAATCAATTTCATAAATGTCCTTTATGCATACAAAAGAAAGTCATTCCCTTAGCAACGATAGAAGGTGTAAAAAAGCAAAAAGGAAAATGATTTGAAATCAAGCAATATGAAGGGAAAAGCAGAAAATTCAACTAGTCTCCGCTGTTATATCTGAATGTACATAAAACGACAGCTTACCCCATTAAATTTTCTCGTCTTTTTCTACCACAGTCTCTTATCTTGAACATAGCAAAATTGCAGACCGAAATTTATCAAGACATTCAAGAATATTAACCCAGTTTTTGGAACACTGAAGAAGGACGTTAAACGAAATTTATTTTAAGACTTATCTGCGCACTCCAAAGAATGCTATTTGAATATGTGTAATATACTTTCAATATTTCAACTCTGAATTATTTAGATGGGAATGCAGCAGCATGTGAACCAACATCATTCGACATTGATCCATGTCTCGACCAACAAATATTTTCAGATGATTTTATAGCAAATTTTATACACATAAATACATGTATGTGATGCCATTATTTTCCTTTTCTGGTTTTCGTTTCCACTCTTTATATATTTCTTCTTCTTTTCCAATCTCATCCTTCTTATTCTTAAGTAGATATGTATAGAAGGCTCGATACTCACTTTCCAAAATTGAGGGTTTATTGTGATAAATTTGCGGAGAACGTAATACGTGAATGTCCAGCATACCAAATAACCTCACATAAATCGAACGATGAGAGCGAAAAAGATAAACTAGATGTGCGGCTGAAGTTGAACACGGACAGAGAGAAGGAAGAAAAAGAAATGTACACAACATTTGTTGGAATATTTGTGGGTGGTTGTATTGTGTATGGCATTCTGTGAATTGCATGTGAAATTTCAACTCCTTTTTTATTTTGCTTGCCTCCTTGTTTGCTTATATTTGATTTAAGTTTACCCCCGTTGACAAGCTAGCAGGACCTTAGCCAACATCATCTGTTGTTTCCTTTTTTTTTGTACTCCAACCACAATTGAATTAAAGATATTTTCTTTTACTAAGATGAACTCTCTTCTCTTTTTTTTTTGTAAACTTTTTCCCCCTAAAACCTTTTTTAAGCTCAATGTACATATCAGCATCAACAACATTCGTTGACGACAGCAGAAAAGAGAAATAACATTGTTAGAAGTTACAATCAGCATGAGAATGATTTGAACATCCCAGTGACAACCGATAATGTCATGAAGACGCAATAAATTCTCCAAATTGACTTTATTTTTATTAAAGAGCACATTGAAACACATTACACGTGTCAATGATAAAATACAAATATTTAACCATCTCAAACTTATTTCATCGCATCACAGCCTACATTTCTATCTATAGATACTTTTTTTTACTGTTTTTTCGAAGATTCCAATGAAAAACTTTTTTTTTCGTCCTCATCAGTCAGTCGGGGAAAGCAAAGAAAATTTTTATCATTTTATTTCTCTCTTTTTTTCTACTTAGCTCGGTCATGTACATTAGCTAACTTATATAACATCTCACATCACATCAGTAAAAGCTTTCTTCTACATTTTTCCCTCCCAATCTACTTTTTTTGTGTGTTTCGAAACATATATCAAGTATATGATAATAAAGTTAAGGGCAAGATGAGTGAGCGAAGATAGAAGGAAGAAGAAAAGAAAGTTTTTGTTTTGGTCTCACTTGCTTACTTGCTCGCGTATTGCTTTTTCTTTTTCATTCACGACGTGTGTGTGTTTGTGTGTGCACAGTTTGCTTCAGTTCATAACTGAAGGGGAATTTATCAGTTATGATTATTGAATAAAGAACTATTTGAACAGCAGTAATAAAATGTTATTATCAAAGCCATCTATCGTTGAAATAATATTTTTCCTTTTTCCATAAAAGCGCTCTTTTGATTAATGAAAAAGTAACATGTTCGGTAAATAAATAAAATCGTTCCATTTAGTTTGCTGCCGTTTCTATCAGCATCATCATCATCGTATTGTTGGTCTGCCTTCTCATTGCGGATGAATAAAAAAACTTTTTTCTTTCCACGAAAGCTTTCATCTAACGAGATTTCTGACTAATTTGAGGTTGCGCATCATATAAATCATCACAACAGCGAAATCAAATAAGGGTGAGTACTTGACCCTCTTTCATCAGTAGGTTTATTAGAATTAGGGACAATTCTTTACGACTGAAATGATTTCGGTTTTGTTTCTTACAATTTTTCTTTCTTCCTAATTGAAAATATTTATGTTTTATGCGAAAAACAGCATAAGGGAGCACTGTTATTACTTTGAATGACTTTGCACGAAGTAAATGGAAAAATGACGATGTTTATGCAATTGGGTCAACACGGCAGTAGCGAGAAATCAATTATTAATTGCTTCTGCTTGATTTTCATAGCAAATGAGAGAAGTGAAAGGAGTAAAAACTTCCGTGACATTAATGGCAATTATTTAAAACGTTAATTACACTCGTAACGTCATAATGTTTACTTATTGCTTGAGGCTTCAGAGGGACAGCAATCAACTGTGCTTGTGTTTATTTAAGTTCTGACATCACATAAAAAACTTTCATAATGACTAATTAAGGGACAAACAAAAGGTCTCTTAACTCACCAATTATTGTTAGATTAACGACACTATTTCTTGTCTGAGCTACTTTGAAATCTACACGACATCGGTAAACACCTGAAAAATAAATAATTTTCATTTGTTTTATTTCAAGGATAAATATTTATTCGATGATTTCGATCAGCTCAATTGAACACACTTACCTGTATCTGAATCTTTAGCATTTTGCACAGCTAATTCGCCAGGTAATTTATCAAATAAAAAATACGCTCTATTGGAAAACACTGTTTCGTCAGACCATCGCTTTGCAGCATTGGGATCTCGCTCACGTATATCGACACTGTGAAAAAGAAGGAAAAAGGAGAGAAATTTTTTCTATCAGAAATATATAAAAAAACCCAATTGAAATTTATCGTTTTATGGGTTTTGATAAATTTCCCTCGTAAAGTCAAGAAAACACAAAAATATGGATTTAGTTTCATGACGAAAATCGTATCTTTTAACTTGTGCTCTTTTTGAAATGAATTTTTGTTCTTTTTCTTATGCATTATCTTTATTACAACTAATTGAGTAGTGAACATGACAGAAGCTTATGTTTAAAGCACAGTACTTGTACCAAAAAAGCTTTTTCATTGCACTGACATAAATTTTTGATTCTCTTTTACAGTCTTTGGTCATTCGTAAACTGTGTCACAAAGAGAAATTTATCTTTAAAGCTTTTTCTAATGATAAAATCAACATTGAATCGTTAACACGCTCTTAAAATATTTTTTCATTCTTACAATGAATTTTTCTACTTCAATAAAACTCTCGAGAAAATGCGGAAATTTATGGAACTGGGAAATCGTTTTGTTGAATTGTTTACGAAAAAAAAAAGGTTTACAAAGTAATTTATTTTGTCACATTGGAGGAATGAATGAAAAGGTAAATTTAATGACAGAAATTATTACTTTGCATTAAAGCTTACGACTGAGCTTTTTTATGACACATTTCCCTTCAATCATTCATGTAAATTCTGTTGTTCTGAGGGAAGTGATCTCGTAAGGCGAACCTCAACATGAAAATTAAACAAATAAGTAAATTTCTAACTTTCATGCTTGAATAACGATTTTAACGATAACACAACTGACATATGAGCATGGAAACTTTGGATCCCTAAGCTATAAAATATTCATTTCATCTCGTTAATGTTGATTGATTCATTTAATTTTTTGATAGATCTGCTGTCAATCTCACTGACAATAACGTTGATATGTATCGTATACTGAACAGTTGAGTATGAGCATACAACATACTCGCATATACATAAATGGAAAACAAAGGTATTCATCACTTGAGCTTAAATGGGTCGACATTATTCCATTTATCGCTCTTCTTCCATTGTCCTCCTTATAAATATAAGTTATGAAATGTTTTGTGTCGAGGATATACTTAAAAATGCTTTTGTCTGATGATATGAATATTCATTCTTATAAAAATGAATTGCTTGATTGTTATACATATTTTTATACGTTTTCCTTCGGCATTCATTCCATTAAAAACTTCTTCTTAAAAGATGAGAATTTTTTCCAAAAGATTGCTTTCATGATGCGAAGGTAATTTTGTATAAATTTTCAACATTTTGTCCTCGTTTTAAAGTTCTCAGTATAATGCAACTTGCATGAATTTTTCACCTTTTGTTTCAAAAATAATTAAAACCATAATTTATGCTTTTATTTCATTCAAAAAGAGGGGAGCGTGAAAAAGAATATGAAACGATGTGTGAAGGAAATGCGAATGTGAAATTAAAACATAAAAAAGTTGTGAACAAAAAGAAGGCGAGAGACATTTTTTACTTTATTGTTGTGATAATTGTAGAAGCATTTTAAGTTTAAGTATGAGGATACAAATGTTGTCTTTACCTGTATATTGGAGTGCCTTTGTCTTCTCGATACCACAATATAAGTTCGATATCATCGTTTATTTCTTGTGTGCTTATATTGCATGGAAGATAAACTGTTTCTCCTATCAAAGCTTCAATCGAAAAAAGAGGAACTGTAATTGAAAATGAACACAAAGCATTTATTAATTAGCACTTGAAAAGAGAAGTTTCATGTACAAACGGATCTTTATTCATCGAATATGAGTATTTTTGTACATATTCAGATTCACATTCAAAGCCATTCTCTATCATTGAATGTATTTCGCATAAACTTTAGACTATAAAGCGTCAGATTTTCAAGTTTTCAATTACGTGATATTCTTTCAATTTCTTCTTCTTTACATTCTCTCTTCGACATGATGTTTTTCTTCTAAACTTTTCCATTTTTCCTTTGACTTCAATAGAAAATTTATCGTATAAAACTCGCTTGTTCTCGTTGCTTAAATGTTTAAAATGTATGTTAATTGAAAGACTTTGTATTCTAAGCTTCTCTTCTATTATAGCTTAATTTTTAAGTTTTTCGGAGTTTTTCTTGTCGGCATATCTGTACACAACTTAAGTGAAAACCGAGTGCTTTGATGCAAAAAGAATTATGATGGTGATGCCAAGAAAGAAGAAATGATACGCCTTGAAGCTCCGTCTCAGTCTCATAGAAATTCATGTCATGAACTAAATTATTATTTTTTTCCTCTTTTTTTTCTCCTTTTTCTCATGGCACTCTCAAGCAAAGCTCTGAAGAACTTTTGATCTCATATCTGAGATTTTGTAAATTTCGACGTAGATATATGCCCTCGAGATTTCTCGCTATTTATTTTTTTTTCTAAAGATTTGCTTGGTTTTTGTTTGCATTCGTACCCTTAATATACAATAAGAAAAAAGTGTTTGATATTTATTTTTTCTTTTCTCCGCTGTAATCCCTTGGAATGAATCTTAAGAACTCACGATTTGTTGCAAAGTTCAACTTGAATCTTTTTTTTAAAATCAACAAAACAAAAAACAACGGAAGGAGTTTTATAAAGTTGAATCTAAATCCTTTCGTGTTTGAAAGGATCAAAAAGGAATCTTAAATAATGTTTTTCTGGTTGTGATGGAAGCAAAGCTCAATTACATTCATTACCCTGAAATAGATTTCTGCAGAAACTTCCCGCGCCAATTTAATCATAATCTTAATGATGATCTCTTCAATCTTACTGTTTTGACAACAGAGTCGAATATTTTGTTTGCTTCTGTAAGCATTGGTAAATAAATAACACAAATGAATTTTACACGATGTTTAATGTCAGATAAATATCCAGTATTTGTTTGTGTGTACTTACTTGTCACATTACGTCGTTTGCTTGAGGGGTTTATCGTGTCATGAATTAGACATCAAATGATATTTTGATAGCATTGAAAGCTTTAATACATAAGTATACTTAAGAAAATACCTACATGAGCCAGACTTTGCTTTCCGATTGAATGATAATTCATTTCGATGTAATTCAATATAATTTGTTGAAACCGATTGCACTTCATCAACGCCCTTCCATTTATTTAATAATTTAGCTACGGGTTATTTGTATGTAATGAAATATCTCAATATTAGTTTACAACTTTATAAAGAAAAAAAATGGAAAGTCACTTTTTATGATAGTCTTGTTAGTAACAAGAAATAATAACATTATAGAATTAAATAAATCGATCAACTTGTGTGCAATAAAAATGTTAGGTAAATGTTAAAAACTTCAAATGCAGTTTCGATAACAAATTTTTCGAAAATAAGTTGCAACTTTTTAGTTTTTGCAAAAGTTTCATCGTTGGAAATGTTAAACTTGTTTACCGTTCGAAAATAGTGTTGGGTAGTTTTATTAGAAATGACATTTAAGAGTAAGTTTAAAACACGATAGACAAGATTCATCTTCAATGTAACTTTGACAGGCAACTTTGTTAATGTGAACATATTATGTAATTAATGTAAACATAAATATTGAAAACAAATATTTCTAATGAAACTGTTTGATGTTGAAACTTTAACACTTTAGTTAAAAATGAGCAAACTATTCCATTTAATAACCAATCTCGTAAGTGGCCATGCTTTCGAATAGGAAAAGTTTTCATCTATAAACTTTCTTCGACACCTGAAACGTTTACGTAAAGTTGAAAGGTAAATTGAATCTGATGTAGATTTGTGCTGCTTCATTCACTTCTATTAAAGCGCAATTTTCAGTTTAATTTCACTTTCCTTCCGGATGCAAACAAAAGCGATGTGCTGAGATAACAAAAAAAGCATTGAAATCAATTTTCGAGCGATAAAACGCTCCTTTTATGAGAATTTCCATTTTAAATACGTTTTTATTGCCTCTCAAACAAATTTATTCAAATGCTAGAACACATTATAGCATACTTCATTTCGTTTTCAGCTGCTTCCCATTAAAAATCAATTGAATTGGCGGGGAAAAGACATTGAATTTGCAATTAAGCGAACTTCTGTTAATTAATTGTTCGATGGATAAAAAATATTCTTCTCTGATTGTCGAAGAATCTTAAAAAAGCTCGATAAAATGTAATCGAGCAATAAAATTTACATCATCGTCGTTTTAGCTTCTATCTCGCGAATCATCAACAGTTTCATAAGTTTCTCGTTATAATGAAATTCCTTCTTCAAGTCGTTCCGCGAAAAATAGACGGAAGAACTACGCCATCATAGAAGCATGTTTAATGAGCACAAGGGTAATTTAACAATATTCAGTGTTCAACCAATTCAAGAGGAAGTCGCTATTCAATACTTATCCTCGTACATTGCTCGAGTAAATATCATGTTTTCCATTCCTTCTTCTCTAATGTAGCATTCATTCAATGGTCTCATTAGAATATGTAAGTGCTGTGTGGATCAATACATTTTCCGCTCGTACTACTTTTCGAAAAATGTACATAAGATGTAAGCAGAAAACGAGAAATTTCTTTTATATTTACAAAATAACTTGAACAATCAGTTTGTGTACGCTATATTGTGGAGGGCGGTGAAGGAAAAAAGAGGGAAACACTTTACGAAATGAGAAAAAGTACTTGCTTCTACCATTACTGGTTTATTCAGCAAATTTGACTTCGACTTCGTCAATGGATGGAAAAAGCTTCAAATATTTGCTACATTTAATATTTTAAAAGTATTTGCTCGTTATTATTGGTTAGTTGGCTATCCAGGAATGTTGATGAAGAAAGCTGAATACGATAAAAACTTAAAACTTTTGTTTTTTATTATTATTTTGAAAGCTCAGCTCAGCCTCACAAGTTGAAAAGAAACTTTTTAAATGTTTTTTGTAAAAATTAAACTATGCTTTGGTTTGACTTGAAGGTAAGTAAAAAAGAAACAACAGAATGTTCACATAAAAACGAGCCAAGATTTTGAGGATTTATGCTTTGCAAATTCCAGGTAGAGATTTGATGAGAAAGCATTAATTATTCTGTCTTACAAGTAGTAAAAAAATTCACTAAAATGAAAGTTTGCCTCCGACAAAACCCGACATCAATAAATGTGAACATCATGCACATGAACATGAAATTTAAGCTTTTTCGTATGTAAGCATATGGCTAGGTTTGGTCATTAATCCAGTGTAGCTACATTTCCAGTGCAAGCCACAATCAAATTGGATAAATTTGCGTAAAGCTTGTGAAACAGGTTTTCTGTTTTTGCGAATGGTTAGGGGTCGTGTCCAAGTGTAGTAAAAAATTGAAATAAAAGTGCGACAAACCGAATACTCAAATTCAAATTTCATTCGCAACAGCGAGAGGGAAGAGCGGAAAAACTTCATTATTTATAAAATGGAAACGGTAGAATCACCTTATTTAGTGCACAAATGACCCATAAAAACCTTTCATGTTCGAAAAGCAAAATCGAAGATAATGCTGTTGAGTCCATTATGTGATAAAAAAATCCATTACGACAGCGTAGGAGCTAACGTTACGAATCAAATTATAGAGATAAAAAAGATGTCGCATAATTGAATAAAGAAAGAAAAGAAAATTTCAAGAGTTTAACGACGACATTGACGATGTGAAAAAGTTTTTTGTTACAAAGCTGCAAAACATTCTTGAATATTGTATAATAGGCGAACAACAGTTTAAAGTTGTTTATTCCGCTTTTGTTTATGCTTTATTAATGGGATGAAATAATGTAATTTTTCACAGAACTCTTAATGCATTATAAGTACGTTAATGCATTTTTGTGGCAGGGAATCGTTGGGAATAATTTAAATTTTTCAAAAGCAACTTTAAAATAATCTTTTAATGAACTCTCAATAAACAAAATTTGAAATGACCCGTCGCGATCTAAAAATTTCGTTGAGCGTGAAATTCAAATGTTTAAAAACTTTTATTTAGTTTTTATTTTTCTGTGTTTGATGGAAACATCCGAGTGCTATAAAAAAAATATAAAGCAATAAGCAACTCTGTATTACCCATCATAAAAATTGGATGCTTTCAATAAAAAAGCAAACAGAAACTAAATTAAAGTTTATGAAGTTTTTAATTCACCGCTCCAAGAATATTCAACTTAAGGGTTTCAAGTTTCTGCCATTCTATATTCAATTATAAAAAAAATAGAAAATAGAGATAAATTTTACGATGTTTCACAATAATATTAAATCACTTTTTGACGTGTTTTATGCTGCAGGAAATTATTTATTTCTTTTATCGTGAAAATCTTGATAAGATGTTATGGATACCTTTGGTCTTGCGATACATAAACATCTATTATTTTATATCCTTTATTGAAGTCTAACAACTTTTATCTGAACAAACTCACAAACATTAAATTACCAAGAGCTCAAGAGACGGAAACTGCTGTCGTCTTCCGAGGAAAATAATCTTTTCAAAGAAATTTCTCCAGAGAGATATTTCATGAAAGAATGTGATGAACTTCAAGGTCAAAAAGCTCAGAAATTTCATCTGAGAGTTTTCGAGAAAAAATATCGTGTTTGAAGCTTGAAAATCCTAATAAATCTGACGCTTAAAAGACATAGCGCAACGCTTTGGAAAGTTGTTCCATTAAACTAACTTTCTTTCAAGCTTGTCACACTCTTTCATATAAGGCTTACCATCTTTAGCACTTGTTGAAATATCCACAATTGTCATAAAGAAATAGCACACGCAGACAATAAAACCCATCATAATCTGATGTATTTAATTTACAGATATTACATCTGTCGCTTTATATCTCCTTTTAAACTTATTGAATATTATATTTTTCGGTCGAAACACTTTTTATTTATGTATTTCGGTAATTCAAGTGGCCACTAAACTTTTCCTTTTCCATATTTTTATAACAAACTTTTCGTCGTTTTACTTTCTTGACTTTCTGAAAAAAAATATCATGTTTAAGTTATGCTACTGTGCTACTGCCGGTTTGGATACGAATTGAATCACATTAGCTTAGAATTGCAAGAGTGAGTGAGAGAGTTAGTAAAAAAATAAATAAGCTCCATTTCCTTCTCGTAGAATCGTATTTCCTTTCATTCCTCCAAGCATATGTTTAACTTTTTTTTTCGTCCTTCTTCCTCATTCTCTAGTTCTGGTAAATACATAACAGTTCTTTCATTATGTGGACCATTTTTTATTTTATTTTTTGTAGAAAAGCCGTCATGTATACAACGAATGAACGAACGAAAGAGCTTTTGTTCGAAGGAAGGATGAAAACACATTAATTCTTATGAGTTTTTCATTTGAGATTCATTTGATCGAATTAGGGTTTTCTTTTTTTTCTCTCGTCTACGGGAAAAAGCAGATCGTAGTTCTTGAAATGATTTTACGAACAGAACATTGAGAAGATGAAGGAAGAAGAATGAAATGGCAAGAAATCAATTTTCTAAAATATCTACAATTCATTTCTGTTTTTCTTATCCTTCAATTTCAATCCATGAATGAGTGTAAAACTTTTTATGCTGTCGCATTAATTCACAGTCTTAAAATAATAACAAGTTACAGAATTCACTTTGTTTATTCGTTGATTTTCTTCACGTTTATCCTTTTAAATAAAAAAAAACATCAATTTAAAATTTATCCCTCGCTAAACCAAAATGAGTTAGAAAACTTCAAAGTGTTAGGATAAAATTTTAATGAAAATTACAGAAAAATCAATAAAGCGCCAAACTCAATAAATCAAAACTGCCATGAAAGGAGTTTTCGGTTCGTTCATTTAATTTGCTATGTGCCTGTAAATTAATTAATGGCTCCACTGTTTTTCCATTTAAAATGATGATTTTTTGATTAAAGTAATAAAGTTAATGGAAGTTTTAATTTCAAAACTTCCCAGGCCTTTTCAATGATTATAAATTATTCAAACAAAAAGCTGAATTTGTTTTATTTTTTCATATATTTTTTTTCAACATTTTGGTATCCTTCAGCGATGAACATCAAACTCAACAATACAAACATAAGCGGCGGAAAATATATAAAATAAAATGCTTTTTAATGTATAGAACGGCATTAAACGGCAAAATAACGATGTACATATATAATAATATAAATGAGTTATGCTTCTTTACATAAAAACCAGCACCGAAAACATAAAAATAGGATTCACAGAAGGAGCTGAGAAGAAGAAAAAAAAACAACAAAAATATCTAACACGAGAAAAATTAAGCAATTTTCTGTTCATATAAATTTTGCGTACTCTTCGATGTTGTGTTATTATTCGTGGGTAGTCTGTAAAGTATTGTTTCTGCTTCGTTGTTGTTTGTGATGAATTTTTAATTATTTTATAATTTTCTGCGAAATAACTTCGAAGAAAAACAAGAAAACAAACAAAACATTGGATAGATCGGATGGGTTATAAAGAGCTTTTCTCCTTTCCTTTTGCCTTTGTGCTTCTTTAAAAATTCATGTTTCAATTGAATTTTTAATGAATTTGTATCCTTGATTATGAAAAGCACTTTGAATAGTTTGTGCTTGGAGACATGTAATTTCTTTAGTTATAGAAGATTATATGAACATGTGCGACACTTTTGCTACAACACAATTAATGTTCCCTCTCTCACTCTCACATTCTCGGCCTTCTTGTTATCTTCTTATAATATCATCTCAAGTTTAACTCATAACGAGCATCAGATTTTTGTCACAATAACATCCCACTCACTTTAATTATTCGAGCATGTAATTAAACACTGAAAAATCACAACTTGCATAATTTTTCTATGCTCAACAATAATTTCTCCTTATCGTATAAAATTCATCGATTAGTCATTTCCTTTGACGTTCACACGAAGCCTCAAAACATAATTTAATTTTCAATAAATCCTTTCTTATATTTTTATTATTCCCACGCACGTTAGAAATTGTTTATTCTCGGAAATCTGCCTCACAAATCCAAATATTTAAAAGCACAATCATTTGTGACAAAGGAAATCTTATGATGTCTTTGCATCATTTACCAAAGCTTACAATTGTTTTCACAGCTTTTTATATCCACGCGAACACGGAATAACACGTCTGATCAATGAAATTGTGCTACTAAAACTAAACGAAAAAGAATGCAACTGGGAGATCAACCCCACCTTGATGTAAAATGTGGAAGGATTCCCATGCATGGTTGTGGGTAGATTATGCAATCATTTTCCAGCAATTTCCACTTCACATGCGCATTTGAATGTTGATGAAGGAATGAAGATGAAAATTTGTAAACTCAACGAAGACATCATGTGATTGATAATCTTGGAATGACACACACCAGCAACACAATCCCCGAGATTGTTTGAAATTTGAACTTTGACACATTAACTGCTTTACATTTTTCATAGACAAAACATTCAATCAAATTATTGAACTAGGATTGTTATGACATGTTACCTTAATACGACCTGCTTTAAAGGATCCTGTTTTACGATGTCAAAGCTTTATATTTAATTTGAAAGTAAAACATGTTGATCCATTTCTTCGCTGTTGAAATTTGAAGCGATTTGAAAGCCTCAGGAGACGCTCAAAGCTCCTGCCGTCAACTTAAGCGCACGATGAAAAATGTTGAGTTAATTAATTAAAAATGATTACATCTAATTAGTTATCGTTTGCGTAATTTACATGATAACATGCATTGGTTGGATTTTAATGTTCATTAATAAATCAACCTATTTGTTAAGCAATTGTTGCGCTAAATTGTTTTATGAATTCAATTCCACAGAATGAAGCCACAGAAAAGCAAAGCAAAAATAAGCAAGCAAGCAAGCAAGCACTCGATGTAATTCGTCTCGTTAGCGTTAACAGGAAAAACGAAAAAAAATTTCATTTGCAATTTCGTTCATGAAGGAATAAACGAAATTTGTTTCCCATGACGAAAGAACGGAAAACCTTCAAGAATTTTTTTCTTATATCTTTTTTGGAAGTAGAAAAAGGAAAGAAATTCGGAAAATTCGGAAAATTCTCAAATCACAATCCGATAAATCCAATTGGATCGAAATAACAACCAAGTTCGTGTAAAAAAACGAGAATGAAAAATAATATCATTGGAAATATTCGGAACGACATGGAGGGAAGACACGCATCCAATCCTTTAGTCTTATCTTGAATTTATGCTCGTGCCAGAACTTTTCTATCGCACGATATAAGCTTGATTTTCAAACACAAGCATGTAAGCGTTCAATCATCCATCGCTTTAAAAATAAGAGAAAAGATACGTGATTTTGAAATAATGAAATCAATTATGTTTGCATGAAGGAAAGGAACACATCTCTTGACAATACTTCACATGGGAGTAATGAGAAATTCAAAAAATTTATATTCCGAAAAGTTTTTACATGAATGTCAATTTTCAGAATTTTTTGTATAAACACGTTCAGTATTTACGAACAGATTTCTAGAAGCTCCGATAAAGACATGAAATTGTGAGAAAAATTTTAGCATGCAAATTATGTGTTTTTGTTCAGTTCAAATTTCTATGTATTTAAGAAAGAATTTCTATTTTGTAAAGTTACTCAGGAGACGTGCGTACCAATTGTCACTCATGGGATGACGATGACGCTTTTACGTATAGTTGAATCAGCAGTTGACATTAAATAATAATTAGATTCGTTAGCCTGCGTAAGAAGAATTTGATATGATTACAAAGTGCGATTGTTGTTAGATAAATTTAGATGAAAAATAAGTTGAAAGGTCACTTTCAAAGCAACCTTTGGCTTGTTATTAAAAATGTTTTGCAATCACCAAAATTTTGTTTACAAATTCTTACTTATAAAAAATTCAGTTTTTAAAGTGTCACATTTTTAAATAATTTCCTTTAACATACGTCAACATGAAGGATTGTAAAATAATTTAATCAAATTTACTGTTTTCCGCTTTAGCACCACTCAACATTATCGCAATTAAATTACTCATGACAATAATGGTTAAGAAATATTCCAATTTTAGTAATAAAGAAAAATGAAAAACTTCTCGACGACCATCGAAATGCAAATGAGATTAAATAAGTTGTCACATGCACTTAATACAATTTACTCTCAACAACCACATAGTTTAATGATGCCAATGACTGTTGATTGGAATATCCGCTGTCTTCAAAATAACTAAATTAGATGTGAATAGTATGAAAAGCGATTCGGTCCAATTGTTGTTAGGAAATTTCATGTACTGGTCTATTCTCATGTAATCTATTTTGATCAATGCTTATGTTGACATGCTGGTTGTGGTTAATAAGGAAGATTTTTGGATTTTTTTTTGTCTAAGGCAACAAAAATTTGAAATCAGAGGGAGAAAGAAAGAACAAACAAATTTGCTTTTCGCGGACATGACGACTACTTACATAAATAAAATATTACAATTCACAAATGAAAATATCAAAGAAGTAGAATTCTTTTAATTTATATCGCCGGCAGTGTGCGTATTTACAGCAAGCAGTATGTGGGATGTCCAATGCTACGCTTATTGTTCATTCATTGCCACTCCATTCATAAGCGTTACTCTTCTCTGTCTATCTTTCTCGTACATGTTAACATTTAACTCAATGATAAGGGTTCCGAGAGTCCCATCAACTCTGAACCTAAAAGAAATTATCTCGTGTAGAGTTTCGTTTTGCTTGTTTTTTCTTTCTTTTTTTTCGGTTATTTTTTTCTGTTTCTTCTCTTGATCATGAAACAAACACTTTTGTGATGCTTAGCTGAGAATAAAAAGCAACAACACAATAACACATCAAACATAAATTTTATTTACTTCACAACGAATACAGTTGTCAATTTTAATAAAAACAAATTCCTTTTCTGTTGTTTCGTTCGTTGATAAAAGCATAAAATATTCTCACTCTCAACGGAATTGACTATATTATACTTGAATTAATGGAAAAATATGGCTTTAAATGTATCTTTTCGTATATAAGTTCAATTGAGAAAAAAATATGTAAACAGTCAGTTTTAATCAGTTCATCAGTATGCATTCAGATGCTCTACCCATCGGTCACGTTGTGCTTTATTATAATATTGACAGTGAATAATAAAACTTCTTTTGATTTGTGATAGCAAAAATATCAAATAATAAAAAGAAAGAAAGAATGAAAAAGGTTTTCTTCCTTTTCTTCACCAACTTTTTCAGCTTGAGTGATGAAAAGTCCTGAAATCTTTTTAAAGTGATAAGTTTCTCTTGAAGTAAAATATATGCGCTAGATTATGGTTGATATTAAGCATAATGCTTGTCAATCTATCTATCTGAAACATTCGCTTCTCGTAAAAACTCGTATTGAAGACTTGTGACAAATGACTGCAAAATTATGCCACATTTTAAAGAATGAACGAAAAAAAAACACGAAAGAAAGAAAAGAGAGATGAAAACAAGTTGAGAAATTCATTTAAGATGAGAGTGTCAAGCACAAGATTATGCAGACAAGAAGGCAAGCGTTCTTTCCTAAGTACTAGTGCCGCAGGAGAGATTTAAACATAAAACCCCTGCTGCCCAAGTGCTTATCGAAGAGGATTGTCGATCAGCAAATTTTCAGCTTAATCGTTCGACCGAGACGAAAATTGATGACGATGAAGCATCATTAGATGGGAATTGAATAATAAGGGTTAAGTATACAGTTCCACTTTATTTTATTAAACGAAATTGGGGACATTTAAGGTCAATTAACAATTAAAACAGTGTAGATGGCAAAATTGAAATTGATTTCAGTGGTAAATGTGAATGTGAAAGGCGTTGCATGAACATAACGTCGTCGTGCGCTTTACTTCAAATGCTTCAAATGCCTCCCCTCAAGCATATTCAATGACTGCAACTTCAACAGTTTGCTTTCACCACCATAAGAATGCTTAATGCATGATGCGAAAATTCTCCCTTCATCCTCAACAAATTGTTTGTAATCATCCCATCCACCACGTACAAACACACACATTAATATTTTTATATGGGAAAAGAAATCTGAAATTCTCATATGATGATATTCAGAAATGAAATTTTAACCCGCATGTCAAGGGCAAGAGATTATAATAAATACCATTATATTCTTTTGAGCTCATATTTTCATGTCGCTCCCTCTCTGTCTCTCGTGTTCTCTTTATCAACATAGTTGAATCTTCAAAATTGCAGTTTTTCAACTAAACTAGAAAAGTTATTTGTGAAACAAGAAATTCCTTTAATAATAAATGTGTCGTCAACAATAAAAAGCATAAGAATTGAATGAATGACGACGCCTCATCATCATCATCGTGACCTTTCTGAATTGAAACAAACTTTTTATTGTAATTTTTAATCTATTCGTTTTCTTGTATGTTGGTTGTGACTGAGTGACTTTAAATAAACTCTTCTTTTAATTCAATTAAACACGTCACATTCTTCTTTATTTTTTCATCTTTCCAACTAACTATTCACCGGAAATAACAAATTGAGTCACAAATATTTTTCTTATAAAGCATCTTCTAACAATAAATAAATGTATTAATAAGCTTGAAAACTAATAGCAAACAATTGTTCACAGGAATAAATAATGTCGGTTCATTGTAGAACCATCCACGTATATAACATGATGAGAAAAAGAATTGTGAAATGCAGGCAATCCATTAATATTTAATTATTTATCTCATTTCCCCACTTAATGCTGTTGAAATATTAAATGTGAACAGGAAATACAGATTTAAGTTCATTCAAGTTAATAAAGAGAACGATTTCGCTCCTCCATTATTTTTAATGGGCATGGCTGTGAACAATATTGAGAGAAAGGAATCTGAAAAACGAAGTAAGAAGCGAGGCGAGGGTTGAGATTCCGCCCTTTTAAGTTTGGCGAAATAAAAGAATCCTTTTGAAAGCATTCTTCAATGTTTATCGGAAGAACGTCTCAAGAGTAAGTGAAAAAAGATTAGCTAAAGCTTGATTATTGCCTGAAGAACTTTTCATGAAGATTTAACATCATTTAGTTTTCATTTCACGATTTTCAGAAGCATTTAGATTTTAAAAGACGAATTATATTGAAAGAGTCACGTCGTTGTTGCAAAATTCGCACGTCTTCAGGCAATTTTTATAACGAAAATATTTCATTTGCATCTCTGTAAAGTTGTTTAAACTACAAGTTTAACTAACTATAAGTTCAAAAGTCTAATTCAACTTTTGCATGAGATACGAAAGAAAGTTTTTCAATTTCGGAAAACATTAGTAAACACATTTAGTTACATTTGCTTATAAGTAATATCCTCTGTTTACTTTATAATCAACTTGAAGCCGAGAAAGAAGCAGTTAAAAAGGGAAAAAAAAGTTTCTTTAATTAACACCAACATTAAGTAAATGAAGAAATACTCGGGAAAGAAAATTTTCCTTTTTTTCCGTTTTTCCACGTAAGAAAATGTTCATTTTCCTTCCTCATGCAATTCCTTATGTGTAAATTTACAAGACTCTTGACGTAATCTAGCACACATTGACTTGAATTATGTTTACATTTAAGACATGCTTTGACGCGTGGCAAAGCCGCAAGATTTCAACTTTTTCCCCTTTTTTTTATTTTATTTTGTCTTAAATTAAATTTGTCACAAACGGAAAAGCGGAATAATTTCTTGAAAGCTGAATGAATGGATTTATTTTGAAAGAGAAAAAAAGGAATTAATAAAATTATAAATTAAGCTCACAACTCCACGCCACTGTGTAACTCTCCACTCCACTCCGCTCCACTTCACTCCACTCCTCCAGCAATTATCTTTTAAATTGCTATGTGTTTGTCAAAAGATAATAAAAGTGCCAACATTTTTATTGTTATATTTTCCTGACATTCAGAGGAGCTGAGTCAGTTGAAAAGCTCAAGCTGTTTCTCTCATGACAATAAGAAAATGAAAAATTTTTAATGACGAAGGGACGCACATATTTTTTGACATAATCAGCATTGTTGAGGATTATTTTAAGAGATTTTGTTTAAAGCTCATAACTCTGCAGCTACTTACGGTAATTCGAAGATGAAATTTGATGTCGTGGCAGCTTAAATTAAATAACGTTTTAATGTTTCAAGATTATTGAGACGCAGGAAGAGATCTTCGCTGTTTGAGATCATCAGTTTTATTCGTTTAAATAGATAACACTATCTGTAAGTAAAATACATATGCCTGATACGACAGCGGCGGGGTTCACATAATTTACTTTTATTTGAAGATATAAAATGAGGTGCGTGACTCATTCGATTCATTATTTTTCTCCGTCGCAATTACGAAATGCTTTCTTTACCCTTTTACAATTCTAAGTACTCGAGAAGAGGTATCTTGAGAATTTTTTCGGAAGTTCAGGGAAGGAAACGGAAAAGATGCTTTCTCTCGTTTTATTATCTTTATTTTAGTCTCTTCTTTTGAATCTTTATATTCAATTTCGTTCACCTTCGTCAGTTTCAACCATTTTATGCTTTGGAAGTAGAGGATGAAATGAAATTGCGTCGAAAATCAATTCGTTGATAACTTAAGTTAATCTTGATTATTTGCATTTATGGGGTTGAAGAAGAAGAAGCAACCTGGTAAAGCATAACTTTTTTAAGGACAAATTAATGGACTTTTCACATTTAATTGATTTTTTATTAGTCTTTAATTTGATTTCTTTCTTTAACTGTTTCCATCTGATTCTAAATTCGATGTGAATTTTTTCTCTTTCTTTCCTCGTTTTTTCTCATTCTGTTTGTTGGTAACCTTTGATATCATAGAATCAACTATTACACAGAGTTTCACATAAAACAAAACAAAAAGGAACAGCAAAAAAAAAGGATTTTGGCGTCTTTATCGTTGACATTCATTCGAGCGTACTTCGTGAACATTCATATAAAAATATAGCTTCAGGGTTGAAGTTTTTTTTCTGTTCTCGTTCTCATCTTTTCAGATGACTTTTTCTCATTTTATTTTACTTTATTTTTTTCTTTCTCCTTTTTAGAACGGAATAGTATTTTTAGACACGTACCTCGAATCAGTCTCTTCAACCTTTTTTTTTGTGCTTCTTTCTTCTGTTAACTCACTGAAACAAATGTAAAAACTGTTGATGGAGAAAAGGAGAAGAGAAGTTTCTTTCATGTTGAATCGTATTTATTGAGACATGTTTATTGAAAATGTATTAATGTTCAGATCTATAACATTATCTTTCATCTTAGTGTATGCAAAAAAATCCAACGGTAGAAATGATATCAGTGGCAGCAACATTGAGTGGTTTATTTATAACCATAAAGTAAGAAAGTAAGAAAGAAAGCAAGAAGAAGTTTCTTTCTTTCGAATGGAGAATTGAATCATAAAGTACATATCAGCACATTTACAAAAGAGGGAGAAGAATTATATGTGGATAAAACATATAATGTGTTTCAGTAGAATAAAAATGTATCCCGAGGGCTTTCAAAAAGTTATATGATATCAGATATCTACATGGCGTAGAGAAATAATCATTTTATTTATGATGAAGCGAACACAGAAGACGAATTTTCAAGCAAATAATTCAATTTGAAAATTGTGCTACGAGACACTTCACTTATTCCTCATAACGAGTGCTTATCATTTCGTTGACATCATGCTAAATGTATTATTTGCATAAAAATGCGTAAATAATTGAATTGAAATGTAAATTATGTGAGTTTTTTTTTTCATTCTCACACTCTCTACCGTCGGCAGTGTGTGAGGAGTCGTTAAGAAGAAAATGATAATTTCCCGTACGACATTTTTCTTTCAGCAAAAGCATGTTTATCAGCTCAACATAATGGTGGGTAGCTCCAGATTTTTTCTACATTTATAGAATTTGAAGCGGAAACTTTAACACGCATATCAAAGTATTTGCTATTAAAAGGAAAGCCAAAGAAAACGGAAATAATTTTCTGCACATACTTCATTCACAGGCTTACTGATCAATTATCTCATCTATTTTCCTTCTTCCACAATGAATTACTAAAAGTTTTCTTTATGACTCACGTTATAAAAGACGGAGGCAATTATTTGCTTCGCCCAAGAAATGATTTCGTGAATCAAAGCTGAAATCAATGAGAATATCTACTAGGAAAAGAAAGCGTAATATATTTCACACAACATCATTAACGTGATTTATTGATAGATTAACTTGATAATTGTTAGTAAACGCAATATAATCAAAATTAACCTCTCGCAATTAAAATCAAGCTTTTCTATTTCGCTCTGTTTTTTTTTATTTTCTTTTCCTTTCTACTCTCGCTAAATGAACATAAGCAAAGACTATTGTGTGGATTGAGGTTGGGCGCTTGAAGTTATATGCTGTTATAGTAATAAATTTACTGAAATAGTCTTTCGTGTCATCGAGTAATAGAAACAGGAAAATGATAAACAATTGGATTTATTTATGGCATAAAGCGACATGGATCTTGCTTTTTCTGCCATAAATTCTTGATAAAAGCTTTTGATTCTTTTCTAAAGGTTTTTTATGTTCCATTATTAATAATTGTAAATGTTTGACGCTGAAATATTAGTTTAAATCAGTTTGAAGTTTATTTGGAATCACTGTGACGCCACTAAACTGTTCTTAACTTATTCATCGGGGTTTTCAGATGTTTAAATGTAGAAATATTTAGAACGAATGTTCACAGGGTTGATGGTAAATGAGTTAAAAAATCATTTTATTCACCACAACAGAGATAGCTAAACACTTGTTAACCTGGTTTTGAACAACGTCAAACTCACTGTAATTACAACTCGTAATTAATCGCCATCATCATTCAAAAGCGACGTCAGCAGCATAAAAGCTTTACGATTTCTTTCGTCGTTTGGGAATTCATTGAAATAATTTTAATCAAAATATATTTTTCAATTAAGCTTTGTGGAAATTTTTCAAAATGATATTTCAAGAAATTCTCATGAATCGCTTAAAGCTTTGCAATGAGGTCGTTGCAACGCAATCAAAAACTCAAAATGATCATCATGAAAAATTATTAAAATTTAGAAGAAAAAAAATCTCCGTTTTCTATTTAATTTCCGAGAAGAAAACGAGTTTCCTTAAACAATTATTTTTTATTGAGAAAGACTTGAGGGAAGAAATTGTTCCGAGGAAAACCAACAAATGGAAGAATGAATGCGAAATGAAATGTTGGTTTTTGACCCTCATTAGAAAAGCTTTTACTTGAAGTTACATGATTAGATCAATGTTGGATCTATATATGTACATATGAATGTAAGAACGAATTCGTTGGTCGGATGACTTGGTGTTTCCATGAATTTTTAATTATATTGAAGTTGTACGCAGAAATTAAATTTTCCTTTCTCAGAAAATGATGTTCGTTTGCAATAAAGAGGATAGCTCCAAGCTCGTTTCGATGTTGTAAAAAGGGTTTTGTGTGCTAACATTTTTTAACATAAACATCAGACTCTCATCCCTTTTTTCTCAACTTTATTGGGGCTGTCACAGTTGATTAATCGTTCTTTATTGTGATTTTTGTTCACTTTACTCGGTTATCTCACTTTTACACATTTGACGTATTTGTTATTACAGTTTTCCTATAGACATAAACATATGAGTAAAAGCTTTCTGGCTTCAACACTCGGTATTTAGTGAGAACACACATAGATAACAACTACTATAAAATTATATCTAGAACATGAAATTTAATTATAAAGGCGACAAAATTTACATTTTAAATTGAATATTTTAGTGGCTTCAAAAATTTCTTTCATTTATTAAATCAAGTCAAACTTAGTTGTGTGTCACAAGAAGGAAGCTTTCTAACTTTCATCGACCAAATTTGTGTCGTGTTGCTAAGTGAGAAAAAAGGGAAGGAAATAAAAACGAAAAGCTTGTGAAATACTGAAAGCAGTTAAATTCAAGTGACATCGTCCATGCTATATTTTGCTATTTACGTAATGAATCACGGTTAAGTCTTAACATGTAATTTTACAAACGACCTCTTTCCGCATTTTCATGCTGAAGTGGAATTATGTGGGGCCAATCGAAACAATAAGCCTCTCTGAGCTGAAGCAGGAGAATAAAAAGGAAGAATAAAAATGGAATTTATTCGAAAAACATTTATCGAGTCTGATAATACCTTTTGAATTACAAATTGTAAAAAATGTATTTTGTATCCGAGCAACAATATCAGCTTAATGCTGCGACTCTCATGGAGTCTCCGAAGTAAAACTCGTTTGACTCAATCTAACTGAAGCTTTAACTGAAAGAGCTACGAGAATATTCGAAAATCTTCAGCAGAGCATGACAACTGGATATAAGCTTTTTACAAACTTTATGCATCCACTTACATAAATATTTATGTTGCGCTTTGTCTGGAAAATCTTCTCTCAATTCATTGGGAGTTGAGATTCTCCAGCATTCTTTGTCTTATAGATATTTACGAGATACTATAAATCTTAAACAAATCTTCTTGTTTTCAAAACATAGTTGAGTCCAAAGATTTATCATTGCTTTACTGATTACTTTAAATTCAAGTGTTGAAAAAAAACTCATGCTTTGTTTCGTTAAGAAACACATAAAAGAAGACGAGAAGAAAAAAAAAAATTTCCCGGCTTTTTTTTACAACACGCATGCGGATTTGCAGCTGGAAAGTTGTACGAAATTGGGAAAAATTACTTTCGATAAACTGGAAGACGTTTGCAATGAAAACATTTTCCATTATTCATCAGTCGTGGAGGAGAAAATGAGAAAACGAAATTTGTATTCGCACAATGGAACGGAACGAATTTCAGTGAGCGAAATGATAGAAAGCAACAGTTTTTCATTCCAATCACATTAGGTGACAGGTGAATTCAATTGAATAATGTTCGAGAAGACATAAAACAGCATTAACTGTTATTTATCCACGGAGTGTCTTTGAACTTCTATCAACCGAATTAACATAAACTTTGGGGAGCTTTCTCTTCTCTTCGCTTTTACGCTTCTTACGTCTTTATACATATCTGTGAATGCCATTTCGGAAAGTAATGATCATAAATTTTCAGCTTTTAATAGGACGATTCCTTGAGGAAAACATGCCATAAAGTCGCTAGATGGTGAAATAAAATATGACTTTGGTTTTATTATAATCAATTTAGATTTTTACTTCTTGATATTCTTAATTGCTACTATTGCATCGAATCCTTTACTCGCACCATCAACATGACGATTTTTCCCTCTTCAACGTACAATTTGATCAATTAATACTGTCAGCATAGTTATTTAAACGCACAATAAATTACATTTGGACTAGAAAATTTCTCGAATGAGTACATAAATCAATAATTTGAGAGGCTTTAAGGAGCCATCTTAAAATGATGTATAGAATGGATTGAACGAGGAACATCGAGGCTCAATCTGTAACGAAATCGTTCGCATCCTACATGAGAAACGACAAGGAAAAACAAACCCATTTTCATTTTAGTCTTTCGTTCGCTTGTTCGTTCGTTGCTCAAGTATTTTCTGCTTTATCATTGAAAATTATCATTGATCATGTTTCATTATTTGAAACACTCGTTCATTCATGGCGTAAAACCCCATAGAAATCTGATTATTCAAATGTATAACGAGATAACAAATTCAATTACGATTTGCACAACAAAAGTGTGTTTAACATCTCAGAACATTGAATTTCCATAAAATTACAAAATTTTTGGGGGCAAATTGGATATGTGGAAGGAAAATTTATTGCACAACAATTTGTAACACATGTTTGAACTCTTTGTGGTGGTTAAATGCCCTGCACTTTTTTCTCCTCTCCAGATTTGTAACATTTTCAGAATTCTTTAATATCTCATGCCAATGTGTAATCTCAAACAAAGTACAAACTAATTGAAGGTGTTATGGGAACATCAAAATAGTTTTAAAGCCACCAAAACAGCTAGCAGCTGAACGAAATCAGTTTATTTGTAGACAAATGAATTGTTTTTTAACTGTTTCAGCTATATGGATGTATGTAACATCGTGCATTGTGTGCATCATGTTGTGAATATAGCCAACCACTAGATGAAAAATGAAAGAGCATGATTAAATAAAATGCATCATGCTTCAGTATCTATGAGAGCTCTGTTAAGGCTGGAACCGGCAGAACTTGAATGTGGAGAGAAAGAAGCGAGAAAAAAACTGAATTTATGAATTTTACAGATTTACATATTTTTCCGCTTTTCAACTATTTCAACATATTTCATAAAATTCGTTTATGTTTCTATTGAATGCTTTTTGATTTTCTGGAATAAAAAATAAAGCCATTATCGTTGTTGTTTAACCCCCAGCAGCTCGTACGTACTAACGAGGAGAGGGAAAGAGGAAAAGTTGTCTATGTTAAAAACAGCGCATAATTATCATATTTATGTGGGTGCTCAAATAGCGGAAAAGAATCATGAGCCGGTACATAATTTTCAGCAACGATATCATCAACGCATAAAATTTTACATGATAATTTCAACCCGGCTTTGGGATAAAGTCGGATAATTCTTTTTTATGCTCGACTGAATTGAAAGTTTTTTTTTTCCATGTGACTTTAATTTAGTCGGGACATTTTATGCTTCATGTTGTGTGTGAAATATAATCTGAATGTATTTTTCTTCTTTTTTATTTCATCGAGCGCTGAATAAAGTTTTTCCACCACCCTTATTCCGGGTTACCCTACAGCTTTCAATGAAAATGTTTAGAATAGTTTTTCATGCTTTTATATTTTTGTGTTGCTTTGCTATTTTGTTGACTCGCCACATAAGGTTACACAGCAATGCTTTTAAACAGCAATTAATTTGTAAAAAGCATAAATTAGATGTTTGCATTGACATTCGTATATATGTTGAGTTTAAAGTTTGAAGCACTTTTAATTAGCGCGTTGGAAAAGTTGAGTTTCACTGAAAAAGCGAAAGATTAAAGCGTTTTAAAAATAACGCGCGTGGGAGTATCAAGATGCTGTTGTGTGGCTTTTTTCACGAAAACAAGAAGATTTGTGAGTTGAATGAGAAACTCCTGCTGCTTTAAATGTGATTGTATAAGTAAATTATGTCAATTACAGACTTGAAACACATCAGATTCTTAGTGTTACTAATGGTGGGATAAAGATAGCATACATGAAGAAATTTCTCGAAAGAAATCTCTTAAAATTTGTAAAGTAAAACGTGAATGAAGGGAAGAAGAAAACGATTGAAGTTAAGAATCTTTCAAGCATCATATTATTATTCTGTACACATTTCTTCAAAGGTGCCCCAAATCCATAATCAAAATATAATTCATTATCATTTTATACAGCTTATGCTTTATATTGTATTTTCTTAGTATCATTCGACAGCTTCTGGATGAACAGCCTCTCATGGTACTTAAACAGTGAAAGGAAGATGAAAGAATGAAGGCAAGAAAAAAAACGGAAATATGTTTAGGAAAGAAAGGAAAATCAATGCGATCGCGATAAATCATAAAGCTTTTGCCATTCAATTTTTATAATCTTTGAAAAAACAATTGTGATTATGTGTGCGGATCCATTTTTCCCCCAATCTTCATCTTCCTTCTTTTTTTAACATTTTCCATTCTCAGCTGAGAAAGAGATTTGAATATAAAGCACATTTGTTCGCA
This sequence comes from Clunio marinus, assembly GCA_900005825.1. Classification (NCBI taxonomy): domain Eukaryota; kingdom Metazoa; phylum Arthropoda; class Insecta; order Diptera; family Chironomidae; genus Clunio; species Clunio marinus. Next base: position 602,154 of record CVRI01000012.1, on the reverse strand, counting down.
TACAAATCAATACAAAAGTAAGAAAAGCGGTGTGGGGGTTTCGTTTAAAAATATTCTCGAAACGTTTTTGATGAATCTTTTCAACAGAATTTATAAACATAAGAGAAGAATTTTTGCAGACAGTTAATAAAATTATTACATGCACGCTTTTCCCGATGAGGAAAAGTTGTTTCCTCTGATTTTACTTTTTTTTTTCTTTTGGTTTTTCAGCGAACGATGAATTGCTGGCATTGTGGGAAGTTTTCTTAGGAAAAATCTTGAGCTTCTTTCTTCTCTCATAATAACTTCTAGTGTAATTTATTATTGAAAATAAAGTTAAGGAAGTGAGATGCTAAAAGTATTAATTTTAATTGATTTTCACAAAGTTTTCATTTTGAAGGGAGAAAAGTTGGGGGAAGAAGAAGCAGAATTTTCCGAAACTTTCATGTTATTATAAAGTCACAGAAGAAGTTTTCGGGAAATTTTCCGGATAATCAAATTACTGTTTTCGATAGTTTCATAATCCTCGTATTGAATTTTGACTGCACGACTTGAAAATTGACTTTATCGATCTATTTTGATGTTTTCCGCATTGCCTCATTCATCGGTAATTAATTCGGATGTATTGTAACCATTGCAATGAAATTATTTATGATTTCATTTTGCCACTTTATCAGATTTCATTTTACCATAAAAGTAGAAATTAAAATGTGAGATTTAATTAAACATTTTTTCTCTTCTTTTGCATTCATTTGAAATGATGGAAAATTGACCTCAAAATGCTCATAAAAGCTTATCATTGTTATTACTGATGTTATTCTTCGAATTTTTCACTCATTCTTTTTTTCCACATTCGTGTTGTGGAGCCAGAACTTGTTCATATGTTTGTTTTCATGAAAATATGTGATATAAGCCACAGAGAGAGTATTACTTTCAACAAATTAAATGAAATGCTTCACACTCTTTAAATTATAATTTAAAAACTTGCTTCTGCAGATATCCTTCGTTCAACTCAAGTTTTTTCCAACCCTCAACTATAACTCATGACTAATGCACATAAAAGCTCATTAATCTTTTAATTGTTGATAGCTCTACCATCGCATTATTATCATCTATCATTATAACTAATCTCTGACTCTTTGACTTTAAGCCGATGAGAATTTATTTTCAAATGATAATCTCGAATTTATCGAAAATTAAATGATGCACCATCGTACGCCGATGGAATACGATATGCAGAAAATTTCTTTTTTTTTCAAAGATTGGATGAACGTTTATCCTCCATTTATTTTTCCATTATATTTTCTGAACATATCTTATGCTTTTTTAGGTCGAAACTAAATGCGAAAAATATTTCAAACATTTTTCAACAAACATTATATACGAGCGAGTGAGAAGAGTCGAAGTAGAAGTAGAAACTTATTTGGTATGCATGGTCTTCAGCAAATTTAATTTGAGAAGAAAGGTAAAGCTATGCACACACACACACACACACACACATCTATATACAATTTTATTCATGACAAATTGTTTATCCTTTACCTGGTGCAAATTCTATGAGATTTAATGGGGAAAACGCTACAAAGAGGAAGGTAAAGCAAGGATCCTATTACAATCAGCATTACATGAGGGTGAAGCGCTTTAACCAAATACCAAATAACAAAAAAAGCATCAACAGAAAAAAAAGAAAACCGAACAGGGAAGATAAAAAAAGAGAAAGAATCACAGATATTTGGGAAATAAAGACCATTCAAATTACTTATGTCATACAAAAAGAAAGCTTGTTAAAGGACATGTCGTGTTGAGATTTTCCTTGTCATTTATTTTCTCATCTTTTCTTTTTTGGCTTGTACCTTTGAAAGGCAATAAGGAGATATATGAAGGTAAATATCCAAACAAAAATGTTCTACATTCTATAATAAGAAAATTCATGAATTGAAATTTAATTTTATTTTATGGAAAATTTCTCATAAGCTATAACAAAACGGCAGTTATCAATAAAATGATTTTTATTGCATCATTAATGATTCATTTGATATCGAAACTTTACTTTTTTTTCATCATTGCAGGAATTCTTCAACGTAAATGTGAATAATGCAAGTAAATGCGATTTTAATGGTGAACCATAAAAGACCCCAAGATAAATCATTGTTATGTTCCCTTTACCTTCTTTACAAGTCGCCCAGAAATTCTCTGTCATAAGCAAATATATGTGTGGACAATTCGCTGTCATCTTTTTATTGTTATAAATTTGATATGAAACTTGAATAGTCGAATGTCGGTATGAATGTGCAAAGCAATAAATTCATGAATTTATGTAACACATCTTTGAATATTTTCATTCTTTGCTTAAGTTTTTTGTTTTTTGCCCAAGCTTTCTTAGAGGTCACGTCTTATATTTTGTATTTTCCCTTTTTTTCTCTCCACATCTTTAGGAGTCGCAAATATTTTATTCGAATAAACAACTCTCGAAAGGAGATCGCAATGGAACAGAACGAAACTGAGCAAAAAAAAAAAGGGCAAATTCTTTTCATTTTCTTCAAAACAAACAACGTAAGGAAAGAAATTATGTCGGCAGAAACATTGTGAAAAATGTTAAGCGTTTTATCACCATACCGAAGTGGGGATTCTCTATGCTTCAACCTATGACGACAATGATGATGATGATGAGTTGGATTCTGAATTGGCCATGCCATTCCAGCTCTACATTCAGACAACATAGAATGAATAAATTTGTCTCATTTTTTTCCTTTATTTTTGTTTTTCGTCAGCCTCTTTCACATTTCGAAGAAAAATGCCAGCAAAACAACAAAGCAAAAGAAGTCTAGAGTCTCGATTCTTCACTCTTCATTGAAATGTTTATTCCGCTTAACCATACATATAACATCATATTATAGTTCTTTGCTACATAATATGGGAATGCGATGATAAGAGCAGTTATCTTTGATACTAAAATAATTGGTTCATTCCGAGAAGAGGAGATGAAGATGGAGAGGGTAAAGAAAAAAAAAGGACGAACATCAAGAATGGGTAGTAAACGAAGAAGTTGAAGAGAAAAATATCTACCGAAAAAACGGAAAATTATGAACATGGAAAGATCTTTTTATTCAATTCATTGCCAATGGGAAAAAATAACCATCGTAAAAAGTACAAACAAACATACATTCAGGAGAAAGATGGAAGGGGTGGGAGTGAGAACGAATCTCCAAAGGAGCCTCCGCAAATGAGTAGGGCTTAACTAAATATTATATGATTGCACGAAGCACAATAGTAGGTCGATTTGGTAGCATAAAAAGGAGCGATAAATGAGAAAGAAACGAAACGAAACGAACGGAACGGAGGAAAAGCAAGTAAGACCGAGAAAATATATTTCATTATCTTCGCTTCATATTTCATGGCTTACACCACACAAACGGATGCACGGCGAGAAAACATTGAAAATTAAAAAGGCGAATAAGATGAAAATAGAATAAAAAAATAAACCAAAAGAGATTTAAAGATTTATGTTTGCTTTTAAACATTTTCCTTGTTTGTTTAGACTTGAAATTTCAAATTTGTACAAGTTGGATGTGTAAACTCTGACTCTAATGTGATGCTTGAACTATTTTCATCGTGTACAATGTTGTACATTTGAAAAGGATGTTTTTAAGTTAGATAGAATTCGATCTCGTCCCTCAGATATCCTCGAAAAATAACTTTAAAGGGATTACATTCTCTATGGTGTTCTTAAAATGTGATTTTCTCAATCTGATAACTTTGGTAACGTGACAACATCTCTAAGCAAACTCAACTTCATAATATTAAAGATTGAAGATGAAAAACAAAAGAAGGAAAAAATGAAATTGAATTTTCACTATAACGACCTATGGTTTGTCTATTTGCATTTTGAACTGAAGATTTGAAGATTTTCATGCCATAAAATAAACAGAAATTTGGGAGGAAAAAGGAAAACATGAAGTCATATGAATTTTATTTATTTATTTATTTATATTCATGAATGATGATGGCAAAAGATGGAATTGTTTTAATATGGAACATCAAACATGATATCTATTTGTAATAACTTGAATATGAGCACATCAATATTTATGCAATTTCAAAACACACAAATGCATTTAATGTCCATATAAATAGCAAAGTGCTGGTAATCCAATACTTTGACTACTTCTGGTTAACCATGCATGAAGAAAGCTTTCTTCTACTTTCAAGTCGTTCATCTCATCTCGGTTTTCCAGATATATTAAATGTGAACTTTGGGATATACGATATAAAGCGAAAGTGAATGCACGAAAGCATGTTTAAAGAAAATTCAATTTATAAATTGATTTATTGAGGTTTTTGAATTTTACTATGTGGGTCTTGTTATTGTTGTCCTGCAGCGTCTGGTGCCATGCCAAGTTTATCGTTTTCGATTCTCATTCTTTGCTCTTGTAAACATGTCTTCTCATTGTAAAACTAGCTTTAGTAGATTGTTTAGTCTGAGATTTAGTTGGAGAATGAAATTTCACGGTGCTTGAGCTTTTACTTTTTGCCGTCAGATTTGTTTGTTTCCACGTCAACTGAAAATCATGACTTTGTAAGCTTAAAACTTTGTTATAATTTTGAAATATTTGCCAATTCTACAAATCTAAATATAAGTAGAAATCATATAAAGTTATCAAAAAATAAATTAAAGAAATATATTCTGACTAAATCTAGCCGCTGATTCAAGACGATAAAAAGAAAACCTTCAAGCATACAAAATTGTTTTTTTGTGTTCAAATCTGCTTTCACATTCAAAGCGCAAAACTGTGAATATTACCATTTTCGACAAATAAATATATTCATCTTGACACATTATTGGAGTCCCTTTTTCTAACCACATAGCACTGCTTATGGAAAATCTACACACCGAAGCATATTTTAAAACTATAATTTGCGCAAATTTATGGATGTTGAGCGAGACAAGCGAACGTTAATCCTTTTACTTCAGTTTAAATCGACAATTTAAAAGCTTTTTTACTTAGCATCGTCACATTCATTTCAAATGATAAGTAACAAAACGTTTTTCACAAACATTAAATTTTAACACAACCCAAACCGAAGAAATGGAAAGAAGAATCTTTAATATGAATTCCTCGTGAAGTATTTTCGTCGCAACTTTCACAACAAAAGGCTTAATGCTTTGAAGACGTCTTGGAATGTTACGAATGATAGTGAAGTACATGCTTGCAGAAATTTTTGACAGAATTGTGAGATGTGGAAAGGGCAGAGCCATGAAAAGGGTGAAAAAAGTAAAAGCGACACTCGAGTTGGTCTCATTAAAAGTCATCGTTGTCGTTGTTGTTGTTTCAAAAGGAAAACCACAGATGAAAGATTCCATATTCCTTAAGCCACATTTTAATTAAGAATACTTGCTTATCCAAGACAAGGAAAGAGAGAGAAAAAAAGAAAGAATTATGAGAAAATATCATCATCATTTTAAGTATTAGTTAGTAGCATCTAACAAGTCTTTTGAGACTTAATCTTATTTAATAATTTAAAGACTCGCTTTGCTAAACTGTTTCGTATAATAATAATATGATGATAACAATTATTCTTATCGTCTGTAAGAATCTTTCCCGCCCTCAAGTGAATTCTTAATTTGTGTACAACAATTCTTTATAATAATTATTCGTTTGCTTTTATAATTGAAATTGTGCAAGATGAGCAAAGTGTTTTATATTCTTATTGTCAGCAACTTTGAAGTGTGAATCGGAAAAGATGACATTAAAATAAGAAAGAAAATTTCCTCTGCTTTCTGTAAACAAAAGAACGAAAAAGCTTTTCATAAAATGCAAACGAAGGAAATGAGCGAGTTGTCTTTAGCAATTTTATTAATTCCAGTTATTTAAAATAGTTTGAGACTTGAGATGGATAAAGAAGATCGTTCTTCGTACATTTTTTCTTGTACATTCTGCTGAGCTTTCAACTCTGCATCGGTAAAAGCGGCAGAGTAAAAAAAATGTTTTCCTCTTTTTTTTCTGTTTCGTTCTTTTTTTTCCCATCGTCGAGTTAACCGACAGAGAAGTGAATGAAGAATCTTCATCGGAATGGAGAAGGGAAAAAAGGAAGCAAAAGAGACGACGGTGGGCATGAAGAAGTAAGAAAAAATTGAAAAATATTTATGATGCTAATGGTTTCTGGTGCTCCTTGGTTGAGGTTAAATATCCCAAGGATACGCTTACAACCCCAACACCATCAACCTCCATAAAAATCAAGGAAACGGAATGAGAGATGTGAAAAATGCGGAAACGTTTTTCTACTTTAGTAATTTGTATCCTTTTTTACCGAGAGTAGCAGCCAACTATTAATCATATCTCATGACATAATTCTAATCTCATAGTGAAAGGTTGAAGTCGGCACAAAAAATTTCAACAAATTTTCAATTTTTGAAAGAAGAAATTTAAGCTTTGTTACCTACCTACACCCACATTGTCTTGAGTTTGAGTTTCTTTGTTATTTTTATTCACATTTGTATCAACAATAATGATGAAAACCAAGTTGATGGTTAGGGGAATGAGAAATGTTTCCAACAAGGCAGGGAAATGCTTTAAATTTTTGATTAGGTAGCTTATTAATAATAATTTTTCCTGGTATTTCAACTGTAGAAATTTTTAAAGAGAATTTTTTGTGAGTCATTTAATCATTTCATTTCAACTGACCAAGTGACAACATCGATTAACAGCACAACGTAACAGCTTTAAATGGTTTCCACTATTTCGATAATTTTGTAAAACTACCAAAAAAACATAATAAAACTTGCGTCACTTACATACAGACAAAGCTATAATTTAGATCTCTCCAACAACTTTGTTATCCGATTACGAGAGAGAAAAAAACCAAAAAGTACGATTAAAAGGTTACAGTCAGTTAGTCAATGATAAAACGATTTTCATGGGTTTTAAAATTTTCAAACTAAAGTTTCCACACATACACACACAAAGAAATTAAATCCCAAACCCGAAAATGTCGAAGGAATAAAAAAAGTAAAATTTTATGTAGAAAATCTCCATGGTACGCTCGATGGAACACATTATTGTCAAAATTATTGGATTTAATCAAGCAGAACTATTTCTCGGTTACGACTTCACCCCCTCGATTTTCCTTCTTCCTCCCCTTCTCATTTCACTCACCCTGATGATCTTCTTTGTGCTTGCATTGTATTTAAATCAAAGTCTTTTGGCGAATGATACAAAACCATTTACAAATTATGCAACATGAAGCTTGAAAACCCGAGAAATGCCATTGTGAAACTGTAGAAAGCTTATGAGATCAACTTCAATCGTTCAGCATGTTTAAAAATGGGAAGCGAGAGTGGTGGAAATGTTAGCGAAGAGAAAGAAAAATGAAAATAGTTTTACGAGAGATGATTGGAACAAATTTCGTAAGCTTATATGCTTAATTCAAAAACATAAAAACCAAATTCCCATCGAATCAAATGAGTAATGGAAAATTATCTGAAAATTGCATTCAGCCAAGAAATCCCCACAAAATTTCCTTCACTTTTCTCAGATTTTCGCTCTAGGGGTGAATTATACATTGCATAAAATTGTTTCTCTTCGCTTTTTGTTCTTTCGAGGTATAAATTTTTTAAATTCAAATAAATTTCATCAACCAAAAACAAATCCGAATTTTCATCTTCAATTTCACACTAAAGCTTTCCATTGCTCTTTTGTGCATGTTTGTATATTTATTTACAAAAGCCGCTGCACAATGCACAAAAAAGTTTTCTTTTTTAATTTTTCGCTTTTATTTGAACGCGATGCAATAAATAAATATAAACATTCAACATAAATAAATTATTTCCGAATACAACAATTCTTTATTTCGTTGTTATTTGGTGCTTTTACTTATACAGATTTTTCCCCCTTGAGCTATGATGTGGCAAGAAGCATTGCAAGGGAAATGAAATTGAGAAAACTAGAAATGATATTGTGCACCAAAATATCCAGAAAACTAAGAGGAAATTCTTTTAGCTGGAGAAGTTTCGAGCTGGAGGGTGAATGAAGAAAGAAAAATTGAATAATGGAAAGAAAACTACTTTATTATTTGTGACTTTTGGGCACAGTTTGAGCTTGAAATCAAACCAAGCGAAAATCATTCAACTAAATCGATTTCCTTTTCCAACTTCATCCAATTTTTCATCTGCTGCCTTATTCATTCATCGTCTCCACATCGAAAGTTCTTCATCAGATGGTGAGTTTTGTTTCCTTATTTTTCTTTTTTTTTTACTACATGTTATCAATGACTGACTTATTTTTAATTCTCGTTTATTTTCCACTCGTTCGCTCACTCATTCACTCACTTTCTTTATGTATGAACGTCAACCGGATCCGATTTGATCGAAATGGAAAAATCTTTTATGTGACTTAGACTTTTGTTTGAAAATTCTATAGTGGAAAAGTTGTCGGTCGATCTGACACTTGCTTACTTATGTCAAACGCCATGCTTACATTTTGTCCTCAATTTCCTTCTGGATTTGATCCTTTAACACGAAAAGTGAGATTTCTTTCGGGAGATTCATGACTCATGAGTGACGTTCGGATGGGATCAAAGAAAATCTTGCGATGCGTCTCAAGGGAAATTATTTCATTATAAAATTTTAATTTCTAATTTCCGGTGCTAAAGAAACCGATAAGAATTTCAATCTAAATAAGTTTGAGAAGTTGCTAGGGAAGTTTTCAACCTTTTCACATTTTTTATGTTGATGTTGCTGTTATTGTTGTTGTTGATAATGTTGGTGATCTCATTTATCTTGCGAGAGTTAACTGAAAGGTATTTCGAAATAAATTTCTAACAAAAAGGGACGAAATTTAAATAGTGAAATTACATAATTATTTCGTGATTTATTATTGCAGTGAAGATTTGTGATAACTCAAGTCAGTTGTTCTCTGTACATTCATTATCAAAAATGAAACGTCATGCTAAATGAACAACGTCCAACTAACCAGTGGCATTTGTCACATGACAATCGGAATTTTCCTCTTCGTTTCGTAGCTTTTGTCTGGTCGGTGGATGACTCAAACGATCCCAAATTGAATGTTTTGTGCATGTTGTATGTTGTTATTCCATGATTATTTCCGTTCTGTCAATAGTTGACTGGATGGACATTTCTGTTGTGTGTGAACTGTGCACACTCATAAAAGGGAAGTTAAACCGACAATTTTTTTTTCTTGTCACCACAAATCTATAAAAAGTCTCACGTTTTTGGGAAGTGAAAACAAGAGCAGAAAAAATGGGCTGTGATTAAAATCTATAAACTACTCGAAAGCAATACACTGCAAGTGCACAGATGATAAAAAGATTTATTGTTTGTTTGCAATTGCAGCAAATTTAAGTTTGCGACTTTTCCGGCTTTGTCTTTCTCGTTCAGCTTATCTCTGAATCTCCATCAAAGCTTTGTGTTGTGTTGAACAGACAACAACATGATTATGCGAAGGCAATTCAAATTGTCGTTCTGGCCATGGATAAATATGCGATGCGAAAAGCCTCTCAATATTTTACGACAGAGAATACGAATTTTCATTTAATGTCTTTATTCATATCTTTAATCTTCAATGACGCAATTACTCAGTGATGTGGATGACTCCAATTGCGCTTTATGAGAATACTTTCTGACTGATAATATCAACAAAGAAAAGTGAACATGAAACATTAATCGACCATCGAATTGTCTACGCTTTGTGGGCTTATACTTCCTGTGTTCACTTGCCGTTTACTGTCTGAACCGCTATCATCACCACCATCATCGAATTTTTGACAGGGATGATCGAAAATAGAAATCATGCCATGAAAGTCGATTAAATAATTTTGTGACGATAAAATCGAGAGTTGATTGCCATAAAAACCCGGGCGGACTGAAGCGAGATGAAATTTATTGGCTGATGATAAAGCGACTCGTTAATAGATCATAAATTAAAAACCCTCACATCGATAGTCGTCGACGGCTTACGGACGCGATTGTCGTTTCGATAGTTTCTGCCCTCGAAAATAATTACTGTAGTTTTTCACTTCTCCATTCTGTTATCATGACAAATTAGAAAACAATTATGAGTGAGGGGAAAAAAATTCGTGTGATGTATGGAAAGCAGAAAGCTTTTTCATGAGATATTTGTGCACTTGGATGAGATTGAAATGACGTTCTGGTGGGTTCACCACGATGATGTTGTAGAACAAAGCTGCAAGAGACATTTCCATGAAACGTGTCGAGTCAGTTGAGGTCCTTTGAGACGTTCTACGTGCACAATCCCTTCACTTACATTTTGCTGCATTTTTATTCCTTTTTAATATTTATTTTTCATATCCGGGAAAATAAGAAAAAAGAGATGGAAAAATAATGAAGAATTTACTGCACTTTAGTTTTTTTTTCTTGTTTTTGTTTGTTCGCTGGTTTCATGTTCGAACTTCGAATAAAAAGCTTTATTTGAAAAGTTATTAATTTCCCAAAAAGCTTTCATCGTCGCTTTTCTATTGAATTACACATTTTGCCTGTTTTTTCTCTTTCTTTTAAAGTATTGTCGGGTTTTTGTTGGAGAATGCAAGAAGCACAGAAAAAAATATAAAAATTACTGTGGCAAGTTAAATTTTTCCATTTCCGAGAGTGGGAAAAATTGGAATTTTATTTTATTTTTCTTCATTTCTCCTTTCCTGAGCAAATCACTTCTCGATTCGTACATGAACTGAATTTGTGATAATTTTATTGTTCAACTTACGGCTTCTTCATGAATAACGTAACAACTCCAAGCGAATCATTTCAATTCCAAGTTGTGTGACGAAGAAAGTTGGAACATATTTCACCAATAAACGAGAATGCCGGACATTGCTGTTCACAAATTGGAACGTTGCTTGAGCTTCTTTTACACTCTATGTGAAATATTTTTCATTTCATTCTTTACTTTTTTTTCCTCTCGTTCTCTTTTCGCTTTATAAATATATGTGAGGTAAATTTCTGATGAAAACTTTTATTGCACAACTTTTATACTCTCGACTTCAATTCAAAACACGATGAAAAAACGAGGAAGAAAGACACAAAAATTCATGAAGACCGTACGATAATAATTTTGCATGATATTTTCGGATTCAAATTCACTTCATGTAAGTGTTCATCTTCCTCGCTTTCGAGTGTGGTTTGACGGCAATAAAAACTTTCATCAGCCTTCCCGTCCTCTCATCTTCAACCCTTGTTTGGTAAATAAAAGAAAATAATTTTTCATTGCACGCTCGTAGCAATTGAAAGTTGTGTCGCAATAATAATTATGACTATGACATTGCTTATACTGCTTACTGATGCTGCTACGAGTACGATTGTCATCAACAATTCATATTTAAGTTTCTGCGTTGATGATTTGTGGAGTTGTCAACTCACAAAGGATACAAAGTAAAATAGCTGCAATATGAAGCCATTGATGTGATGATTAACTTTTAGTGCTTATGTTTTGTAATGAGAAAACTTCGCTTCGACTCTCGTTGATTTCTATTCTGGCTTTGAAAAATGAAACATTTCATCATGATGACTTCCAGACTCTTACTTTGTTAGCACAACAACTTCTCACGTTAAAATTATTAATCAACGTTGATCATCGTCTAAACTTTTCAAACTTTCAAACACGTCTTAAAATTCACCGGAAATTTTATAAATTGGTTCATTTGCAATTTAAGTTCATTGTGTGTCGTTTGCATAAATATGTTTCACTCATATATTCTCATCACATAAGCATAAGATATGATTTCGTTATGAAAAGATCGCATGATGTCTGAAATTATTTTTCTTCTCTCCTTACTTCCAACAATTTCCTATGAGAAAGGAAATCCTTCGTTTTACAACATTTTTCAGACAATTTCATTTGAATTATTAAGCAGAGAGTCAAATGATGTATCAGTTCACTTTCTTCCTGAACAATCAACAATTTAAATGGTGAGGTATGGTAAAGTTTTTCAATCTATTCATTTAATGATGACATCATGAAGTTTTAACTGTAGGAAAATTGTTTATTAATTACCAAAGCAGCATGAAAAATTTTCATTTGTTTCAAAATGTTTGTTGTCCCGGAATCACCGCTTTTGTTAAAACATAAATGCCTATATAAAGTTTGATAATTTTTGTTATGAGTGAAATGTTTATACAAGCGTCATGTGCTGCACATATAACAAAGCTCCGAATATATGTTGTTTTAAATTAATTAGTTAATTATGGAAATTACGGTCGCGAAAATATTTATGCAGACTGAACGTCACAGGTAGCAAATGAATTATTTGCGACTGGGTAAAATCTGTAATGAAAAACTTTTGATTGAATGATGTAATCAAAATTATTCTATTTATCCAATGCATCGTCTATAAAACGAATTAATTTTTCATCTTTTATTATTAAAAAAGCACAAAAGAATGAGAGATGGATATTAAAAGTTTACAATTGAAAATTGAAATTATTGAATTATTATCAACAGTTTCATTCATTCATTCATTCATTCTTTTTTCTTTTGATAGTTGCAGGTTGCAACAAATTGGATCAAAGATAAGGAGAAATCGATTACAAGCTATTTATGAAATTTATTTTTCATTCACTCTTCTCATTTATTTTTGGATTGAATTAAATTGGATCAGTGATTTCTTTTCTTCACGACGACTTGAGATCTCAATGTTTTTTCTGGTGAAATGCTTCGTTTGCGCTTACGATCTGGGAGAATGAAAAAAGAGAATTTATGTATTTAAGAATTTGTTTTCTGACAAATAACTTACCACCATCACCAATGCTGTTATCTTCGTCTTTCTTTACAACATCTTTCATGGCATCGTTATTCTCATTATCGGAAAAATTATTTGTGTCGTTTGTCTCGGATGTTTCTGATTCAGCGTCATGTGATTTTTTTAGTTTTCCATCTTTTAATGCTTGAAGATCATTTTCGAGTCGCTCCTCGATGTCTTGAATTTCTTTTTCAACGTCTCGTCTTCGTTGATCAATTGTCTTCTGTAACTCTTCTTGTGTTTGCTTTAATAACTCATCGGTTTTTGGTGTGAAAACTTTTGGAAGGTAAAAGATTTGTGGTTTTGACTTCGTTCCAATGAACTTAAACAGTGACTGTTTGTGCTCTTCCCAAGTCTTTAAATTGCGCAATTTTATCATTTTCAACTCTAAAGATTTGATTTCTAACTGTTTTCGTCTACGATCTGCAATAAGCGTATCTTTTTCATGTTTAATCTGCTCCTTGACCATCATCTGTTGTTGCTCTATCTTCATCTCAATTTTTGCTCTTTTCTCAAGAACTCCCCGATCTTCTTCACTTCGAAATTTCTGAAGGGTTCCCAGGAGACTTCCGAACATTCTCTTATTTCGAGCCAAATCAGTGTTTTTCGACTGCATAGCTAGAGCATTCTCTCGTGTCACTGGTGGATGTTCTTTGCTAATAACTCTCGATGAAATTTTCGGCTTAGGAAAGTCATCATCATCGTCTTCTTTTACACCCAATCTACTGAATGTATCTGAACGTCTCTTCGCAAATGGTGGTTCAAAATTACGCTGAACTTTCAGGTCATTACGATTCTTTCCGGCATCAAATGAGCCAGTTGTGCGTTTCTTGTCACTAAAGAAAAATATTTTTTAATAACAGAATGTATTGAAAATTGCAGTCATTGAAACAGACCTGAAATTATCCTGCTTTCCGTAAATCCTTTTAATGTTCTCATTTAAATCTTTTAAATTGGTTTTTGCTGTTTCCAATTCTTTCTCAAGGCTAGTGAAATTTTGTATTATTCTCATAGACATTTTACAAATATTTCAATATTTATATTTTCTTAAAAATCTCACTTGAGTTATAAAGGTAAGTTTTTTTGAGCAGGTTTCGTATGACTTATAAAGGTAAAGAAAATCTTCTATTTACAGGCTTTTTTTTGAATTCAAAATTTCCGTTAAAAATCATTCAATTTTGATTTCTTACGTTTTTAGACAAAATTAAAAATGATAAATAATTTCATGAAAACCTATAAAGAAACCAAATTAACAACATATCGTACATTTATTTTTTTATACAAAGTCTTTATTTCTTCATCTCGCGCATACTTAAACTTTTGTTTTATTTACTTCGATAAACGTCAGTACAACTTGTGAATTTAACATTACAAGAACTGCCAATGTCTTGAACATTGAATTCAGAAGTTATTTTTTGTAGTAAATTTAATGCCTTATTGACGAAATGGCGACATAGTGAAAAATGCCATTTATATCAACGTCATAAGACATTCCAAAGACAATCCTTAATATTAGTTTTCTTGAATAAAAGTCATTCAATGTGATAACTGGGTAATCTATGCAATTATTATCAATGCATTTGGAACATCATACTATGGACTAAAAAAAAACTTAAATGCTGTCGTTTTCCCTTTTTTTCTTCTCTCAATATTGTAAGAATAAAAAAAATAAGAAACATGTGAGAATGTAACGGCTGAAGTTATGAGCTGCTTAATTAACGTGGCGTAATTTACATCATGCCCCCCATACCACCCATACCTCCCATACCGCCCATTCCACCCATAGGTACAGCAGGTTCTTCTTTTGGAATTTCTGTTACGACACATTCGGCTGTTGTGAGAAGAGAAGCAACACCGGCAGCATCTGTTAAAGCTGTTCTTACAACCTTCGTTGGATCAATGATGCCTTTCTCGATCATGTTCACATATTCATTGTTCATTGCATCATATCCGAAATCACCGGTGTTTTCCTCAACTTTAGCGACGACAACTGAACCATCAACTCCGGCATTTTTAGCAATTTGTAAGCATGGCATACGAAGTGCTCGGCAAACAATTTCAATGCCAATGTTTTGATCATCGTTTGAACCTTTCAGAGTTTTAAGAGCTGGAATTGATCGGAGTAATGCGGTGCCACCTCCAGGTACGATTCCTTCTTCAACAGCTGCTCTTGTGGCACATAATGCATCATTGACGCGATCTTTCTTCTCATTCACTTCAACTTCACTTGATCCACCAACTTTTAATACAGCAACTCCCGATGCTAAACGAGCGAGTCTTTCTTGAAGTTTCTCTTTTTCATATTCAGATGTTGTGTCTTCGATTTGATCTCTGATTTGTTGTGCCCGTTGATCAATGTTGCTCTGTTCGCCTCGTCCCTTCAACAACAAAGTATCGTCTTTTGTAATGACAACTTCTCCGACTTGTCCAAAATCAGAAAGTTGAACATCTTCGATCTTAACAAGATTTGCTTCATCGCCAAAGACAATTCCACCAGTAGCGATTGCCATGTCAGATAAAGTTGACTTACGATTGTCACCAAAACCTGGAGCTTTCACAGCTGCAACTTGAAGTCCAATTTTAAGACGATTTACCACCAATGTGCTGAGCGCTTCACCGTCAAGATCTTCAGCAATGATGATGAGAGGTTTACGTTGTTGATTAGCCAATTCCAAAGCTGGGATGATTGACTGAACAGTTGAAATTTTCTTCTCCGATAACAAAATTAAAGCATCTTGGAATTCAACCTTTGCACCCTTTGATGAATTGATAAAGTATGGTGAGATGTAGCCACGATCGAATTTCATTCCTTCAATCACTTCGAGTTCGTCTGTGAGTGTCTTGCCATCTTTGACTGTGATGACACCGTCTTTTCCAACTTTCTTCATTGCTTCACTGATAAGGTCACCAATAGCATGATCACCATTCGCTGAAATGGTTGCGACTTGTGCGATTTCTTCTGGTGTTGTTACAGGACGTGATAATTTCTTAAGATTTTCTTTCACTGTGTCAACAGCCATCATGACACCGCGACGAATTTCAATCGGATTTGCTCCTTTTGATATCTTTTCGAAACCTTCTTTGGCAATGGCTCTAGCAAGAACCTGAAATTTAAGAGAATTTGATAAAATGAAATATTTATTTGATTATTTATAAGC
Organism: Clunio marinus; assembly: GCA_900005825.1. Taxonomy (NCBI): domain Eukaryota; kingdom Metazoa; phylum Arthropoda; class Insecta; order Diptera; family Chironomidae; genus Clunio; species Clunio marinus. The sequence continues at coordinate 586,252 of CVRI01000012.1, read as the reverse complement.
AACTTACAGTAGCAGTGGTGGTACCATCTCCAGCTTCTTCGTTTGTGTTGTTAGCGACGTCTTGAACCAATTTAGCTCCAATATTTTGGAATTTATCTTTAAGTTCGATACCTTTTGCAACTGTGACACCGTCCTTTGTGATTTTTGGAGAACCCCAAGATTGTTCTAGAATAACGTTGCGGCCTTTAGGGCCCATGGTGACAGCAACAGCATCAGCGAGAATGTCAACGCCTTGAAGCATAGTTGCTCTCACTTCTGCTCCAAATTTGACATCTTTTGCATATGTTCTGTATGCAAGTTGACGAGAGCATGTTGCACGAAGCACTGATGGCAAACGAAACATCTGGAAGAAGAAAGTTTTTGCATAAATTTAAATATATTAACATGAATGGATAAGAGGTTATAATATAATTTATAAAGCTGAATATAAACACTTGACAATTAATTAAAGATGAGAATAACGACGAACTTATGAAAATTTGAACTTTTTTCATACTTTAAATTGTTTATTTCACAAATAAAGCATTAAATTACATGCCGGAAAATGTGTTCTCATGTGATTTCAGAATTTTCTCAATTCTTTCATCAGACTATGTTAAATCCAACAAATTATAGCATATAAACTGACGATCGATAGTTTAACAACATAAATAATTGTATACTCACTATTTTTACTTAATATTTATACCTTGTTTAAGAGCTTAATTAATTAACTTCTCGAAGTTTCAGTTTTCTATAAGTCCGGGGTGAACAAGTTACGTTCTGTTGATATAAATTCTAGTACATATTTCAAATTAAAACATCCGTTTTTGGCGCAATAAATATTTTATTAAAATTCAATGTTATTAATTATAAACTTATTAGAAAAGCTACATATATGTAGGTATATTATGTTCTGTTAGTATGCTTTTAAAAATATAAATTAATAATAATTGTTAAAAACATTATCTGAGATTCAATCAGGCACAGTGTTAAATATTTCTGAGCTTATAATTTTTAAATATTTAGGCATATTTTAAGCATGCAAAATACTTGCTGAAAAGAAAGGAGTGGGATGTTGTTATCAGTCCACAACACCAAAGTGTTTGACTCACGTGTTTGCATAATGATTGAGCGTCGTCATAGCACTCTAATGTTTTGGAAAAACAGTATCATTGATGGCCTTAGCAAATCCTGGCGATTGTTTATCGATATTTAGGACACCAAAATAAACACCTGCCGCAATGACGGCAACTGCAACTAAAAGAACACAAGCAATCCATATGGCTACATTTATAGCACAGGAGAAGCAGCTGCAAGGAAATATTTGTCACTTGAAGTCATTAAAATTGTCTATTTTTATCGATTTTTTCTCCTTTGGATTTCAATTATAAGATTTCAAAAATTAAATGGAACAAATCCTATATTTACCAACAGATGCAAGATCCGGCAACACAACGGCACATAATGAGATGATATTACTTTTAATATGGAAGAGTAAAAAATTAATATTCGATGGAACGAGATTCTACTAATTAGAAAGTAAATAAAGCAGTAAATTGTAATAGATTTTTATACTGATATTCAAGACACTTTCTTAAACATAGAATTATTCTTTGAATTTTCCATAACCGTTAAATTGATGATGATGAACAAGCCAAGTTTTCTTAATATAAAATTAAAATATTTTGCGGAATGAAAAGAATTTATTAACATGGTAAATATAAAGTTTAGACAGTGAAAAATTGAAAAATAGGAAAAATTGAAAAAAATAGGTTGAACTAGGGGAAGTCACCGCCGAAAAATCATAAAAAATCAATTCGTGACTTTAACTCTTCATATCTTTTTGTTTCCTGCAAAATTTTATAACTACCTACCTTTACTTACTAAGTGGAAAAGTTGAAAACTTTAGTATATAAACGTGGGTACGTGCTGACAGATGTTTCTTTAAAAATTCACCCCTCCCTTAATTCTTATCATTAATTACTATACGAGGGGAAATTATTTCAAGATCAAAGATAAAAAGGCAAGAAATTGTATTGAGACTTCTCATTATCAATCAACAATTGGAAGATGATGAATACTTTAAACTTTATAACTGCTTTCGTGATAAGCATCATCTTCGTTGGCAACGTGTAAGTTCATTCAATATCGTTAAAAAAATTATAAAAAAATAATTTTTATATTTTATTGCTTTAAACATATATTAATCAATTTTTTTAACTTTTCATTTTAAAATTTTCTAGTGAAATAGTCAATTGTTCACCTAAAGACAGTGCGTAAAATAATTTTAAAAATAAGCGAGTAAAAATTATTTTTATTTAATATATTTTTTCTACAGGTGTTGTTCCAAACACAGGATGTTATCACCAAGGGACATATTATAATAATCAAAAATACGTTTATACTGGACCTTTTAACGGAAACGGATGCACTCTTTACTATTGCATCAATGGAAAAGTTGTACCATATAAATCTATTCCTTGCGATCCACCTCCAAATGCTTACTGTGAACCTATCTTTCATAAAGGAGAATGTTGCCCGACATATGATTGTCCTAGAGGTAATTATAGAATTAATAAATTCACTTTTTTTGGGGGACAAGTAACAAGTATAACAAGTTTTTGTAATTGATATTCTTCATAATAATTTCTCCTTCTTTAGATTGCATTTATGATGGCGTGGCATATGCAAATGGAGTGTACATTTACACTGGTCCATTTAATGGAAAATATTGCCCTGTATACTTTTGCATCGATGGAGAAATTAAACATTCAAAATCTATTCCTTGTGATCCTAAACCACATCCAAATTGTGTAGGAATACATATTGAAGGAGAATGTTGTCCAAAATGGGACTGCCCTTCAGGTGATTATGAAATTATTTTCCAATTTATATGAAATTAGATCCAATAACAAATTTAATTTGATTTATATTTTCTCACTTTTTTGTTTATAAAGATTGCGTTTATGATGACGTGACATATGCCAATGGAGACTACGTTTACACTGGTCCATTTAATGGGAAATATTGTCCTGTATACTATTGCATCGATGGAGAAATTGTATATTCGAAATCTATTCCTTGTGATCCAAAACCGCATCCTAATTGTGTAGGAATACATATTGAAGGAGAATGTTGTCCGAAATGGGACTGCACTTCAGGTGATTATGAAATTATTTTCCAATTTATATGAAATTAGATCCAATAACAAATTTTTTTTATTTGATTTGTCACTTTTTTGTTCCTAAAGATTGTGTTTACAATGGTGTGACCTATGCAGATGAAGATTACGTTTACACTGGTCCATTTAATGGGAAATATTGTCCTGTATACCATTGTGTAGACGGGGAGATTATTCATTATAAATCTATTCCTTGTGAGCCGGCGCCATACAAAGATTGCGTAGGAATACATATTGAAGGAGAATGTTGCCCGAAATGGGATTGCTCTGGGGGTGTGTCCAAAAGTTTCTGAAATACGTTATAATCTGTTGACGACCTGTTGACCTAATAATTTCTTTTTCCTTTTCTATAGGTTGCACGTACGATGGTGTAACGTATGCTGAGGGACAATATATTTATACTGGCCCATTCAATGGAAAATATTGCCCAGTATATCATTGTGTAGATGGACAAATTACTCATTATCAATCTATTCCTTGCGATCCCGCACCGCATCCCAACTGTGAGCCTATCTATGAAGAAACATGTTGTCCAACATGGGATTGTCCTTCAGGTGATTATGAAATTAATTTCCAATTTATATGAATAAGATATCTACAATAACAAATTTTTTACTTAATTTGTCACTTTTTTGTTCCTAAAGATTGTGTTTACAATGGTGTGACGTATGCAAATGGAGACTACGTTTACACTGGTCCATTTAATGGGAAATATTGTCCTGAATACTTTTGCGACTATGGAGAAATTGTTCATTTTCAATCTACTCATTGCGATCTCGCACCGCATCCTAATTGTGTAGGAATATTTATCAAAGGAGAATGTTGCCCGAAATGGGATTGCCCTTCAGGTGATTATGAAATTAATTTCCGAGTAGAGTATAGCCCAAAGTATTTCTCTATTAAATTTTAAACTATAAATAATTAAAATAGCGTGGAAAGTTAAGTTCGAAACTAGTGGTTCTCTTCTAGCTACGATTCCAAGGTGGTTCCTTCCTGGTTAACTGCGCTATTTCCCCAAAAGTTTCGAGATAAATTGAAAGATAAAGAGATTTCTTTAAAGTATGCGTTGCTTGATTATAGATTGCGTTTACAATGGAGTAACGTACTCTGATGGAGACTACGTTTACACTGGTCCATTCAACGGGATTACATGCCCTATATACTATTGCATCAAAGGAGCAATTACATATTATCAATCTACGTATTGCCCTCCACCACCACACCCTCAATGCATCGCAATCATGATTAAGGGGCAATGTTGTCCAAAATGGGATTGCGGCAAACTGATAATAGACGAAAGTAATTTTTAATATTCAACTTTTTGAATATTTTTTTCTGAACAACTCTCTTTTTTTCCATCACAGAAGACAGTTCTGATGAACCGGAACGCTCAAACGAACCTGATGAAAAGAGTAATGTCGAAAGCTATTTAATAATAATGTTCCTATCTATACTTTAAAAGCTTTTCAAGAGTTTCTTACTACCGAATGATAAAAATGTATTTTCTTGTTTTTGCTCCTATAGAATGTCGTTACAATAATAAAGTGTATAATGAAGGAGACACAATTTTGGGACCTTTTGATGGAAGAGGATGCACTATGTACGAATGTCATGACGGAAAACCTATAACTTTAGACTTTGAAATATGTGAACCACCAAGTAACCCTGACTCTAAAGCAACATTTACAGAAGGAGAATGTTGCCCAAAATATGACTCAGGTAATTAAGAAGCTTGAGTTAATATTTTAATATAATTTAGTTTTTTGACAAAAATTCCTTTGTTTTTCCTTTAAAAGGGGATCTAGATTGTTCTGAACAACTAAAATTTTTTTTAATATTAACGTTCAGTTCATATTCTTCAATCTATTTTTATATATTTAATTGCAGATGATCCGGACGATGGCAATAAACCTAAAATTGAAAAATGCGTGCCTGTATATTGAATTACAAGTTGATCTAACATTCTATTAAACTGAAACTGAGTAAAGACCTCTATTACACCTCTATTGAACTCCATTGTATTTAAATTTGGCATTCATTATCTTATTTTCTGATCTTTTGTCTTCCTCTTTTTAAAAAATAAAATTTTTAATTTCTTCTTAAAATGCATCATTGATAATCATGATTTATTTTTATTTCGATTTGAATGTTATGCTTATTTGAGAAAAGAAACAGATGAAGTGATAAATGAAGTGATAAATATTTACTCAAACTTTAAGCGATCTCTTAATGAACAGGCATATAATTTTCATTCGTGTTGACATAATAGGACGTTAAACTGTCAAATACTTCACTTGTTTAGTTATTTGATCAAGATGACTGTTAATTCACACACATCAGAAAAAAATTGACAGAAAAAGTTGAGAATGAAAAATCCGGGAATAAATTATTTAATAAATTTACTGTGAATTTTGTACAGCCTCACAATTTAGCAGCATATAGATTAAATATTTTCTGATTTTAATCATTTCATAGAGCATTCGAATTGTTTGGATTTATTTTTATCATAATTTTGTTCAACTCTCTCAAACCTTTCTTTAAATTACAAGTCAAGAGTCAAACATTTGTCATAACGTTCTTTTTAAGAAGATCAGATCAAAATATTATTCACTCGTGCATGTTTCGTTAATGAAATATTATTCACATTAATGAACATAATATTTGCATATTTACACAATCGGCTTTTATTGGATTAATGAACTCAATAACGTCAGTAATGTTTTGATAAAGTTTCTGTTTTATAACCAACCGATAATAAAGTTTTCAACTCCATCGGTCTTTCTAAAGGTTGGAAAAGAGATATAGAATATGATATGATAGGTATAAGATGGTTTTTAGAATGATTATTTTTCTATGCAAACACTTTGCAATGTAATGATAGAAAAGGTCTCAACCGACGTCGGAAGCATGATTAAATATTAAACCACACGTGAAAAAAATAGACATATATGTCTGTACTAGATTAGACGATTTTCAAAACGCTTTCACGACTACAGAATTATTTTAAATTTACAATATTCGTTAAACTTTTTTGCAGATATTTTTAGAATCTAAAAAATAAGAAAATCACATCATAAAATTGGAAATCATAAATCTAATTTTAATTGAATTTCTACGTATGACGAATTTTCTTTAAACGACACAAAAATAAGCATATCCTAATAAATCAATTTCTCAACACTTCTAAAATTGTTTAATGTTTTACAAATTAGAATATGATATGTAGCTCAATCTAATTGCACCGTGTTGGGTTTCTCAATGTTTCTAAGATTATGAAATGATGCACATAAATAGATCTATTTGTATTTGGAGCATCAGCAGAGAAAGCTTGTTTCGTATATAAATTCTTTTTCTTTTTGAAATCCTGTGAGTAATGCACTTGATGCAAATGATTTATGACGTCTGATGTTTATATAATCACAAATATGTTTTTTCTTAAATTTTTCTATGTAAACGAGCTTCTGTTTCATGACCGAGTCTCGATCAGTATAATGCATAGATAAATAATTTTCACTCGAATACGTTTATGCCGACGCATGCAATTGATAAGTAACCTTAATTCATTTGTTGGAGGAAATACGTATAACAATATTATCAATTTAGGACAAGTACAAGCTACAGTGTAAGTTATTTAAAACTTTTTAAGCTTTAATTAAGTGTGAATAATATAACTGGAAAAATAAAAGTGAGTAGTCATAAAAAACCAAGTATTGTAGTAATTTGACAACTCACTGAACACATATGGTCGATTTAAGTCTATTTTTAAATAAAAGGAACCAAAGACCTCATTTCCAAAAAGTAAAAAAATTGAAAAAACAACAAATCGCTACGACAGACGACGACGAAGTTAATGTTTTGGAGTGATTGAGTTGGCGTTTATTAAGAAACCTTATGACCGTTTATAAATTTCTCGCAAACACTGACCGGAGACAACTTTTATCGAAGAAGATTTTAAAATATTTTTTCTTTCTTTAGTTTTCATTTCTACATCGCTTATAAGATTTGGCTCGACAACAAACATTTTTTTAATGCACCAAAAAAAAACATGTTTTCATTGTTACGATGATGTTTATTTAGCCATCCATGATCCAGAGAAGCCATAAAAAAATATTTATCCTAGTTTTCCCCAAAAAAGCGTAGCAGAAACAAAAGAAAAGCATGAATCAATGAATTGCAAATAAAGTTATGTTTTATGATCCTTAAATAACAATTGAAACGACCATAAAATATAAAGATTTTCGGCACTCGGTGCGAGAGACATTTGATACATTAAGTACACTCATGTGATGAATCATTTTTTTCCGTTTGTTTCTTTTTGAATCTTCTCCACGTTTTCAGTGTCTCTTTTCCACATTTTCATCAAGTATAGACAGTGAAGAAAAACTATTTACTTAAGAAACATGAACCGAAAAAAAAACATGAAGAATGAATAACAAGATTGTGCATAAAAGCATTTCATCCCGAAAAAAAGAATGAAAAAAAATGTTTACACGACACATTTCGGAATGTAAAGAAGATTTTGTTCGACGCATACACATTTTCCACAATACAATAGGGCAGTTGCTTTGTTGAAAAAGGAAGGAGGAGGCGAAAGAAAAGAAAGAAACATTCACAAGACTCTCAGTCGTGCAACTGCCGTGGAACTGTTCAGATGTGCCAAAAAGGAAAACTAAGTTTTCATAAAAGAAGAAACTTTCATTGTGACCCATCTCGTTTTTATTCAATTTTGTAGCATATGCAACATATGTGCAGTAGAAAGTTTTAACAACTTTGTAATTGACAAGAATTATTTGTTCGTATATTAAAATACGTTTTGTGCAGAAAATGTGGTGACAGTTACGGGTGTGATAAGTGAAACAATGCTTGCTATTCGATGCCAAAAAGAAACTGCACAATTTCTGTTAAACAATTTAAAAACAATTTCCATTGAAGTTTGAAACGTGCAGAGCGATCTAATGAAAAAATCGTGTTAAAAAACCTTAAACACCGTTCGACGACATTTGATGCCTCGTGCCAAGTGTCGCTTAATTTGTGCGAATGTCTTTTAAATGAAACCAGACATCATCAGAGCAAAGATTTATCAATGATCTCAATTATTGACAAGTAGGAAAGATTTATTATCCACACTCCTTTCTTCGTAGTCGTCCCTTGCAAAACATTTGTTACCATCAGGAGAAAAATTTTGTGTCTTGTGTGTTGAAAAGTCAAAATAAAAAATAAAAGAAAAGAAAAGACAAAAAGAAAGTAACGAAAAAATATCGCTGATAAGAGTGTCGTGGAAAAGCAATAGAAAGAAAATATATAAGATCAATAAATCACTCGGTGAAGGAGATATTTGTGAAAACAATTTCAAACTGCCATAATTCATTAAGCAGCATAAAAATGCTCTAAAAACAATAGATAATAAGAGCTTATTAGACATCAATAATGAATTTCGTTCACATATTTTTAATTCAAAAGGGTGGGCGGGTGGCGGATCATTACCATCGTCATCAACATCATCTTCAGCATCAAATTCAACAAACAATGAGACAAGCATCGGATACGAAAATTTATTTTCTGAAAAAGTGATAAAAGCAACTGAATTCCTTTTCAATTTCACAAATTTAAGGGATGCAAACTTTACGAGTGCCAGTGAAAACATAAAATTGTTGGCACCATTGAACAATAACAGCGTGTATGGAAACTTTTCTGCGGACCAAAACATCAGCAATTATGAGCCTCGCATTCCTGAATATATTCGCACTACCTCGATCGTCTTCTGCGTCGTTATTCTATTTTTTGGTCTCATTGGAAACATTATGGTAAATGACCGTAAAGATAAACTGCTTGCGAAAATTGGAGGAAAGTTTCATTAAAAACCACTCCTAAGCAAGCAATTTTCTTTTTTATTTCGGTAAAAAATTCTTTTTGCGTAAGAAAAGTAGAACAAATACAATTTCAACTATTGGGTCAGAGTAATTTATTTGTTTAAGTAAAAGCTTAACACTGAAGTTCATTCTCTTGGATGATACTTCAAGTGAAAATTAAGTAAACAATTTCAAGTATTTTTCCTGTTTATGATAATAAATCATAAATCACTTGTGATGTCTAATTCGCATATCTATCTAATCCTTTTATTACTTGAATGAATAAAGTAAGCAAGTAAGAAGAGAGAACGAAATGTTTTATTTTTAGCATTTGTGAATTTGTAAAACTGGAAAGAAAAAACAAAAGCGAATTGCCAGATAAATGCATAAATTACATCAACACCAATCGTTATTTATTCTCAATTTTCTTTCCTTTTTGATATTCAATTCAATTCCATTTGTATTTTTTTCTCACGCCTACACAACTTGTTACCAGGTTCCAATTGTTATTCTAAAAACCAAAGATATGAGAAACTCGACAAACATCTTTTTGATAAATCTCAGCGTCGCCGATTTATTGGTTTTGTTAATCTGCACGCCTACAGTCTTGGGTAATGAATAAAGAAAAAAAAAGATAGAAAGTCTAACTCTTATCTGAATTATTTTTTGTTTTGACGTTTCCGAATCTTATTTTCTAGTTGAGGTGAACTCAGTACCTGAAACATGGGCTTTGGGCGAACATATGTGTAAGTTCAATATTTAGTTTTGTTCTTTCCATCTAACCAGACACTCTTGAGGTTTGATGTCGTCTCACGTCTCGTATCAATGCTCGATATGTAGATGATTTGATTTATCAATAATTCCACGTCTTTCAACCCTCAATTGTAACCATAGAGGGATCGAATGGCTTGTTAGATTGAATTTTATAAGAATTATGACAATGACATCTGGTTTCTTACAACAATTCTATGGTTAGGTAAATTGGTGCCGTTTATTGAGCTTACCGTGGCTCATGCAAGCATACTGACAATTCTGGCAATTTCATTTGAACGTTATTATGCAATATGTGAACCGTTGAAAGCTGGATATGTCTGTACAAAGACACGAGCGATGATAATTTGCGTAGTTTGCTGGTTCGTAGCCGGACTTTTTACAAGGTACGTATGTCGTTCTTGTCGTACATGTGAAAGGTCACTAAACGTGACAATGTGTTTTAAGGTCATGTCTTATCGTTAACACAAGTGAAGTAAAAGAAGTAAAAGAAAAAGAAACTGATTAAGTGCACAAGAATCGGAAATACGACAAATAATTCGATTGAGTTGATTGATTTTACTTTCCTTCCGGAAAACATAAGATTGAACTTTAAGTCAATGATTTGGATATAAAGATTTTCCTTCTTTGTCATCGTTCATAGCGAAGCATGATGTCGGAGAAAGACAGAAGATACCAACAGTTCGCCACTCGTGACGAGTGTGATGATGTGACTCAGCAGCAATTGCCTTAGGTGGTCTCTGTGAAGTTAAAAAAAGAAGAAAAATGAAAGAAAAAAAAACTTTTCCATCTCGCTTCGGGGATTTTTCGTGGAGTGTGCCACAAGTAGAAGGTCACTCAGTTTACAGACAGTCCTTGCTGTGATGATGGAAAAAGCGACTTTTTCTTTCTTTTTGTTTCCTTCAATCTCAACGACACAAAACTTTCTGACGAGCCTAAAAATCTTCTTTTTGTTTTGTTTTACTCAACCAATGTTTTCTTTTGATTTCAACTTAGTGTGTGATTAAAGTTCCTTCGATTGGAAATTCATCGTTTTCATCGAAAACTATTTCTTGATGTTTCAATTAAGTTTTCTCCCTTTTTTTTCTAGTCCCATTCTGGAAATAGCAAACTTTCATATGGAAGAATATTATGATGGCAGCATTGTGAGTTTAATTTCTTTATGTTATCAACATAAATAAGTTGGTTTTATCTCCTTCGACTTTAGGTAGCCGTTTGTCTTACTACTGTGGAGACTTTCTGGCCATCTTTCTTTTTCATCGCAAGCATCACGATATTCTTTCTTGTGCCGCTGCTTATCCTAATAGTTCTCTATTCGGTCATTGCCAAACATTTGATGGTAAATCCAACATTGATATCAGCACAAGGCAACAGAAGCAACTTCATAAAATATCGAAAGCAAGTGATTTTAATGCTCGCTGCGGTCGTTATTTCCTTCTTTACATGTTTGCTTCCATTTCGTGCTTTCACGCTTTGGATTATATTGGTTCCATCGGAAACTATTATGAGTTTACTATCATCCGAACGAGGTGAGATTTACGATGCCTATTCGATTTTCATATTTTGTTTCATTAAAAATTTAAAGCATTTCTGAAAAAAGCTTTGATTGAGAGCTTTTGAGAGCTTTCTCCATGATCATAAAAAGATATTTATTTTATTCACGTGATGTAATTGCCAAAAATACCGCAACAACCAACCCTAATCTCTCTTGAATGAAACATTTTTCTTTTCTTTTGATTTATTCCAACAGGCATTGAAGTCTATTACTCGGTTCTTTATTTCTGCCGCTGTATGTGGTATTTAAATTCAGCGATGAATCCGGTTCTTTATAATTTAATGTCGTCAAAGTTTCGTGAAGGTTTTGTTAGGTTGCTAGGCTGTAAGCCTCTGATGAGAACGACAAGTTGGTCGGATAGCGCCAGAAAGGGAACATTTCACACAGCATCAACAAATTTGAGTTCATCGAACCATCACGGGAATGTTGGAAATTCTATCGAAGCTCATCGATTGAAAATCGCTAACTTAGAAGTTGAAAATTTGACAACAATCGAGCGAGCTCCATTAAATGTCATAAAATACGTAAAAATTGTCATTGAAGAGAAAGTCGAGTGTTTGGATGCTGAGGTGGGCTCTGATTGTGAAGCTGAATACGAAATCATAGAAGATAATCAAATAGATACAAAAGCCTCCGAAAATAATGTAAATAACGCAGATAATCTTAACTTATCTATCAATTCTTATCCAAATAAGCAGAAAAGTAATTACAAGACGAAAGAAAATGTCAAGATTTCCATCAAATCCCATTCCAATGATAAATGTTCATCAGCCGACGATGAAATTGATTGCGATTCGAATCAAGAGGATTTTTGTATCAATATTTATAATTTGTTATCTGCAAAAGAGAGCCTCGTATAGATTACCTATGACTATGAAAATTGATGATGATGCTGTTGGAATCGGCCGTAAATCTTGAATCAATTTCCCATACAAACATACGAGGTGTCATGCACAAGAACATTCATTCAAGAAAAAGAGTGAAACGAATGTTATGTCACATTAACGTCATGCATTTAAATATTTTTTACTTAAATGTCAACAGAAGCTTTTGAAGTATGAGCTTTCAGATGTTGACACTAAACACATATAAATATCGTCGTCTCGCGGTTTACTTTTAGCCAATTTATCAGGTGTTGAGTTGACATGACAACAAAATAATCCCTCGATGAAGTGATGTATGTCACTCTTAAACAACTTCGTTTACCTCTTCTTCAGTGTCATTTTATTATCTCACACTCCCTAGTTGATGCTAAGCTTTTTCCCTTCCAAAACAAGTCCCAAATATTGACAAATTGTTCGTAATTTCTCTTGAAAAGAACATTAAACGACAATGAACCCGGAAATGACGACAGAGACTCTCAATGCCATAAGAAATGATCTTAATATTAGTATTTGTAATTTTATATTTAAATAACTATCAATGTTTAATCTATTGCTACTTAAAATCATGTTTTGATAATAAAAATTAAAGAAAAAAAATAAAAACACTTTTAATTAGATTCGAAAAAAAATTGAAAGAAAATTTTATTAGAAATTGAAAAAAAAATATTCGCAACAATATTAAGTGTTAAAAATGTAGACTGGCGCTAATATCTCCTTGTTATGATGCGTAAGTTTCTTTGAAGCGTCGTTGAACGTGTTGATAAGCGTTGTAAATTCTGAGAATGACAAGAAGATTTAAATTATCATACATGAATACGAATGAAGAATTTTTTATTTTCAGTTTTTATGACGTCAAAAAATTATTTTTAGAAAAAGTTTCTTGAAGCAACAATTGGAATTTGTGCCTCATTTGCATGGCATTCTAGTTCTAGTCTGTGAAGGTATTAATAACTTCCACTCTAATTAATTAATTTCTTATAAATTTCAAATTAATTCCAACCACTGACATTAAAAACTCAAAGTTTAAAAAGCTTTACTCACTTCAACTTTGCTTCCTTAAATGACTGCTTTCTTGTCTTCGGTTTGGTTCCAGAAGTGTCACCAGTTGTGGACGGTGGTGGACCAACTTCAATTGGTATGATTGGCGTTAAATTGTCAGGATGAACAAAGTATGCAATCGAATGTCGTCCCTTTGTTCGTGCAACTGAATTCTCAGGAATCACAACACGATGACGCTGATGTGAAATTAAAATAAATATTTTTCAAACCTAATAATTGAGAAGGAAAATAAAAAGAATTCTTACAAGCGCTGGATATTTTCCTTGAGTCCAAATTGACAACAATTCACCGGCATTGATGAAAACTAAATATGTCAATAAAAAATGTTTGTAAAGTAATTTATTATAAATTTTCCTATCGCGAAGTATCTTCTTTTTTTCTCTTACCTGCTCCAGGTAAATGTCCAATTCTACGCCATTTCTCACTGCCAGGCAATTGAACTTCCAAACCTCCTTCAGAATCCTGCACTAAAAGCGTAAATGTCCCGTAATCACAATGCTCTCCACAACGTGTGACACTTTTATTCACATCAGTTTTGTTAATGCGCGTTTCCTCTAATTCATCATCTTTCAAATCCAAAGAACCAAGTTTCGATTCATCGAAGCTCATCTTTTGATGTGAGTATGTTGAAGAACCTTTTGAAAAGTATTCATTCTGTTCATCGTCGACAATCACCGGTGGATAATAAAGCAATCTATTAACAGTAAATTGAATCATGACAAAGAAATGAATCGCATTAATATAAAGTATTGGATAATATTTTTATGTTTGCTTCTTTTTCTTCATCGTCATACCGAAATGTTGTCTCGTTTTCTCCTTCACCATCAAGCATGTGCGAATGTTTATCGACGAAGAAGTTTAATGGCATTTCAAGCGCCACAGCCAATGCTTGTAATATTAAACCAGTTAAACGTTTGAAGTCTTTGGCAAGTTCAGCAATGTGTTCGCGGAATCCTGGCAATGGCTGATTGATGAGAAAAAAAAGAATACAAATTCTTGTGGTTTGAGTAATTCTTAAGATAACAAGCGAGTGTCTGGCGCGATATTCGATATCAACAACAACTTAAATTACCTCTTCAGGAAGTTTCAAGTTAAGTGTACAAATATTGTAAGCATGGCGAATGTCTTTCGTATTTCCATCAAATCGCTCTTGACCTGGCTTTACGTATCCATGATTTCCTGTCGTACCATCTCTTAAGTACAATTCTTTTGTATCTTCTGGCAGCTTACAAAAGTCATCCAAATGTGAATACCCAGTTTTCAACTGAAAAATGTTTATTGACTCATTAATTTTGATGGGCAATGAGAAGAGATTTGTGCAATTAAAACCTTTTCTTCGGAAATGCCGTGATTTACTAACAAAGCCATTCCTTTGTTTTCCAATGCTTTTGCGAGTTGAACGGCGACACGATTCACTACCGACCTCACCGGTAATTCTTCAGTGCCTAAGAAAAACAAAAGCAAACATCAGACGTCGTTAATTGGCAACGTGAGGCCGACAAAATAAATGAATGAATGAGAAATATCAGTAATGACATGAAGCTCAAATTTTACTCTAAATAATTTAAAATTATTATACACATTAACGTGTTGCAAAAATAAAATAAGAAGCATTTCATTATGCTCAGAGAAATCACACGCAATTTACACGTCGTATTAGTGAATGTCTAAGGTCGTCATTGAGTGTGATTGCCGACGAATATGTGTGAAGTGTCGGAAATGGGACTTTTGCTTGTGACTCATTTAAAGAGAAGAAAAATATTTTTATTACAATATTATTTTTTTCGGTGCAAATAAAGATATCAAGTGCGAATAATGAGTTGAATGAATGAGCTTACCAAATGAGACGTCAATGATAGGAATTTCATTCTTTGCTAACAAAGTATCTTTCTCAACAGCTGGTGCTTGGAGCATTTTGAAGTCTAGAACGTTTTGACACTTTAAGATTTATTAATTAATTTAAAAAATACAAAAATTGGTTAAGGCACAAAGATTGTCAAAGCACTTCTAAAACTCGTCACGAAACTTTATCGTTGATTTTGAGCATTCTAGAGATTCATTAAATTGTTATCTATTTTTTATCTTATCTCACAAGAAATCAAGGTGATGGATAAAAGATTAAAAACACTTTTAAAATGCAAGATTTATTAAAAAAGAATAAAAAAGATAATGAGATGTGCGAAATCACAAAAAATATTTTTATTCCACTCAAACGTGTCTTCACTTATTAAACTCCCCTTTTTTCAAAATCACTAATGTGTCTTCACTATTACGTTAAAAATTCACCGAAATTTTTTTTTATTGGATTTAAACTTGAAAATGAAATTTCGAAGAGAAAACTATCACAGAAATGTAATTTAATAATTGAACTGAAATTATTGATCATCCCAGTATCACTCATTTTCCCATACATGACAGAATTTCTCTTCTTAACGTCAAAGACATTGTCACAGGGAGGGAAAGTTTATTTTTCTGTTATAAAATTCAACGGCAATTTTGTTTTAAATTTTAGAACCGAACCAAAATGAAAATTAATTCTCCACCTTCCCTCCGTTTTAAGGGTCATGTGATTAAGTTTCATCTTTTGCACAGAAAACAGTCAGAGTAGAAAATTAATTTTCGTCGAAAGATTGGAGCTGGAATTAAATATTAAAAGATGTCTTATTCATCAGATTTAACAGCTCGTCAAGCTGCAAAAGAGCATGTATTAGCAGTATCTCGCGATTTCATCTCACAGCCTCGATTAAGTAAGTTACATTTTTTTTATTATCAATCTTATCAAAGACGTCTTGTGATGAGAAAAGAAGAATATTTGTAGTAAGGATAATTTGAATATCAGTCTATCATGTCAAGTAATGTAGTAGTTCAAAGTTTCTATTGATCTAATGGAGAATTGTCAGTCATTCTGGAAGATTACAATTTTTCCTAAATTCAAGAAAAATCGATAAAATTCCTTTTTGCGATCCTTTGCAAATTCCATCACAAAGTAAATATCCTTAAGCTTTAAGGATTCTTCTATTCTCCAATTTCTTGCTTTAATTATAGAAAAATGTTAATTAAAAATGTTCTAATTGACGAGAATATCAGTTTGTTGACAAATCATGTGATCAGAAATTAAATTTTCTCATGACGTCGAAAAAATCTTTTAAAATCAAAAATCTTTTAAAAATCTTACAGCTTACAAAACCGTATCCGGTGTAAACGGCCCGCTTGTCATTCTCGATGAAGTAAAATTCCCAAAATTCGCTGAAATCGTTCAATTACGTTTGAGTGATGGAACAATTCGTTCAGGTCAAGTATTGGAAGTGAGTGGATCAAAAGCTGTAGTTCAAGTCTTCGAAGGAACATCAGGAATTGATGCCAAGAATACAGTGTGTGAATTCACTGGTGATATTTTACGTACACCCGTCTCCGAAGACATGTTGGGACGTGTTTTCAACGGTTCAGGAAAACCTATTGACAAAGGTCCACCAATTCTTGCAGAAGATTTCTTGGATATTCAAGTAAGATTTTTGAATTAAAATTTCCCAAATAAAATTAATAAATTCATTTTCAAGGGTCAACCCATCAATCCATGGTCTCGTATTTATCCCGAGGAAATGATCCAAACTGGCATATCTGCAATTGATGTCATGAACTCCATCGCTCGTGGTCAAAAGATTCCAATCTTCTCAGCTGCTGGTTTACCACACAATGAAATCGCCGCTCAAATTTGTAGACAGGCTGGTCTTGTTAAAGTCCCTGGAAAATCTGTAATGGACGATCATGAAGACAACTTTGCTATTGTCTTTGCTGCTATGGGTGTGAACATGGAAACTGCTCGTTTCTTCAAGCAAGATTTCGAAGAGAATGGCTCGATGGAGAACGTGTGTCTGTTCTTGAACTTGGCTAACGATCCCACCATTGAACGTATCATTACACCTCGTCTTGCTTTGACAGCCGCTGAGTTTATGGCTTATCAATGCGAGAAGCACGTGTTGGTCATTCTCACAGACATGTCGTCATACGCTGAAGCTTTGCGTGAAGTGTCAGCTGCTCGTGAAGAAGTCCCTGGACGTCGGGGTTTCCCTGGTTACATGTACACTGATTTGGCCACAATTTATGAACGTGCTGGACGTGTTGAAGGACGTAACGGATCCATCACTCAAATTCCAATCTTGACTATGCCCAACGACGATATCACCCATCCCATTCCTGATTTGACTGGTTACATTACTGAGGGACAAATCTATGTTGATCGTCAACTTCATAACAGACAAATCTATCCACCAATTAACGTGTTGCCATCACTTTCACGTTTGATGAAGTCAGCTATTGGTGAAGGCATGACACGAAAAGATCATTCAGATGTGTCAAATCAATTGTATGCTTGCTATGCTATCGGTAAAGACGTCCAAGCTATGAAAGCTGTCGTTGGTGAAGAAGCTTTGACACCTGACGATTTACTTTATTTGGAGTTCTTGACAAAATTCGAAAAGAATTTCATCGCCCAAGTAAGTTTGATTTTTTGATTTCACTTTTCAGAGATTACAACGAAATGAAGACAAGATTAAAGAATTTCACAATTAAGATAAGAAAATGTTCGAGATATTTGAATAATTTTATTAAATATCAGCAAGCGAACGAACCTAGAATCTTCTTCATGTTGTTGTTACATTTACGACTTTTCATCTAAATAATTTGAATTTTAATTAACTCTTCTTCTTTTTCTCTTCATTGCTCGTTTCTCTTATCATAACTAGGGAAACTACGAGAATCGTACCGTATTCGAGTCGTTGGACATTGGATGGCAATTGTTGCGTATCTTCCCTAAAGAGATGCTTAAGCGAATTCCAGCATCAATCTTGGCTGAATTCTATCCAAGAGATTCGCGTCATTAAGCGAACAAATGAAAATCCTTATATAAATTATAAAATTAGCTTTTTTTTTCTTTCATCATGCTGATTCGGGGCGTCATAATCTTCTATTGTCATCGTATAAAATTGAAATGGTGAGGGAGTCGTTACTAACAATCATGAAGCAAACGTCTCTTTAATAGATTTCAACTTTTCAACTTTTTTCTTTTCTTTTATATCTTTGTCTTTCAGATTTTTTCTTCTGATGAAAATGGATAAACACAATAAATCGTTAAATAGTTAAAGAAACAAACAATTGTCTTCAAAGTTAGTGTTTTCAATGTTCGTTAGAAGTGATGAATATCCAGTATTTTATTTCATTTTCCCTTTTTCCTCCCCCATCCCACATTTTATTGTTTTTGTTGATGTTGTTGTTACTGTCATCGTCATTCCATAAAAAACATTTCTCTCCTTTTTCTCGGTTTCATAAATTAAGCAAAATAATAAAGAAAAAAAAAATCGCGAGCATCTTAAGCGAAGCATCACTTAAGGAAGGAGAAAAAGGAAAAGAAAGATAAAGAAATTGTTTTAAAATTTAAATAATCTTTCTTTCCCTCAATTCTTTTGTGCCGGGAAGAGGAAGGAAAAGATTTTTTTTTTCGATGTAAAATAATAAATAAAATACCTAGAAAAGGAAGCAAACAACCAACAAGGCAAATGTATCGAGTATAATGATATATAATGAGAAATAAAATATAAATACTTAATGAAAAATGAAAATACTTCACAATCTTCTCCTACTTATATTTATTCTTCATCTTATCATCATCATCATCTGAAAAATTATTAAAAATTTCTGTTCTCTTGTTCTCAACGCAATCATTTCTCTTCTTGTTGGAACATTTCGCATGCCATCACAATATGAAAAGCATGAGCGATTCAGTGAAATTGAAAATATATCACGCGGCGTTAGGTCTCATGCTGATAATGAAAATATTAAATAGATAATAGCTTTCGTTCCAGGGCTTCATCGTGCAGAAAGAATAAAAAAATTCTTTATTGAGCTGTTTCAATTTAGCGATCGTGAAAAATCATGAACGTGTGCGATTCGTCTTTCGTTCTGCTTAGAAACAAAAAAGAAAAACGGAAAATTACGTAAAAATTGAAAGCAATGAAAAGTTAAATATTTATTCATAATTTAATCACATTAAAGCTCAAACCGAGACGAAAGTTTCGTTTAAAAAGATTCTTTATGGTCTATTTCCTTCTTCTTGTTTTTCTTTTTATATATTTTTTTATTCGTCATTCCGGAAAATTGACTCAAAGCTCCAAGCATCAAAGATTCACGAAAATTTTCGTTTCATTTATATATTTTTTTCGCAAAATTAAATAAATTTCTTCTCAAAGGGACACGATATGACTAAGGAAAAGAAAAGTATATCGACGAAATGTCTATGGAGTGGAATCGTCTATTAAAGCGTGAGATTCTTTTATGTACTTGATTTCGCTTGTGAGACGAATTTTCAATTGATTTGACTTTACTGCTTTCGTTTTTTTATGCTGCGAAAGGGAAAAAAAGGTATCTGAGTAACTTTCCCCGAATTGTCCTATTTTCATGTTTTATTATCATGTCAACGGGAATAGTTGTGGAAAAATGAAGCACAAAAAATGAGTAGAAAAGCTTTTAAACTTTGGGAAACTTTACGACTGCACAACATTGAGATATCAAAGGAAAGATGAGATCATAAATCATTTGTTACATACGACTTTTTATCTCTCAAAATATTTCGATGTAAACTGACAGCATGACTGACAGCGTCTCTCGCAGGATGATTTAAAAGCTCTCTTGAGAGAGCTTTCAAGCTCTCTGAGGGGAAAGAAGAAAAATCGATATAAAACCGAATCAAATGTTCATAAAAAATCAGTTTGCTCAATGAGGTGAAACTCACAACATGACTCTTAATATTTTCTTCTCGTATAAAAAGCTCTTTCTTGCAACGCCTTTTCGTTCGTTCCCTTCATACATTTCTTTCCTATTCTTATTTTAATGAAGATAAAGGGAGGCTTGACCTCCACTCAACATAAATCATTGATCCCTTTTCCTTGCCTTTTTATTTCTTTCCGCTTCTCTACTAAATAACAAGCCACACTTCGGTCTCCCTTTCTTGAAAACTGAAAACATCATCTTGATTTAATTGACATGCCAAAATAATTATGATAAAACGATATTTCTTTTTATCTTTCATTGTTCTCTTTTCATTTTCCTTCCTTGTTATCAAAAACGGCAAAGTGGTAAATTTATTTTAGCACAAGTACTTTCTAATCAATTCATGATACATACGTAAGTATAAATATCTCACCCAGCATCTTTTCGAACAAACCCGAAATCCGATTACCCCAAAAATTTATTCTTCTCGAAAGTTTGTTTCCTCTAAAAAGGAAAAGCAAGCAAAAGGAAAAGCAGAACTCTTTATTAGATTTTTCGCATGCTATACGCTCGTTTTTGATTAAGGATTTGTCTGCTGATTCTATCACGTGTTTGAGCGAAGGATAAAGCCTGTTTGAGAAGGTGAAATGCAAAGGGAATGGCCCCGGGGGGTGAAGGAGAATAAGAAAGTTGAAGATTAAGCTCGATCCAACATAAATTGAATTTCGGACGAGAAGTTGAAGGTGTCATAGCTGATATATTGCTGCTTTAGATGAAAAGTTTCCCAAGTGTTCTCAAGTGTGAGATATATATCGCTCTCCCATATTCCTTTCCCTCGCTTTTCCTTTTTATTTTTCTCTCCCTTTCAATTCTTCAAAAGAAAGACTGCAAAGTTAGATGTGGGTGGAAGATATCTATGAGCGTACGGAACGGTACGATGCGAGTTGATACGTGTATGAGTAAGGTGACGAGATGAATATCTTTTTGATTTCATCTTTCTATTTTCTCTTAGAACATTTAGATATAAACTTTTCAATCCCGCATAGCCTTGCATGCATAATGTTGGTTTCAGTATTAAAGCTGTCTCGAAGTATTTTATTTTGTTTGAAGTCTTTACGATACCCAAAGCGATGAGTCGTAGGGAGGGTTAAAAGTTGGTTTTATATAAATTGATCAGCAGGTAGAATAAGATGAGAGTCCCATGTTAAAAAGCAACCATTCATTCATAGATATTTGTAAATCTACATGCAAAAACACTGAAATTGGTCCCTCGACAGTTTATCGATGTAAACAATTTCCATTTTTCCTCTCGATTTCTGCTATTTCTACTCGCCTAAACAACTCTCTCATCCCTCTTTAGCATACTTTGACAAGTGAAACTTTTAACATTAGCATCATGTATAAAATGAAAAACAAATTTTAGGGAAGTAGCATGTTTGAACAATGTTGTATCAGTTGAACCTGTAAATAAAATGCGAATGGAGACGACGACAAGCGTGAAGTATTCTTCTATATTTGTTCAAGCAATTCATTTCAAGCAACTCTCTATTGTGTTTGTTAGCGTAACAACTGTTTACAAGACTTATTGGGCATGAAAAATGTGCTTGAACAACGCAAAACAACTTATAATATTCAAAAGCACGAGAATCAAGTCGATGGAAGCGAAACATTCTTTTGGAGCATTTCTTTCTTTTTATTCTTTTTCGTTTACTTTCTTTAAAGTATCTCAAGGAGACACTCAACGGTCGCAAGCATACATTCCATTCATTGGGGAAATATAAAAAAGAATGAGAAAATAAAATTGTTGGTTCAAAGAAGTTTCATTTGCTGTTGTTGCACTTCAAACTTTTTCGAGTATCACATCATGGGGTGGAAAAGCTTGCTACTAATTACGTTGACACTTAATCATAATTGTTTGTTTCGTTCGAATCTTGTCACTTCTACTAAGCACTGGTGGTGATGATAATCGGAAAAAAATAATCAAGAAGCAAGTAAGCAAGCAGTCAAGCAAGAAAATAGCAAAAGACAGAAGACACAAAAAAAAGTCAATAAGGTCAAAAGATAAAGAAAAAAGCGAAGGAAGGATGAGGACATGTCAAGGCACATACACCAAACGCAACCATGTAAAGAAGCTGAAACGAATGATGAAGCATAAAAAGGATTAAAAATTATTTACTCATTTTTCCCTTGGCTTCATTTATTCAGTTCAGATATCTAACTTACAAGCGAAAAAGCTTCGCTTTCTTTTTTATTATTCCCTCCAATATCTTTTACATAGAGTCATTCATCAAAGGCGTTTTTCTCCCTTGCGAAATCATTTTTCATTATTACACAACTTAAAGCTGTGGCTGAAATGTTGTTTATTATAAATATTTTATATATTCTAATAACATATATGCATGTTTCCACATTATCGTGATACATACGATAAAAAGTGAGGGTAAGAAAATAACGAAAATAACGAAAATGAATAAATAAAAAGAAGAAGAAGAAAAAGATGAAAATTACTCTGAAAGCTCCAGGCAATGAACGGGTGATGGAAGGGTGCTAGTAATGTCGAAGAGAATGTAAGAGGAGAGCGTAGGCACGAGATTCTTGAAAATATTTTCCTTTTTTTTATCGTTATAAAACGATAACTGAATATCGTGTGTTGCGTGGATGATTTTATAAGAAATCAAGATGAAAAAGAAGCAATTAATAGAAGAACCCTCTAAACCACAATGAGACCTTTCGAAATCCGTTCAGTAGGAAATCTTAATGTAGGACGTAACTCACATTTCATCCTTCGTTCAACCTAGAAAAGCTCTGAAAATGAATCAAGGCTTAATGTCACCATCGCAATACATTGTGTAGATATATATACAATAAATAGAAGAAAAAAATTACGAAGAAAAACTCTCACAGCGACAAAAAAGAAAATTTGAAATGAAAGAAAGAAAATCACGGCACGAAAGCAAGAAAAGAAAAATTACAGAATGATCTGAAAAGTTTTCTTACTCACAATGTATTCACCTCGGAAAATCCCTCATTTTTCATGGTAGATTTTGTTTAGTTAGTTATGTTTGCTTTTTCTTATCCTTATCTTAATATCGACGGAAGGAAATCGATATTAATTAAATTATATCAATTTCTGTACCTCTAATTGGTAGATTTCATTTTCATGAGCTTTCTCACAAAAGCAAACAACCTAATAATAAGACAAAGAAACGTTTTGTTTAAGATCTCATGTTTCAATGTTGATTTCTACTCGAAGCAGAAATGTTTTCATAACGCTCAATAAAAATAATTATCGAAGCACTTATCCATGTAATAAAAAAAAGGTGTAACAAGATCTGTTGAGGAAGAAATTGTTAAACGAACGGAAGCAGCATTTATGTACGGTTATATCCTGTTTATCCATCCCTAATCCACTTACAAATGATTTTGATGGTCCCTTTCGCAGATGATTCGCTTGTATCCGCATACGTTTCTTCCCTTCCGCTCGGATTATACGAGCGACATGTCATTCACAATGACCTCCCATTTTTCTCTTTCTCTTCATACGATAATTTCAATTTCCATCAGGATTTGTGCTTTGAATATCAAGAAAAAATAAAAGAGAATGAAAAGAAAATTGAAATGGAAATCTTTACTGTCGGGTGGTGGTGGATTTATCAACGATAAGGATTTTCTAGGATCGCATCAAGAAATTACTTTAAAACTTCAGATTATTCAGTACTTTGCTCCGAGCTTTATTTTCATTTTTCTTTTCTTTTCTTTTTTCAAAATCTCCTATAAATTTGATTAAGATTGTTTATTTCTCTCTCCCTTCGTTTGCCTTCTTTGAGTTTCAAAAGAAATATGAATAAAGAAGGAAGAAAAAAAAATGAGAAAGTTGAGTTTCCAATTAATTTGACTTTCATTACAAAAGCAAGACGCTTGAGACCTGTGTGGAAATACAAAGTTGAGTTCGTTAAATTTTTCATTGCTTCCGCTTATTGTTCAATATAAAGAAAGAAGCAAAAAAAGGGTTCATGGTGATGTCGACAGCCGCCCTCGACCTCCTCAAGGGACGGAATACATTAAAACATTTTCCAACGCTCAATTGATTGTTTGGCAGGATGACAATGTTACTTCATTAATCTGCTCGAAAGGAAGCGTAGAAAGACGAAAAAGAGAAGAATAGGACGAAGAAGAAAGAAGCATCAGTTGCTGAGAAGTAATTTTGCATAAAAATTCTGTCTCTACCGTCGAAGGATTTATTTATATCAGGTCGATGCGGGGGAGTTGAGTTAGTGTCGAAGGAAAAGTGGGGAAGAATTTTCCTTCCGCTTCAACACTCTACGCTGCCAGGTTTGTATAAATCATGAATAATATTTGTGGCACTCGAGTTCAAAATATGAAAAATTGTTGTATCGTTGTCATGTGTTGTTGAAAGTGCTTGTAAAACAGTCATTTTCAACCCGATGTGCCGCGAGAATTACAAAATTTGCCAAGGGAGTATTAAAACAATTTAAAAAATTAATTAAAAAATCTGTAAAATTTAAATTTTCCTTGAATTTTGTCGGGAAAAGGTTGAGAAACGCTGTGGAGAAGAATAAAAAGCTGAGTTGAATAATTACAACGAGTTGATTGTGCACTTTTTTTCACATTCTTTTCATGTTTATTTTCGTATATCGAGAAATATTTAAAATAAATTTTTCATTCATAATTGGAATTCAAACTCGAACTTATTTCACGCAAAATTATTTTCCCGGGAATTGATTTTCTTCCCCTCTCACTCACTCGTTTTTCTTTTCTTTCATTTGCATTGAAATGTTGGAAAAAAGTTCAAATACATTGAGAGAAGAAGAAAACATTAGACATAAATTGATTTAAACTTACTAGCTAAAGGATTTCTCTTTTGAATAAAAATGTTCATTGAAATCGACAAGCATTATTGACTGTTTCTTTCATGCTTCCTGTCATTTGTGTTATCACCCACACATATCTTGTGAGCTTATTTATCCCTTATCAACAAAGGCTTTACCGTCTTCACTGAACATTTTCACCTTCCTGAGAAATTAAATTTAAAAGAGAAAGAAGAAAAAAATTATTAAATTTATCGAAAGTGTCATTGCAATCATCTTAAAAGCTTTTTCTAATCGTCAAAAATGCCCGACACACTTTTCATCTTCCTATTTAATTAATTATTTATAATTCTATTTTCCCAATTCTTTCTTCTTTCATTTCTTGTTTGTAACTTAACGAAAACAATTTAAGCAAAAAAAATTCTTTCATCTTTCGAAATCAAACACATGTCATTAATAACATCTTCAAACCCTTCACATGATTCGATTAATTCTTCATACGATTGAGTAAGTAGTTAAGGGATCGAAAAAAAAGAAAGTTGAATAACATCTTCAAAGATGTCCATCCCAAACCCTCCCACACATCTTTTATTTACTTATTTATGTTGTAGAACGAAGGAGGAATTAGAAGAAGAAGCTTTAGTGGTGATGATGATGACTGCTGCTTTGTTGACCCTTTAATTTCGACGAACGATTCTTTCTCGTTTGTTGTGGGTTGTATGGATGAGGGTGCAAGCTGTAATGAAAGATTGGTTGTTTGATCATTATTAAATATTACCGATTATGAAACGGTTTGAAGAAATCTTTTGGTTTGTTTCAGTGAACATTTCTCAAACATCAACCCAAAATTATTTTTGACCATTTCATCATTAATTCAAGAACACAACAAACCTTGGCGATGTTTCATGCCTTGATGTTGACGGCAATGTAAGCGGTGATGGAGACGGTCTTATTTGATAGGATCTTCTTGGTGTTGCCAATCGATTGCGTTGCTGTTGTTGTTGTTGATGCTGAATATCTTCGGAACTGAATTAAGAAAGAACGAACACGATTAAGTTTCCTTTTCTACGTGCTTGAACTTTTCTATTTATTTTCGTGATTGTTAATCGATTGATTGGATATTTTCTTTTCCAGTTGAATGGTAAGGTGACTTTCAATGTAAAGACATCACGTTAATGAAACTTGATCAGAAAAAAGTGAAGCTTATAATCAAAGGACGGAAAGTGTTTTGGTTTTGTGTTTACAAATCGATTTAATGAAATTGTGAGAGAAATCAAAGATACAACATGTGAAAAGGTTCATTAATCTGAAATTTTATATTTCTTTTGATTCTCATGTTCTCGATAATTTATTGAATGGAAATTATATGAGATAAAACAGCAGACGTTCTCATTTTTTCGTTTTCGTTTTCTTTTTCTACATCAAAGTCGTTTTAGATGATGACATAAAATGGCTTTTGAATTACAGAAATTTACGAAATCGTCAACCATGAATTTAAACATTGACTTAATTTTATATTAAGTTATGTATGTAATCTACTTACGATTGAATAGCAAGCAATGGTTCTGATGAAATTTCTTCAATTTGACATCTTTGACGACCGGGTGCATTATGTAAAGATTTTTGTTCAAAATCTCTTTCAAATTCTTCAGTGTCGGATTCATCAAGATTGATAAAGTCTTCGCGCTCTTCACGTTCTCCTGTGTGTAAGTTCTGTTCCTTTTCAACGACATGAGCTCGTTCGCCGATGTGATGACCAATTGCCATTTTTTTCTTCCCTGTTGTGGAATCCTGAACAGTTCTTCGAGTTTCCTTGAGGCCGTCGGGTCCACTTCTAACTGAGCTTGTTTCTTGATACACTTGTGGACGGCCATCTGTTCCTGAAGACGTCACAGAGAAAACACTGCTGCTACTATATGAAACACCATGTTCTGGCCCTCCTGCAAGAAGTCGATTCAAATTCATCCCAGGAAAAGGTGAACTGTGCATTTGTCGTGGTGCAAGGCCAAATCCACCAAAACTGGGCATTCCAAACATTCGAAACGGGTCTGTTAACATGTTACTCATCATGTGATTTTGCATTTGGCGCATCGAATTCATAGTGTGACTAAAAGTATAAAGTGAAACAAAAATGAAGGATCGAAAAAATTTCTAGAAATATTTCATTTTTTTTTCTTTTTCTCTTAATTGATTTGAAGCCTTCTAACTTACCTAAATATTGGATCTTCTTCTGGATCACCGAAAAAGAAGTTTGATAAAGACATTTTCTTTCGATTTATTTGGATGTGGCAATATTTTAAAATAGAAATAAAATATTTTGTTAATATGTCTGGGCAAATTCACGGAATTTTCTTTTACAGGCTTAAATTTCGACGTTTTCGAATGGATTTGACTTTGGTAATTTCCGTTGGAAAACGATTCGAAGCTTCACGTCATCATTGCCAAGTATATAAAGGCCAAGTGTAAAAGTGTGAAAAGATTATTAAGTGATATGAATTCAAGAAAACAAGTCTAAAGTTCTCTGAATGTTACTCTACATGTAAATAAGAACTTTATTTGAGTGTCATAAAGTGTAAAAGTTGATTCATTCGTGTTTATTTAACAAGGCAAACTCCTCAAGAACATTAAATATTATCCAAAAAGAGTACAATTCATAATGCAAAGAATCTTTGATAAGTGGCTTCACAGCAGCATAGAAACTCATAAATATCTCACTATTAAGGCTTCAAAAAATAGTACAACCCAAAAAGTGGATGACAATAAACTCTAATTAGGACGAAGAATAAGAAAGAAAACAGAAAAAATATAAAAAAAAAAATGAAAAACTAGTCAAAGAAGAAAAATTCTGAAAATCTAAAAATAAACTAAGAAAAAAAAATCAAAAACAATATTTTCGTACTGCCAATAAATTTGTTTGAAAGCTTTTTTCAGAAAAGATAAAGAAAGATTTCTATTAGTTGTGATATTTAAAGAAGAATTAAAGTGATTTAAACAAAGTGCACGATTAAGATGATTGCTATGATGACCAGTCGTACATTGCGTCAATCCAAGGACATCCTTGGGATGTTTTTGGGTGCTAATACGCGAATAATGTCCACCAAAAAATTTTCAAGTTCTTCAGGTTCAAAGGAAATCGAACCGATAAGAAAATCAGTGTTTATATCACAATCGTACGATATTTTCACAAACTTAGCCCTTGAAGACTGGATTTACAAGAACTACGACTTTGGTAACCATCACGTTCTCATGTTATGGTTAAACGATCCCTGCGTCGTAATTGGACGTCATCAGAACCCGTTTAACGAAACGAATGTGAGTCAATTGGAATCAGCTGGCATTGAATTGGCGAGAAGAAATAGCGGAGGCGGAACTGTTTTCCACGATCGCAACAATCTTAACTGCACGTTCTTCACACCACGCGAACGCTACGACCGAAAGTACAATTTGAATCTGATAACGAGAGCGATTTATCGCGAATATGGCATCGACACGGAAATCTCACCGCGCGATGATATTTTACTGCATGGCAAGAAAGTGAGTTTGTTTCTCTTGACAACAAAGTCCATTAACTTGTTTGTTTGACTGTCTATTAGTCTGGTTTTGTTTGTTTGTTTGTTTGTTTCTAATTAAGTATTAGAAAAACTTCATAAGCATTGACTGAACTTGTTCTCATCGACTGATTTCTACTCTACATTGAAACAGTGGAAATTTCCTACTCAAACACATTTGTCGTTTCGAAACAAAAATTGAATAACACCGAAAAAAAAGAGAATTAAAAGAAGAAAAATGAAAAGAAAAATTCTCGTGTTATCATGATCACTCGACAACAACTTATAAATGAACATTCACACACACTGAGTCACAAAAACCAAATTCTTCATTCGACTCTTCTTTAATGTTTTTTCTTTTTGTTGTTTATTAAGAAAATTAAATATAAATCTGAAAACTGAATAAAACTGGAACAGTTGAACCCTCGTTCAGATAAAAATAACCGATAATGAATTGAAATTAATCTCACTTAATTCTATCTTTAGATCTCGGGGACGGCTGCCAAATTAGGTCATCCAAATTGCTATCATCATTGCACATTGCTGGTGAATTCCAATAAAAATCATCTCAATGAATCGCTAATGAAGAATGAAAAGGTAGGAAAAGTGATAAAGTGAAGTATTTTGTAACAATTGAAATCAATTGGAAAATCTTCAATTTATCATGTGACCGTCAACAAAGATAATCTTCCACTTGAACAATAATACTGAATGGTTGGAGAGAGTCGCATTTTATCTCGTTTGCCCTTTTTTTCCTGTTCACTCGTCGCAACATCTGTGAAGAAAAATAAAGAAGACAAAAATATATAAATTCTCGAGACTATTTATCAATATTGTCAGCTTGACAATAAAATAGGTCAACGGACAGGTTGAAAGGTTTTTTATTTCTTTCCTTATCACATTAGTCTGGTGATAACATGAAAAAGTCGACTCAAAGCTCTGTTGCAATTTTTCTTACTGTTGTTTAGTTGTCGCTTTTTTTGCTGATAAATTTATTTTATTCTGTCATTATTTAGGCTGAAATCAAAAGCAAAGCAACAGCATCTGTTCGATCTGCTACAAAAAATTTAGCCGATGTCAACAAGAACGTGAACATACAGCAATTGCTGACAGCTATCGGATATGAATTTTTGCGTACGCCAGCTGAGAAATTGTGTGATGGCGGTCGTGAATTGGTTATGCAACAAAGAGGTTTCCAATTGATTAATCCTACTGAAAAATGGTTTCCTGGCTTGAGTGAATTGAAGGAAAACTTTGCCTCATGGGATTGGCGTTATGGCAAAACACCAAACTTTTCTGTCCAGAAAAATATTCAATTAAAGTCGGACGAACAAAGTCACGACATAAAGTTGAATGTTGATGTTGAAAAGGTAGTTAAAGTGAAAAGTTTTCCTTTTGTTTTAATCAACGATTCTCATGAGTGATTTCATTTTTTATTCAAGGGTTTAATTAAAAACATCGACCTAATGCTCAAAAACTCAACTGAAAACATGCCAATTGTTTCCAGTTTGATTGGACAGCCTTACAATGAAAATAACTTTGAGCGTATAACTAATGCCCTCGCCAATGTTTCGAGTGAAAATGTGAAGAGTGTTTTGGCAGAAGAATGCAAGAATGGCTTATGAAAAATATTGAAAATCGACTGAGCTCGATGTAGATTTAAGCAGAATGATTTTTTTTTATTATTTTCTTCTTCCATAATTTGCCTTAAATCATATCGGTGCCTTATTCAAATATGTATGAAATTCTGTTTAATAAAAGCAAAGAGATACGAAAATAAATAAAAAAAGTAAAAAAGTTATTGAATGTTGTTGTTTCTTCTTATCATTAGAATTTTTCAGATTTTCTTCACAAAGAACTTTTTAATTTTCTTCACTTTTATTTTAACGGTTTTTTTCGTTCCTTTTTCAAATTTCTTACTGCTATTATCGGCTAACCCACTACAGGCCTTTTCAATCATTTCTGCGTTCTGATTTTCTTGAAAAATCAACAAGACAAATTTTGGATTTTTCCATATTAAAGTTGGTTATTGCAGACTCAAAAATATCATGTCTTACGTTGGACGCCGTGGTCCTTTAGTAGCTTGTAAGTATAGAAAGCATTATGCTTCAAATATTGACAAAATATATTGCATAATTATAAATTTTATTTTAATTTTTGTTTTTAGCTGCTATTGGAAGATGGGCATATAACTTGTCTGGATTTAATCAATACGGTACGTAAGACATTTCAAATTGTCCTAAAATGTCTATAAATGTTTTTATTCAGGTTTACATCGTGACGATCTCTTGTATGAAGATGCAAACGTCAAAGAAGCAATTCGTCGACTTCCACAACATCTCTACGATGAAAGAACTTTCCGTATTATACGTGCACTGGATCTTTCGATGACAAAGACTATTTTACCTAAAGATCAGTGGACGAAGTATGAAGAAGATTATAAATATTTGGAACCTTACTTGAAGGAAGTCGAGAAGGAGCAAGAAGAGAAAATGAAATGGAACACAACAAAATAAATTAAACTTAAAGTGTAAAGCTTAAATGCAATGGTTAGATGAATAAATTAATAAATCAGAATACTGTGTCACTACATCAAAAATTTATTGCTCTTTAATTACAGAAAATTATCATTTAAAAAACATAAATCTTGAAAATTTATTTTAAAAAATCCCATTTAATCCCTTCACAATTTAATGTCACGCGAAAGTTTAATGGGTTGAACAATTCAGAAACTTTATGGGACCTTTTCAGGGTAGTCAAAGCTTCGCCACAATTTTAATTAAATAAGTTTTTGATGAAGCCATAGGTAGATAGCAGATAATAAAGAAAATTGCTGACATTAAGCGGTTAGGGACAACCACAACTTGTAAAAAGCGCTTTCAGCTGTAAGTTTTACAATTCTTCAATAACAAATTGCACCTAATAACAAATAAAAGTTTTTACTATGGCTGTGACTTTCGTTAGACTTAAAAATCATTACAGACTCATTTATCCAGTATGGAATATGCTACAGATCTTTAGACTTAACAGCAAAAACAATGGCAAGTTGTCACAACATTCTTGTTAATTTACTATTTTCAATTTCCTTTTGTTTTCTTTTCAAAAACATTTACAGATGCAATGGAAAGCTTCATTTCCGAACTAACTCAAAGGAAATCAGAAGAATTTAATAAACTTCGAATGAATATAAAGCTTAATAAAGTTCAAAATGAAATCACAAGCATAGAGCTGCAAACTTCAATTGAGGAAATTTATAATTGCTTGGATACACACGACGGGGAGCGGTTGATGATTGAGATTGACAAATGCCTTCAAAAAACTGATTGTAAACTGCCACGATACGTTTTGTGCGAGACATCAGAGTATGCGAGTGCAAATGGAAATGCTGAGCTCTTCACAATACTACAAACCTTTATCAAGATGACTGATGAGAACTTCTATAAAAGTAATTACATGTACTTCAAAAGTCTCAGCCTTGAACTTGATTGGCGAAGTGGGAAAAACATTGATCAAGTATTAGAGGAATTTGAAATAAATTATAGGAAGAGCTTTTCCGATCAGACTTTGTTGAAACACATGACGAAACTGTGCAATGTCGTGATGCAAGATGCAGTCGAGAAGCGAGGTGAATCGACTGTGATTAAAATCAAACACAGAATCGAAAAAATAAGTGAAGAAACAAAAGATTATCAATTGTTATTCATTCTATGGAGGAAATTGTTTGAGAGGTGAAGCATGAAATCATTCGATGATAAAATTTAATTAACTATTAAATTCTCTCCACCTCAGCTTTTGGTTTTCTGATCAACAACTTGCATCTGAGCTCGTCGAGAAACACGTTCAACTGAGAAAAGTTCTTTGCAAACAATCGACTGTCCTAAGTTTTATTTATCTTCGCCACAATAACATCGAACTCGTGCATCAATTAATTCAAATCTTTTTACGATTCAATATGACGAAACAAGTCGAGGTTCTAGTTCGAATGTTATTTGAGTTTGAATGTAAGTAGATTTTGAAGATTTATCATGTCATGTAGCAATTTATATCACTAAATTAATTACTTTGTACCGGCTGTTGAGTTGCTTTATAAAAATACTAATTAAGAAAATAATTTTTTTTCGTTTTGTTTATTAAATTATGATCAACGTCGTTCAGACTTGCTCAATGATATTATTTATGAGTTTCCTATAATCACTAATCAAGAGCTAATCACGATTCATGTAGCAACAGCAGTGACGGGTAGAAGCAAAAGAAAAAGGATTAAAGCTCTTAATCAAAAAAGGGTTTAAGCTTCAAGAATTCATGAGAAATGAAAATATTAATAAATATTAACATCATTTTCGACGTCATCATTAATATTAAATTTCAATTCTCGACTCATTTTATTTCTTTTGTTTATTTGTACTTAGGTTGGCGAAAAAACTTGAACGCAGTATTACAAATCGTGCAGCTATGCCTCAAACTTGACATTCAATTAAGTGAGGAGGAAAACAAAAAATTCTTAGATCTTCTTCTGAAAAGACCTCGCGACGTCGAGGCTGACGAAGAGAAAAAGAGGATGGCAGAGAAAATCCCCATTCAAAAATATCAATTCAAGTTTTAATAACAAAAAATCTAAATTAATTTATGACCGAAATTGCGCGATTTATTGTACTACACGGAGAGTTGTTAACAGCTTAAGGAATCAATATTATTTAACAAAAATAAGACGGCAGATGCTTAATTGTTTCGATTATACAAAAAGCTTTAATTAAAAAATCGTGATGAATCACTTCCTCTCAAAGAATAATTTAGCTGAATTGTTTGAAGCGTTCCGTTCACATAAGTAAAGTAACAGAAAAAAAACCAAAACAAAAGTAAAAAAAATCTGAAACTTTTCAAAACAATTTAATAAAATGTCACTCGTGAACTAGAATGAAACACTTTACAACATGCTTACGAAACGTAAATTTCTTCAAACATTGCCACTGATATGTGACATTTGATGGTCAACGCTATAAATAAATGATGTTTGTTTATATTTAGATGCTTTGGGAATCGTATCATAAGTATCTGCAACTATAGAGAAAATAAAGAAAATAATAAAAAGAAATTGTGACACCATCAACACACTTAGATAGATGCGAATGATGAAAAGTTAAATTTAGATGTTCAATGCTAAAAATAATCAGACGAAGAGTTAAAATAAACCATCAAAAAAATGATTTTTTTATGAATGATTATTAATATGCCTTTCGTCACAAGATGTTGTGAGAAGAAAAAAAATTCTTTTCGATTACGAAAATGGGGAAAATACGATGTGATGAAAATTTAATAAAAGAGAGAACATGAATATGTTTTTTTTTTTTCAGGTTTACATTGATCGTCTCACTATCTCTATAAGAGCTTTAAACTTTCTTTTTTGGTTTCTTTTATAGCCAAAATATAAGCTGCATTAAAAGTTAAATGCTGGAATCGTAGACCGCTTTCAAGGTCAATCCGGGTGCTTTTCTTCAGCTAGCGGAAAGACGAAATGGAAACGAAGAAATCTCTCTCGCGTTTCATTCAACTCTCTCCAACATTTTCCTTCTTCCCTTAGCGTAGATTGAAAGTCACAGCATTTCTTTACAGGACGGAATAGAACTTTTTCGATGAGAATGCGAATTTAAGCACACAGAACTCTCATATTATCGAAGCTCTCTTGTTCTCTCAGCTTGAATGTAAAATTTTTTTTCCTAATGAAAATATCTTGATAGTCCCCAGTTTTATTTTGCTTTCTGGTCTGTACGGTTACGTGGAAAATTTCGTTGGTAATTTTTATTGATGACTTTTTACAAGGGAAAAATGGAATATAAATTTCAAGGATACAAATACAATGCACAATTCTTTTGGACTCACATAATGAGCCAATAAAAAAATAATAAAAAAAAAATTAAAAAAAGATCGAACATTGTATAACGTAAAGTGGAAATGTTTAAAAAAATGAGATAAAAAAATAAAAGAATTTATGAATAAAATAAAATAAATAAAAAAAGATGCGAAGGAAAAGTTTAATTTTCATGTTCACGGTTTATTTCTTTTTTTAGATTTCAAGTGACAATAAAATTTTCGCTTAAATAACGATGAACGTTTGACTCGCCGTTCTGAAATTTAAAAATATTTCCAACAAGGAAAAATTATTGTGTACTACAACCGCATATTTTATAAACAATAAGAAAAGCAACTATTCAAATTACATGCAGTACTGAAATGTGAATGAGTCGTAACAAATAAAGAGATTATGCATGAAAGTGATAAAACAAATGATGTACGCTTCTTGATTTAAAATAAAAAAATCTCCGCTTAAATAAATCCGGTGCTGCAATTATGAGAAGCTTTTAAATGAACATGTATACAATTTTATTAATAAAACGATAGTTTTAATTTTATGATGTTTTCGGAAACGTTTCAATGTAAAGCAATATACTTTATTTAATTTTTTGTTGAATGTGAGCTTTAGAGAGAAAAACCTGTACATATATAATAATTGAAGCCAAATTCATTTGTATATACAAGCCTTGTGAGATACAGAAGCAGAACAAGAAAAAAAAACATATGAAATAGCAGAAAAAAGAAAAATATTATTCACATATTGATTTTGAGACACGAATGTAATGAACTTCTTTTATTTAGTGTAAATTATGAAAGGAGGCTTTAATACTTAATCCTAAGAGTCGAAGATTCAGACGAGACTTTTCGCTTATACATTCTGTTCCCATTACTGCCTACATACATTCTCTTGCGAAAAAGATTTAAGACTACAACCAGTGTAGACGACGCTTCGACATGCCTCGATGTTCCATAAGCGATGGAGAATAATGAAAAGTGATAAACTAATGGAATATGTGACACGATTTTAAAAGCCATATAATGCTTGAATTAGAATTTATAGCTTTTTATTTCGCTTTCTGAAGGCATGTGCATTTCCAGTTTAAAAGCTTTTTTTAGCGAACTTCCTTCAAAGAACAAATTTGTTTTCGAATTTTTATTTCCTTCTCTCCACAAGAACGAAGGAAAAAGTTGAAAGCAAACTGAAAGAAAATTATTGAAAACGTTTATGTCTTCCTGATGATTCGCTTTTCCATTTTTTTTTTATTTGTTTAGGACATGCCTCCCCTGTTTTTGTATACAGTGATTTAATTTATAAAAAATAGAATGAATTCACTTTTGAAGTGCTTAAAAGATTTTTTGGTTGTATCAGAATGAAAAACACTTTAATCACCTTCAAAATAATATCTAAATAATTAAAAAAATCATCTACTTCGTTTCAGCAGTGTAATAAAGCATATTTAACAACAAAATTGTGTGAGACAAGGTGTTCCGGAAAGGTATAACAATCAGTGAATCACCCATGAATTAAACTCCAATTTAATACGATTAACGACTTTTTCACTAAAACCTTAAAATGTGAATATAACACGAAAAATAACAAAACAAAAACAATAATTTTTCAATCGCTGATGGAGGGAGAAAAATAAACAATGGAAGCTCATAAATTACGAAATAATAATTAAATATGTATTGAGAGAGTTTCAAAAACGATAAGTAAAAGTGAAGAATTTGTGTGAACTGTTTAAGAAAATTTTCGATAAACATGACATGGAAAAAAAGCCAAGCTGAGTGAAGAAGAGAAGAGTTCAACAGTTTAAATACTTAAACGTCGAGAGAAAGTTTTCTTTTTTCCTTCCTTCAACTACACTTTGCTCAAAAGGGAGGAATTTTGGATATAACTTTAATATTTTATGACGTTATTGTAGTCAACAATGAGATGAAGGTGAGAAAAGGATTTAAAAAGTTAACTTACAAAAGCTTGTTGATGCCGTAATTAAGAATTATGTGCGAAGCAACGCTATGTAATATTAAAAAGTAACATTTGTACGGAATTGTCATTTGAAATGGTGACAGAAAAGTACTTTCGAGAGCCAATTTTTTACGTGAACAGAAGTTCTAAGCACTCGTCGAAGTAAATAAGCTTTTATTGCTTGTGCAAGTTAGATCTGCTGATACTTCAAACATTGCGTGTTTTATTTATTAATGATTCACTATGAACGTAATGAAATTTTCTTCGTCCTTGACTTATGTTACTTTATTTACATATTTTTCTATACATGTGTGCTTGAGCTTTAGCTTTATAACGTCAAAGCAAATTTCCTTCAAGTAGATTACGATTCAATTGAAATAGAATATTTGCTCGTTCCATTATGTATCTACAAAAAACGTATCAGAATACATGCTTGGCGCTTTCTGTTTCTCTTTTTTTTGTCGCTTTTATTATTGACATCAATATTTAAGTGTGGCTCGTTAAACACTTGTTTTTTTTCCTTTATTGAGAGTTCATAGAAGTTTAATTGAACATGATGCTAAAAAGTGATGAACATCAGAACTCTGTGATGTCGAACAAACAGTTTTCTCATGTGATTTAATAGAAAACACATATTGAGCTTCATTTTGAAGATGTCTTCATCAGAAACGACATATCTACATAAACTTTGTGAAGGTAGAACGAAAAACTCGCAAATTTTGTTTGTATTGAAATTAATTTAAGAAAAAAAGAATAAAATTTTATTACAAATACACCCTCATCATGACCACATCGGAAATGATGGAAAATGAAGAATTAAAATGAAAAAAAAAAAGTTTATTTTTATTTTTGTTGTGCTCTCTTTCCTCCCTGAAATCGTTGCCAAGATTTTTTCAGCTGTTACTAATAATTTTTGTCTTCCTCAAAATAAAAGACGACGATGCCCGTCATTAGTAACGCCTGCTAAACGGCCTTATTAACCTTTTTCCTTGAGTACAGAAAAAAATAATAACAAGAAAAGGTGCTATGAGAACCTTCTCTCAATTAGAAAAAATCGAAAACTTTAAAGTCACGTTCATGAATAGACACGCGAAGGTCTCGAGATTAAATTTTTTTCCCCGACTTCTGGCGCTTTTAAAAAACTTGTCGTAAGTTTTGTTTTTCTTCTCTCATGCCTTCAAGTAAAGTGAATGAGTACCATCTGGCAGCGCTACAGACAGCCCTAGGACATTATAATATTTACAATAATAATGATGATATGATTTCATAGTGAAGGAAAAAAAGGCACAAAGACACATTTTATCATAAAAACGAAGAATTTCTTTTTTCTTTCATTTTGTCTCAGCTCAGCTCTTTTTCTTTCTGTTTCAAGATAGAAATTTTCTCAAAGTTTATTTATAAGCGCTCGAAAAATAGAAACGTTTCGTAAGAGAAATCAATGCTTTAAATATCCAGCGGCGAGGTTGTGACAACAATCCCAAGTAAAGGGAAAAGCTCTTAATATAATTTGAATGGAAGAAAGTAAAACGCTTTGAGCTTGTTTAATTGATAATACTAATAAGAAAGCTATGAGAGGTCTTTATTAATTGTTAATTGTAGTAAAGAAGACTGTGTTTGTATAAATAAAGCAAGTCATAGCTTACAAATCAAGGTAATTGTACTAACAAAGCTCTTCATTTTAATTTTGCATAATTTTTCCATCTCTTCTTCTTCTTCTTCTTCATCTCATGACTTTATTCAATTTTGTGTCTTCTACGTCCTCATATCCGTGCATCCTCATATATTACTTGTTTTATTTTTTTCTGTCATTGTTATTGCTTGCATAAAGTTGTCATTTGAATATCGTCGGATGTCTGCTTCTCAAAGTTGTTATCAAGTACTTGAAAAGATCCTCTGTCATTCCACCATTGTCCAATCAACTTTAATGGACGCGGCAAACACACAAACATTAAAAAGATCAACACGCCTTGCAAGGCATTAATGATGTCAAATAGAGTGGATGACGTCTCATTGTAGAAAGAAATAATTTCAAAAATCCAATTAATTGTCATAATGATTGTCAGAAATGCTGTGCTTTTCATGCTATAACGAGAAAACAGAAATATGTGTTGTCGATGTCAATAAATAGTCAAACTGAGTCTTCTTAGTAGAGAAAACTTTTCCCCAGGAAAAGGGCTCCAGTCAGGAAACTCGTAAATTTCCGCCACTAATACCACTGGATACATCATTCTTTCTTTCATGTGCTTCAACTTTATTTCATTTTATTTTTCTGCCTTTTTTTTTCGTCTCCCAAAAACATGCACGGCGACGGCAAAAGCAAAAGGCGAAAAAAAATTGAAAGAAACGAAAATCAAGAAGAATAAAAGCTTTTAAAGCTTTCGTCTTATGTATGGTTGAATGGATAGGAGCTTTGGTAAAACCATTGCTTTGACACATATAGGTAGTTTGACTCAAAATACCATTAAAGGCTTTAAGATTTTCATAAACAGCAAAATACTTACATCGTTTCGACCTTTTCTATATGTGCAATGCGGGCAGCTGAACATTTGTTCTCCGTTGCGCATTTCTTCAGTTTCAGCGTGAGAAACGTCATGATATTAATTTTCTTTTGTAATTTATGGAAGCCAAAGTAAGACAATACGTAGAGACACAGATTTAAAATTAAAGTGACAGTAATCGGTGGTATGAAGAAGGTTTGTGATGTACGTGCAACTGTTACAAAGTATATAAAATAAAATTAAATTAAATTAAATAAATAAAAGCGAAATAAAAATTATACTCTAAACATAAAAGTCTAGAGAGGAGTCGGGAAACATAAAATATTATAAGTATGGAAGAAAAGCCTTTCACAACCGTCCCTTAAAAACTTTCACTTTCCTTCCCTATTTCTTCTTCTTACTCGTTTTTCTTATATTTTTTTTCTTTTTCATTTTCTTTCGATGATGTGAAAGACTTGGTAATGAACAGTATGAATTTCGTAACTTCCAAAATGAGGCAAGAAACNTCTGTCTGTCTGTCTGTCTGTCTGTCTGTATGTATGTCTGTAACTTTTTTTTTGTTAACTTTTCTGAGAATTCTTATCAGGAATTTTTCTGAGAATTCTTATCAGGAATTTTTCTGAGAATTCTTTCTAGAGTATTTCCGAGAATTCTTTTGAATAGGACGATCGGTGCGCGTGTGGGAGAGTGAGTGGAAGACCAAGGACAGTCGGAAGGTCCATGGACAGTCGGAAGGTCCATGGACAGTCGGAAGGTCCATGGACAGTCGGAAGGTCCATGGACAGTCGGAAACTCCACACCGGCCGGAGTAACTTAAAATTATGCATGCATAATTTGAAGCTCCCCATGTGGAGCTTCCCCATCTCCAATTTTCTTTTTCATTTTCTTTCGATGATGTGAAAGACTTGGTAATGAACAGTATGAATTTCGTAACTTCCAAAATGAGGCAAGAAACAAAAAGGAAATCGATGTGGAAACTTAATTAAAGGTGGGAAGTGCGATGTTGATGGTGAAAGGCAGTTGAGGTGGAATGGTGTGACGAAAACTGTAAAAGACACCAATATCGAACGATTGGTATCATTATCAACATCGATTAATACGCACCTTTGGTCGTTCCTTTGATATAATACGATGGTAGGCCGCTTAGTTTATTTTTATAGGTTAAAATCACGAGAATTAAAGGAACACCGAACGCAAATAAAGCGTAATACATCAAATGAACATTGTCATCCTTTGGCGTTTGCTTTATTCCTCGCGGCAAGTAATACCAAGCATGTATACAAATGTCAATCCACATTACTGTTAGCCAGAAGAAGCAAGCAATGATGCAAAATTGAATAAAGTAACCTGAAAAGTTATATGAATGTCCTAGGGGGATAAACATTTAGTATTAAAATGTATATTATATGCTATGCTTACCCTCAAATGTATTCATGTCTCTGAACTGAGTGAAGGCAAGGAGGAAGAAACCAGAACTAAGTGAAATACTGTGACAAGCCAATGATTTTCCATGTAAATCCCTTAACTCGGGAACTATAAGGTAAAGCGCGGCTGTTATCAGAAGGCACTCGAAAGAGAGAAAAAGGAAAGGCAGATAATCATCGTTGAATTGCTCCATGATCGTTTCAAAATCTTCGCATATTATGTCACGTATGATTTTACTATTTTATCGTCGGAATTGTCACTTTATTGTGGTTCGATAAATGATAAAATTTTCGACGAAAGGAAATTGCTTTATGAAAAGTTTAGCATGTGAAGTATGTTACTGAAAAAGGTTGGATATATGGGTAAGCGAGAAATAGAGAGAGAAAGAGAGAGTGTAACAATTTCCACTATGCATTTAACTAAAAATATTTTAAGCCAAACATATATTGTGACATGTTACAAAACCGTGTTCGGTGAATTCTAAAATAGCAGCGAATCGTTTTGGAATTGTCAATGTTCATCATGTGAATTAAACTTAATAGGATTTGCTGTCAAAATTTTTGACATCCGTTGTAGATCCGCAATTATTTACGAAAATTTGGAAATAATTATGCCAAAGATTTCTTCTTTTACATTTATTATCTAATTGAATCTAATTTGGATGATAAACAAAATATACCTCAGAATGTAGATTGGGAAAAATTTGTTTCCATTGCTTTCATCAGCGTTTTCGCAGCTTGAATATCATTTCATCATTTATTAATTGAGAGGTTTCTTATATGAATGATGAATCATCTTCAAAGCATAATTCCTTCAACTAATGAATAAATAAATATTCACTCGAAATTGACAAATATTCCATCAAAGATGAAGAACAGCCTAAAATATTAATTCAAATTTTTAAATTGATTAATCTTTTTGTAACAAATCAAAATACTTTCCATCCCTCGTTCACTTTAGCGTGGGCGTTGATGAAACTATTTTTAAATAAAAAAACTTTTTCTTCAATTTAATTTCACTTTAATGATTCTACTTTGATGACTTCCGAATGACATGCGAACCCTGATTTTTTCACTCTCTCACTTAGAATTTTCTTTTTCTTTCTCTCTCTCACTCTTTCTATCTCTAAAAGCTTCTTAAAAGCTTCAATCTGCTCTCTTTTTATTTCTCCTGTTCAACCCTTAAATTTCTATTGTTGGAAGAAGTTTTTAAAAATTCTTTCTAATCTTTTATATATTTTCTTCAATTTAACGTTTTCATTGAATGCTAAATTAGGATATTTAAAGCTTTCAACATGACGTTTAAATCCTTTTCATAAAAATGTTTTAAAAGTCTGTTCTTGAGAAATATTTTACCCAATATGCCAGTCATCTTTCATTTGTCAAGGGTAAGAAACAGTAAAGAATATTAACTTATCAGCTAAATTTGAAAAGTGGCAGCTCCTGTTAATCTCATATTCGTTCTGCCTCGATTGAAAGCTTTTAACTACGTGAAAAGGTTGAACATAAAATGTTAAGTCAAAGTAAGAATTCATACGTGACCTAATAAACGAAATTTCCCACAATTCGCATTCACTTCATTCTTACTGGCACGGAAATAAACATGCACGTTGCGAAAATTAATGCTTGCGCTCGTCCAACCTTGAGCAGCAAATCATCAAATTCGCAAACAATTGCGGTTAACACGCCTTCGTCTTCGTCGAATTCTAAACAGTAATGGTCATAGATATCGAATGATTCATAGTCGTCATCGATTCTTAAAAGAGATCCATTTTGGATGACATAAAGAATGTCATTGTAGTTTTCATTGTAAATTAGTCCACTAAAAGATAACAAAAAAAAGATTTGTTGTGAAGAAAGCACTTACGGTGACTTTTATAAACCGTTTTCTTAAGTCTCTTAGTCAAATCTTTTCCAAGAATAAAAAAAGCTTTATAAAAGTCACTGCATGAACAACTCGTATGTTCTCATACTTCTTGCAATTATTTTCAATCACTATACTGATGGTGACATTAACTTCCTCGTCTTCAATGCAATTTTCATAGAATTTTGCTTGAATGGCATTCAGTTTAAATGGCGATGTGCTGTTAGCACACGATCTCTTCCCATAATCATACTTATAGTTCTGATGTAGAGGACAACATTTCTTAATTGACGATGACTGAGTTGCTTTTGGCTGGTCTTTTAATAGCTTAAAAGATAAAAGTTAAAAAGGAGTTGAAAATGTGGTGGATTATTTACTGAATAAATATTGGGTGGGAAAGTCAACTAACCTTATAAGATGAACAATTTTCCG
Source organism: Clunio marinus (assembly GCA_900005825.1). Taxonomy (NCBI): domain Eukaryota; kingdom Metazoa; phylum Arthropoda; class Insecta; order Diptera; family Chironomidae; genus Clunio; species Clunio marinus. Next base: position 543,795 of record CVRI01000012.1, on the reverse strand, counting down.
GCAACTGAAATTCTATGAGAGGTTCAACACTGCTTGTTGTTGGTACTGTTGATGAGCTTTGAGTAAAAGATATTTCTGTACTTTCTGTTGTTGTGTAATTCGATATATTTAAGAAACTAGTTATGTATTCAATAGTCGTATCGTTATCAGAACTCAAACTCATATTAAAAGACAATGTGATGTTTGAAAATTCGATTAAAAGCAAAGCCACACCTAAAGCCACTTTGGTTCTCATGCTTCAACTTTTTCGTTTTTAATTTTCCGTTTGAATTACCACTAAACTTAGTTTCTATTAAATTTCTTGGGGTTAAGTTTTAGATTCCATTAAAAATAGTTTTACAATCAATGTGATGTTGAGAGTTTAAAGTATGGAATACTACAAACTTCTCTAGAGTTAAAATATTTCATTGAATACCTCAAATTTATCTTATCTCAAACCTTATCATTTAGATAAATTTGCGCTACACCTCTTATTCACACAAAAATAACATTAAAAGGGTTTACACAAACATTCGAAAGAAATTCGTTAGTATGATGGAGATGAATAAAATAAGTCTAAGTAAACAAGCAAATATTTTTTTACACACGCTTGTACATTTTATGGCTATTTACTTAAAAAAGTTTACGATGTAAACGCCATTTTATTCCAACCGATAAGCGGCAGCTTTCTTATGCACAATCAACTATCCAATTAAGTTGTTTTATGAAGCTTACAAAATTGTTTGAAGAAAAAAATCTTTCAATTTATTTTATTTTTCTTCTTACAGGTGGAAATCATGCTATCAATTTACAAGCACAAATCAATCAATATAAGCAATAGAATTTTCCTAAACGCTTCAGATTTTTACGTCATCATTGTCAACATAACATGAAAGCCTTATTCTTGCATCTTTACGATAGAAGAATTTGTTGTGATTTTATTTACTTCTCATCATTATCACAAATTGATTTCATAGTTACGTAAAAGAGACAAGAAAAAACAGATAAATCAACGGAAAAGTTGAACGACGAATATATATCGACAGCAAGACGTTAGAAGCTGACACTTACATAAATACAACATAAAATCGTACTCAAAAGAGGAAAAAAAGAAGGAAAAAATCAACGTAAACAAACATCTCGTCCTTTCTCGTCACTTTCTCAAACATCGTCTTCCTTATTGTCATATAACAATGAGCAAAGTCAAACAATAACAAATAAAATGGGCACGAACGATAACTTTTCATACCCCAATGCAACAATCAGTAAAATTAGCAATAACAGCACTGAAGAGATGATAGATCAAGAATGGATCAAAATTTTGATAACAGCTTTTACAGCATCTTTAATGATATTTATTATCATCGCGGCTATTTTCGGTAACCTCCTAGTCATCATATCTGTAATGAGAGTTAGGAAACTAAGGTAACTAAATATGATGGTGAAACTTTTTACTGTCATTATATTTCGTGAGTTAAGTTGAGTTGAGATGTGGTGGGTGTTGTTATGATTCAATGAACAAATAAATTCCATGATATCAAGTCAGAAAAGTTGTCATAAGGATTCATTTTATCTTAGGAGTAAGACCCACGTTTTAGTCATTTAAAATAATCTCATACTACTTTTTTCTTAATTTATGATCATTTTCAGAGTCATAACAAATTACTTCGTAGTCAGTCTAGCCCTCGCTGATATTATGGTAGCTATGATGGCAATGACTTTCAATTTCAGTGTTCAAATCACGGGAAGGTATGAAATATTCATGAAAAGATTCTATAAAAAGCCAACTTTTCGCAATAAAAAACGAGAATCATTTTGCATACGTTACAGATGGCTTTTTGGGCGGTTCATGTGTGATGTTTGGAATAGCTTAGATGTGTATTTCTCAACGGCAAGTATATTGCATCTCTGCTGTATATCGGTAGACAGGTACGACGAAGACTAAAGTGTTTTACGACTTTTCTAAACAGTAAATTTATTTTGATTTTCTTATTGTTTCATTTAAAGATATTATGCCATAGTAAAACCTTTAAAGTATCCTATCAACATGACAAAGAGGAAAGTTGCTATCATGATATTAACCACTTGGATATCACCAGCATTGCTGTCTTTTGTTCCAATTTTTTGCGGTAATTGATTAGAATATTTATGGATATTTAAATTAGAAATTCAGGACATGTCACATAAATGAATGCAAATGACAGGAAAAGTTTTTTTTGGAGTTGGATTCATGAGTTATGTTTATATTTACATCAAAGGGGAAAAAGATTAAAGTCCTAAATGAAAACTTTGGCAAAGTTTATGCTACAAAAAGTGTTTAACTAATAAACTAAAGTTTTGTTTATTGCTAGACTACGTAATAGAGATTAAGCGAGCTTTGGGGAATTTATTCATGAACTAGTTAGTTAGTTACCTTGTTTCTGCAATTTTCTATTTAATATGAAAGCACCTGTACAATTTAAAGTTTGCACAACTGTAATATTATTTTAAATATTGACGATGCAGAAACTTTAGTGCTTATAAGCAATCTTCATAAAGAGTTTCATGGAAACCAGCAAACACGCTCTTATGTAACTAAATACAATTTCATATTCATTAAAAATTTATTTTTCAACGTTGGTTCAGACTTTGAAGACATTAAAGTATGCTAAAATATACTTTGATGGATGAAAATGAAATAAATTTACTTTTATAGGCCACAAAATTAAGTGTTGATGAAACGATGTTTTATATAGTTAAATATATTCATCATTTTAGAAGAAAATCGATTTTAAGTCATGACTTATTAATTGGAATAAAAATATTTCATTCAATTTTATTGCAAAACAGCAAATAATGATCATGAAAAATTAGCAGATTTCATCGATTTTTCTGTCTTTCATTCAAAGATTTTATAAGTCATCATCAAGGCCTGAATATCTTCCTTTTATTAGGATGTCATTTATGTTCATAAACTTCCTTCATATTCTTTTTTTATATGAACTTTGACTTCCGTTAAATGTAAATTCAATTCAGATTCCACTCGTTTCTTTCCATCTCTGTCGTTTCATTGAGGAAATATTTATTTTGTCGATAAAATATGTGACGTGACTCTGATATGTGTAGATAGATATGTAGAAGTAAAATTAAAAATTTATTCAGATCCTTTTCGATTTCTGCTCTTGATTTGTTTCTTTCTTTAGGATGGTACACGACCAAGAAACATCTTGCAGATGAATTACTCTTTCCGAACGATTGTAACTTTAAAGTTAATAAAATATATTCTGTTGTTTCGAGTTCCATATCGTTCTGGATACCTTGCACAATCATGTTGTTTACATACCATGCAATATTCAAAGAAGCAGATCGGCAAGAAAAACAACTCGCAATGAGACATGGTAATGCAATGTTAATGCACAGACATTCAAATTGTGGTCCATCTAATAATGGTGAACTCAGCGGTTCGGGATCATCTAAAACATTGACGCTTCATGAAGTCGAATCGGAACATACACCGACCAAAGATAAACATTTAAACAAAATGAAACGGGAACATAAGGCTGCCAGAACATTAGGAATAATTATGGGTATGTTTTACTGCTATCCAAATCCATTCACCAATGGTACTCGAGAAAATGATTTTATGTTGGTAGTTTCTATTATACGAGTGTTTATCGTACCATTGGGGAAAATCTATGACCGACCCAATGAATGAATGAATGTAATGTGAGCTTCATTCCATGTGAAGTGATTTTGATAGACTTGTTTCACTTTTCAGGAACATTTATCGCATGTTGGCTTCCGTTTTTCACATGGTGAGACAATAAAAATGTCCCGAGACTCTCGGGACTTCCAAAAAAAAAATAAAGCAAAGAAAGAAAAACGTAAACAAAATTTTGAATAATTTTTTATGTTTATGTCACTCGTAGGTACGTGACAGCGTCGTTGTGTGGAGATAGCTGTAAAATTCCTGAAATATTTGTCGCCATCCTGTTTTGGATCGGATACTCAAATTCAACATTGAATCCATTAATTTATGCTTATTTCAATCGAGATTTTCGGGAGGCTTTTACAAGCACATTGCACTGCTTATTCTGCTGGTGGCGAAAAGAACCATCACCATTAGATATCGATGTGAGGAGGTCTAGTCTCAACGCACGTTATGATTCACGCGCTAAAAGCGTCTATACTGAAAGCTATTTACGTCCACAACCAAATAAAAATAATGATGTTGCTCCAGAAACATTATAATCGTAAAGATCTAATAGGCTAATAGATGTAAGAGCATAGGTGTTACTTAAAAGAAAAAAAAAATTAAGATGTGGTAACAGATGTTTTTGAAATTTATATGAAAGATTATTCGGCCCAAAGTACGCGTGTCTGATATTCAAAATTAAAAGGAAATCTTTTTGCATTTTTTTCTAGTCGCTGTAATTTCTACCAAAACCACATGGGAATCTCTAAAGATAAAAGAATTCTTTGAAATACAAAGCTTAAGAGTTTACTTTTTTTTAGTTTACAAATAAAATTTACCGCGTACATAAGATACGTTAAGTGTTTTGTATCACAGAAACCCATGAATATCGAGACATTCCGTTAAATGGCAAAGTTCGTAAAACACCAACTGTCTTCTATTTTGTTTTTATGTTTAATAAAGAAGGAAAATATTGAAGAGCTGATGCGGGTGCGCGTACTGAGGGCACATTATAAACATATACATAACTGACAAAAACTTAAATGTTAGACGAAAATTATATTTTTAAAAGAATTTTCATATTTTTTTTTTCTTTTTACTTCCCCTAACGTAAAAGTGAAGATTGTATCCTGTTTATTTATTTTTCACAGAAAAAAAGTAAATATTTATGGCATCAGATGAAAATATATTAGGGGATGAAAAGTGGCAGAAAATATACTTAAGAAAGTTTATGGTGCTCTCTTATATTAAGTTTAGCATATGCTTGTTTGATTTTTCGATGCTTTTTTAATTGTTGTTTTAATTTAAAGGAAGAATCAATTCAAGTGGAAAGTAAAGAAAATCAAATAATAAAAGTTTAACACATAAGCAGAGGATTAAGTATAAAATATGTAGAGAAGAATTATGTTATGAGAAATCTTACTTTGATGTAAATTTATCGCAAGATAAGTATCGTCACAACATACATAAGAACATTGTGAAACAAATTATTAAGTCGAAGCTTATCAGAGTGAGAAAACTTCTTACATCGTCAAGGTTTGAAGTCTCAATTGACATTTATGCTTAGATAATGTCAGGTATGTTGATGGCACAAACTTTTAATCCCTAAACATTTGTTTAGCAAGTGAAGGAATCATCGTTCTAGCCTATCTCAAGCTTTGACCTTTCTGTCGTTTTTCAAAGTCCATCGAGATGCTTGAACTTATCCATGCATAATGTCTCTAGCAAGGTTTTTAGTACAATTCAATAGAATGAAGTTATGTAGTGTTTCAGAGATACTTTAAAAGTTCTTAGTTGACCTCTTTATTATGTATATGTACGAAGTGTATTCACCATTTTTTATATAATTTATTAGAAGCATAAATACAATAGATATTAGCAAGATTTTGCATTCACAACATGAACATGAAAAATAACATAACATTTGAAATATATGCCAATAAATGGCTTCCATTGATGTACCTACCATTTTCAATTTCGGTATAAAATAAATATCTATAGTCGTCATGAGTACATTGGTAATTCGGAAACGTTCTTGAAAGCTTTTTGAACTGAAAGAAGGAAAACTTTACCATGAATTTCAATAGAATTAGTTTTGTTTTGTGTGAAAAGCTTTTGAACAGCGGGAAGCTTGCGCGTGCTTTTTTGATGAGCGTTTCCTATTGTGAAAAAACAATTTATTTCGATGTTTTAGTATAAGTTATGATTTATAAAATTCCATAGACTGAAAATATTTCTATCTAGATTAACAAAAAAGAAAAAATCGAGAGAAAAAAATTGAAATTTGTTAGAATGAGTGGTAATTTTATTAGTTTTTCAATCAACAACTTTTGAAAGTTTGAAGAAATAAATCCGAGAAATATAAGAGGAGAAAAATATCAATGAAGGTCTGAAACATTTTATTTTCCTAATCCAATTTATTCTTTTGAAGATTAGATATTCTTATGTATGCTTGTAGAAAGAAGTGGCAAGCACTTGGAATGGTAAAATGATAAAATTTTCAATTCTGATAACAATAAACGATGTTAGTGAAAGTTGCATCAGAAGTTTAAATCAACAACTTGAAATGGAATTAATGTGGATGCTTTTACTCTGAGAACTAAGTATGTATGAGTTTCAATAAATAAATTTATTTATAAAGCGGATTAATAAAGTTTATCATTTGTTCAACAACATCACATGACCAATTGTTCATACAATCATGCAATCAATCAATCAATCAATCATAATTATTAGTTAATGTAGGTGAAGTAAAATAAAAGGAATATGAAAGAGTAGTAAAAATATGCAATATTTTATAAATAGCTTTACTTTGAAAAAAAAACATTTTTTTTATAAAAACATTATAATGCGAAATATTTATCTCAGTTATATAACAACAATCCAAAAGAAAAGTAACAATAAAGCGTTACGTATGATCAACAGAAATAAGATGTATGCAGAAGCCTTTTTTCAGATGGATTTGGGGGAAAGAGAGAGAAAAGTTTGTTAAGCACGCATCACGTTGGTTTCTTTACATCAACAGATTATCTCCTTTTACTTTATTAACTTTGTTTCAGCGTTTGAAAGTTCATCCACACGTAGAGTCATGAGTCGAAGTTTGTGATTACATTTAACCTTCTTCTTCATCAATCTTCCATTTAAACGATCTCGCTTTGATACTCGTGAAGAAATTTTCTTCTTTGAAGGATCATTATTGAGCTACGTGACATAACTTACAAAGCAAGCCTCAACTGTATGGCTCCAGAGAAAAATATTTCTCATTAATTTATCTTTTACGAATTACGGTAATGAAAATAAAAGAATGAACGTTTGTTTTATTTCAAGTTATATTTATTGCAATCTTTACACATTCATTATAATTATCATAATATTTTTTTCTCATTTCTTTCTTCAATGTTCTTCAATGTGTTCTCGCTAGGTGTTACACAATTTTCATGTTTTCATAAATTAACAATGATGTTTTGGAGTTTATGCCCATCGAACTCTATTTTTATGAATTCATGCTAATTGAAACAATGAGTGAATATCACGAGGGAATATGTGGCAGGTTTATGTAGCTATTTATTTTCGAGCTACAAAACGTGAGCAAAATATTCAACAACAACAACAATAGAAAATCATAACAATTGAATAATACTTAAATATCGTAAAATATATATATAAATAAATAATTACCACAACCTAATGTTTTCCATTGAGTTTTCACAACAAAATTTATCTCTAAAATACGCGCTAAACATAATGTACGTTCGAGTTATAATAATCCTTTTTTACGCAACATGGAAAGAATGATTGAAGGGTGTTTTTGAAAGCGTCTCTAAAGTCCCGGTTAAAGTATGCGTAGATAATTGGGTTGAGTGTTGAGTTGAAATATCCAATCCAAAATAAAGTAGCAACGAGTTCATCCGGACTTGGACATAGTTCATGTCCACAAAGTGATGTTATCACATACCATAAGAAGAAAGGAAGCCAACATAGTAAGAAGACTCCTAATTAAGACACGTGGAAAAAGATTTAGTTTTACTTTACACTCAATAAATATTCAATGAGGTCATGGAATATTTACCCATTATAATTCCCAATGTTCGTGCCGCCTTATGCTCAGCTCGCCATCCCTTTGCCGGCCGTGTTGATCCAGCGCCTGGTAAAAGTATTATAAACATTAATTCGATGTTGTTGTAGGAATATTTTATGTTAATATGAATAATCTACATAATGGTAAATCAGTCAAAAGCTTTTATCTCTTTCTAGATAGATGTAAGTATAATGAAACTTCGACAAAGCTTTCTAAAGTCAAATAAACCACCGTACTCAATTATGGATAGAAGAAAGTTTGGCTTTGGCAAAATTCAAAAATTTCTTTACGATTTCCTTCAACCACTTGATAATTTGTGACAATGAGTAAAAGGCGCTAAAGGCCTTCATTTTTATCCTACATTATACTTTTCGTTACAAATTGTTAAAAAGAATGCCCGCAACATTTAGTATTATATTTATGTATTTTTTTTCCTTCTAAACAGCAAATGTAAATTCCCTCGGACAAATTTCTTTTCTCAATTTTTTGTTCTCTTCTTCTTTAAGATGTTGGTAAATAAGTAGATATTACTTACAAAACAAAAAAGCAACAAAAACTTGAAAATTGTGATTTATTTATTAAGATTTATGAAATGTTAAAGAAAAGAAAAAAAAGTGAAAGTAAAATGAAGATGTTTGCAAAGATGACTGACCTTTTGCGACTTTCTTTCGATTTCGCTTATAATTACGTCTAAATCTCAAACAATCGAAAAAATCTCGAACACAATTCGAATGTGCTGTGCTTGCACTCTCACTCAACTTGTAATTACTCAACAATGATTGATTATTGAGATTGTTATTATTTAAATCTTCCTCATCAGTCAATTCATTTTCATCCAAATCACTACAATAATCATTTGCGTTAATGTTGTGTTCTATAACTTTATACCATTTATCTCCATGTTTCTTTGTTTGTATAAGATTTGAGCCTATTGTTGATAAGAAAATATGTTCGATAAGTCTTACTTCATTACACATCATAAGATTGAATAAATAACGACAAAGCTTGCAACAAATTTTGTGCCTTAATGCAACTTTATTTACGTTTTAAAACGACTTATTTATCGATCAGAAATCGGCAGAATAATAAAACATTTCAGCTAAAAATAATTATCTAATGATTAATGCAATATCAGAATTAGAAAAAATTTCTATTGAATAAACGTACTGATGATGTTAAACGTAACGGAATGGAACGAAACGACTTTAAAATTTATAAAGAAAAAAAAACATTTGTGTGAAAACTTTTGTGATATTCTTATCATACTTAATATCAACAACTTTTAATGATTATTAATTAAAGAAGACGTTGACATAATACTTTCAACTTTTCAGACACTGCAACGAAAATTCTTTTCACCTAACAAGCAAAATTGAACCTCAATAAAATTAAATCATGCGTTATGCGGTATCATATATCAAAGCTACTTCTAAGTAAGTTTTCGTTAAAGCGAATATTGTCAAATAATATGTAAACTTGTCACAACAAAATATGATGAAACTCAATTAATTTGCCGTTAATTAATATCATAAGCAAAGGCGTAGTTAAAGAAGAATGATTAATAAGAAAATAAATTAACATTCCTGTGAGTGGAATTTGCGATAACATTCTGAGAATTGGTGTCTAAGTACATAAGCAGCTTGTTGTAAGACAGCTGAGAAAAGCTTGGATTTTTGAGAACACTTTAGAAACCTAAATTACAACAACAAAAAAATATTTTAAACACCCACACACTTGATACTTTTTCTCTTTCTGCACTGGCGGTGAATATCAAAAGTTCAAATTGTGGGAAAAATTATTTCCATTGAAAACTTTTCTTCCTTGACATGATTGCAAAACAAAGTAACAAAGTAAACGATTGTAAGATTCAGTGGCTGCGTTCATATTCTTTTGCGGACGTTGGCAATTTTTTCTCATTAATTGGTTAATCTTCAAATTTTTTCTGTTCATCTCCCTTTCTCTTAGTTACTATACAAACTAATTAAACTAATTAAATAAATCTTTTTAATTAAAATTATCTAAATGCCAAAAGCTTCCATCAATAAAAGATACATAGTACTAAAGTATTGAAACGAAAAAAAACTTTAAAAAGCTTCTAAAGACTTTGAAAGAAAGCACAAGAAGAAAACCAAACCAGTTTTGGAACTTTTTACTTAAGCAAATGTAAAGATTGATACAGAAAAAAATAAGGGAAATATTTTAACTCATCCGAGACATACATGTATAAATATTTTAGCTTTCTATGTATATATGATTTCGAGAATAATGCAAGCATAACTCGAACAATAAGCGATTAAAGCTTTGGAATATAGAAAAATATTTTTCCACATCCAATGAAAACTTACTTGTTGAGCTGTTTGAACGTTTGCCGTAGCCTCCAGTTATTGATGTTTGATCCTGTTCGTCTTCTGCTTGAAAATTGATAACATTCACGTTATAAGTTACGTTTGAAGGGGTTCGCTTTCGTCTTGTGACATTCTTCTCTTCCATGCTGACAGGATTCATTACATCGTAACACTTTGTACAGCCTTTATTGTTGTCTTCGGACAGGTTTTCTTGTACGTTTAGTATGCTTGTACTTTCATTTAATTTCTTCAAACTATCAGACATAATACGAGTAGTGGGTGAAGAAGCTGTTATTATTACTCCATTATCAGCATCATCATTGTGATTGGTCTGCGGTACGGGCAGAGTATTTTTAGAAAAATCATAAGATGGTTTCACACTCGACAATTTGTCAGCATTATTCTTTATGTTCAGAAGCACAGTGTCAATACTCTGACTGTTGTTGATCATCGGTGGCAACGAAACTGTCTCTTTCCTTAATAATGTCTTTTCCACGCTCAAGTCATCGTTCAAGCTAATCGACTCAATAATTTTCGCTTTATCTGAATCTGTTGCAGTCTCACCGAATACAGCTTTCAATTTTTCCATGTTGAATAAATCAGGATTATCAAAGTGCTTCTTGTAGTCAACATCCGATGACTTCTTCTGATTGTTCTGTGCAAAATTGCTGTCTAATAAATTTTTATAATCAATACTTTTCTGATTTATTAAAAAATTAAAAATATCACTCTTGTTTACTATTGCTTGACTTTTTCTTTCATTATTTAAATTTAGGTTCTTATTTTTATCATTTACACCAATTAAGAAATCAGAGTCACTCAATGCGTAGATCATGTTCTTCGGTTTATTGCCATTGTTGTTTGTACTAATCGAGAAGCAATTGATTCGACGTAACTTCTCGGAGTTGTAGCGAAGAAGAGAGAAAAAGTCTGAATCACTCGCAGCTAAAATCTTTTTCTTTGACTGCTTCTTGTTGATTTGTGAATTGTTTAAGCTACAGCCGCTTATATTAACTTGATTGTCTTTGATTATCGAGGCTGAAGTTATCGAGTTCATGTTGTCATTCTCCTTTGTAGTTGACGAATGTTCAAAGTTGTTCGTGAAAGGAATTTGATTTACGGAAGATTTACTTTCGACATTTTCTTTATCAGCACCATCTTCTTTATTAGATTTCATGTTGAATTGATTCTCTAATGCTTTGAGATTCGTATTTATGGGCTCACTGCCCGAATATCGCATGTGTGTATCAAAACAGTGATAAATGGATGAGACGCTTTCTGATGTGTTCTGCTGAGCCATACTTTTCTCTCTCTCGTGCTCTAAATCTCTCAAATCAATGCTGCTGCGACTTAAACGACGTGGGGGCGATGATGGAACTTTAAGCTCATCGTATTCCTGGTAATCTTGACATAATATAGCTGGTAACTGTTAAAGAATGAAAAATAAAATAAAAAGCGAAAGAAAAGTATTAAGATACATAAGCTTGTCATATGTCAAGGTATTCAATGAAATCATTCAAAAATCGCGTCACGCTGTTTTAAGCTTTTCCTTCACAAAAGGCTTTATATCGTTCACTTCATACTTATAAAAGGCTAAAAGATGCGTTCATGAAAAAGACAAACATTACAGATTTCCTTCTTTTCATTTCCCTTCCTTTGCGCTTTTCTCTTTCTATCTCTCTTTCTTTTAGCTAACGTTTCTTATGTCATATTTGAAAAGCAATGAGACGTGAAATGGCTTCTCCATTGACACGATAAACTTACATCCAAGTCACTTATCTCGCTATGGCTTTCTTGCTGGGATTCCTTTATAATAAGATTCGGCTCTTGACAGTCACTTGGACGGGAATTTTGTAATTTTAACCGATTGTTTGGTGGTTGGTAATTATAAGATTGATTCTGTAAATGTACGCTGTTCAGCAAAATATTTGAGCTTGTGCGGCTGAGAGCTTTTCTTTGTCGAAGTGCTTCTCTGTTTACAGACAAAATTACAATGTTAGTCAATGTCATTAACGAATGATACAAAAATATTTACTTGAAAATCCGATAATACATAGTAATCATGACAATTCCTGGTATCCAAAATGATATCGAACTTGAAACAACAGCATAAATTTTATTAACATTGAAATTGCATTCATTAGGATGTTCAATCATATGACGGAGAATCTCGTTGGTTGTATACCAACCAAGAAAGATTGGGATGAATGAAATAAGAGCTGGAAGAATCCACACGTTAGCTAACATAAGTCCGACAGTTTTCTTCGTCATGTATAGAGGATATTCCAAAGGTCGGCAAATTGCGAAGTATCTAAATGAGTAATGCAAAAAAATGTCTGCTCGTAAAATGAAGGAAAAAAGAATGATTAATAATCTTTCACCTGTCTACCGATATGCAGCACAGATGCAATATGCTTGCGGTTGAAAAATAAACATCTAAGCTATTCCAAACATTACACATGAACGGACCAAAAAGCCATTTGCCTCCTGACAAATTTACCGATGCATTAAATGTCATAGCACAAAGAGCCACTAACATGTCTGCCATCGCTAGTGATACAACAAAATAGTTGGTTATTACTCTGGAAAATTAAATAATGGGAAAGAAAAAGTTTTATCAGTAGAACCCTGGGAATATCATTTCTGTTTTGTTATTATTTTTTCATATTTCCATTCAAATATTAAGCCCTTGTCTACCTTAATTTCCGATTTCTTCGTACGGCTAATATCACTAATGCATTCCCAAGCACAGCTCCAATTATGATTGATCCGAAAATAAAACTCTTCAGACAAATCATAGTGATTTGAAAACCATCCAGGTCGGTAGCAAGCGTGTCATACAAAGAGGTCTGGTTTGTGATGTTGGGTGCAAAGGTCTCATTGTCGAAGTAATTTATATTTTGCAAATCACTAAAATCAGTTATATCGGTCGTCGACATCGCGTTTTTTTTATATCGCTGGTTAATTATGTAAATTTGACTACAATATGCAACTACAAAAACATTTTATCTTCATACTGATTAAATCATCTGAACCTTGACGGTTAAGTAAGTCTATGTCGTTATCACAAAATCACAACACTCATTAGGGATTATTATTTATTACTGCACTGCTGTTTCTATAATTTTCTTATCTGTAATGTGCTTTCAACATTTAATTTAATTTAATTGGATAAAGGTTTTACATGTCAATTCCAAATTTGTCATTGCTTTTTTTCAAGCTGATTTCTTCCAGATAGCGAAAGAAAAGTTGCACCACTGAGTATACAGGTTTTTATCTCGTGAAATCATTGAGAGAGAAAAAGTAATAAAAGTACTAAAAAGTTCGAGACAACTTTTTTTCTTCTACGAAGCACGAAGCTTTCGATTAATTACTTTTGAAAACGGAAAAAAGTGAGAAACAAATCTAACAACTTCTCATCACACTATTCACCACTCACAGTAGCTCACAGTTTATTTACGTCGAGGTGCTTTTTGGCTACTTCAAGTCTTCATTATTCTGTATTTTGTATTTGTAGAGTTCTCGCTCTTGAAGCTACTCTTTCCCTTGAATGACCTACTATAAACTTTTTCACGCGATTTTCTTTCTACTTCTGTCTATGTAGAAAAAAAAGGGGTGGTGTACCCAATATCTCTAAGATCGATAGTTTTGCCCTTCAGGAAGAATTCATGAGCAGCTTCAATTGATTAAACTTTACTCGTTTAGTTAAATTGGAAAAAAAAATTCACAATGTTTTATGTAAGTCTCAACCAATTTCGTTGATAAAAATATTTTATACATCGATATGCTTCAACTTATTTCATAAAACAATTAAATAAAAATGTGTTTTAATATTACACTGAAATTATTAACATTTTTAACTTTAATTCAACTTTTTCTATTGCTATTTAATGTTCCAAATTGTTTTTTCGTGGTATTTATAAAATTCTAAACTTAGTATCAGCAGATTTAAATAAAAACTGAGCTTTGGTAAAATTTTCGAAAAGAAAATTTTCCTATCGCAACTCATGCGATCCTTGTCGCGCACATTGAAATATTTTAGAACTCCTACCTAGGATCCTCCAGCTGATTATTATTCGATACATATAATATAAGCACAAAACAACGTGTTTGACACACGCTTTCAAGTAATTTAAAATGACGAATCGTGTTGTCTTTGTTCCTTTTATAGAACATTCTTTCGTACATGCTATGCAGTAGATATTTGTTTAAATCAGATTTCGTTGTTGTTTTGTTGTTAAATATTAAATATTTAATGATTTTAACATTCGAAAGTTCCCACTCATGTCATGCAATGGTATTTTGAGATGACTGATATTTAATATTTTAAATTTTAAAATTAATTAGATTATAGACGGAAAGCTTCGAAAAGCTTTTAATAGAAAATATTTTATTTTTAAAGGATGCTTAGCTTTGAGTCAATAAGGAGCCTAAAGATATGAATTGACAGGGTGGTTCATGCTTCAAAATTAAATCCTTAAAGCGGTTCATTTCGTTCATCTATCACTTATTTCTATTCAACCAACTGTTGGGACAATTCCCTTCATCTACACCACTGATCATGAATAAATGAATTAAACGCCGCCACTGGGGTATGAATTTTGTAAAGAAGTGTGCGTGCGTTTGAATTTACGTTGAGAGTGGTGAGAGTTTGGAAGTATGTACTAAATTATGGTTTGTAAGCGCTTATAGAAATCACAGAAATTCAAACATAAAATTCTTGGTTGAAACATTTATTAAAATTATTTTAAACTGTTAGTTTTAATCTTCATTTCATAAATCTTTAAATAACATTTAAAATCTTCACCGAATTTTCTTAATAAATTTAATAGCGTTGACTACACAAATCCCATAAAAGTGACATTCAGACATATTGAAGCTAACTTTAGTCGTATGCGCAACTTACAAAGTTCACATAAAGTTCATAATAATAAGACCTACATAGATATCTTTTTAATTTTTTGTTATTCGAGTTTAGACTTAATCAGATCAAAATTATAAACTCAGGACATAAAGTTTACAATAAATTAGTTCATTTTACAATAAAAGTAGCAGTTCGCATGACCATATTGTGTTTAAATTTTAACGCGCATCAGTTTGTTGTGGCTGCCATATTGGATTTTGCGTTACACAGAAAAAAAGAAAATAAAAAATAATACAAAAATTGTTTTCATATACAAAATAATTTGTAGAATCCATGTATTGCTGATGTGACTTTTAAAAGTAATTTTAAGAGTTTCGAAGTATCAAGAACGGTTCAGATTAATTATAAGAAAGTTCAGTAACTATGACGATTAAAACGCTCTTGCAAACAACCAACATAAATAATATTACAGCAATAAGTGATATGCAAAAGCGTAAAGTTAAGAGAAATTTGTTCAACACAACAGTGGACAGGGATGAGTTACAAAGGCAATTAGGGCAATTAGAGAACGAAAGCCTAAGAACTCTTCAAAGCTTTGAATGTGATTCAGTCATTGGCGTGATAAACAGTGCAAGTGAGGACCAAGCGAGAAAACATAAGCGGTGGCCGGAACAAGAGGGAAATCACGATCTCCAAGGATCTCTATTGATTAGAGATCATTCAACTGATACCGAGGCTTCATCTTCAAGCAATCAAACAGCTCAAAGCTCAACTTCTAAGAAGACGACCTCGAAACTTATCCAAGCGCTTCCCAAAGGACAACGTACGCTCACAGGTTGTTACAATAACAATTTCTTGATAAACATTTAAGATGCTAATTTAATTAATTCTTTTAGATTATTTCCCGAGAGTTAAACGAACCAGAAAGCACCGCTGATGAGATACCATCAAGACCCAACCACAAATTCCTGATAGCTTCAATTTCATTCATTTTTTTTAGAATATTTAACCAAAGCATACAAATCGACGCTATTTCTTGTTCAACATCGCTCCTCCCTCACTTTAACGTTAAAAAAAGAAATTGGAAGGCGATATGAGAAATGATAACTCATACCCCTCTCATATGTCTTGCCCCCCTGCCACATCCCAACGATAAAGTAAATTAATTTTATTTTTACATTTAGTAAAAAAAAAGTTTCTCCAGAATCTTTAAATTTGATCTCATTGTTTGTGCATTTTTTGTCGAATTGCTTTCTCTCATTTTTTTCAAAATGTTTTTTTTTTAATTATTTTTTGTTTTGTGATCTTATTTAAACTTTGCGACATGAACTTTTGAAAGCATGTCGACATTCATGATTAATACAATTAGGTTCATGTTAAGATTAGTGTACATCACGAGAGCGTTTGAGTTTGATATGACTTTGAAAAGGACAAAAAAAGAAGAAAAATGGATTGATTCCGTGGAAGCTTTGGAAACCCCGTACTCTTAATTGATACGCTATTAGATTTATGTACTATGATGATTTGAATGTTTTTTTTTCGCAATATTAATTAAGATAATAAAAATTTCAACTAAAGTTTCTAACGAATGATTTTATTTTCTCAGTTAACGAGTTCAGTTTTTTACACTCTCGTTTGTTTGTAAATCTAAATTAGATGATGATCTATCGAATTGGTACCCAGGGTTCCAAAATTTGAGAGAATTTCTTGCGTTCTAAAAATGAATGAAATTAATTTCTTTCATTAAACACAAAGCATAATTATGTTCTTACCAGGTTCTGGGAAGTCTTCGGGATGTAATTCGATGTAATGCTTCAAAACTGCGTCTCTTTCCGAATAACGTTCTCCTCCATATTTATCACCCGCCACTCCAATTCCAACGCCGACAGCTGCCGCAAGTGCGTGCATTTGAATACCTAAAATTAAAAGTTAGAGCAGCTTACATAATTTTTAATGTTGATGAATGAAAACAAACCTGATAGGATTGGACGTCTAGTTCCATAATTTATTGCACACATAGCACCAAAACCTATTATTCCACATACAACAGGATTGAAGTACTTTGACAATATTGATTGCTGTCTATTTGGGTCTGGAGTGAGGGTTTCAATCGCCCAATGTGTCATTTTTCTAGAATTTTTATTTCGTTTTCACTTCAAGAAATAATAAAAATCCAAGGGGTAGGAAATTTCACATGCCTAAATATGACGCAAAAATAATTTTTGAATTTTGAAAAGCCGTTTTTTGCTTCTTTCTTGTTCTTACACAACTACTTACAAAAACATGTGTACACACGACTTTTTGTCGTTACATTTGTGTGAGAAGAAGAAAGAAGCATTCAAAAAACAAAAACAAGAACATCAGTTCCTTCTGCACTCTAAAAGCGAAGAGACGCTATTCGAATGTTCTTGAATAAGACATGAAAAATTAATAAATAATGTTAAGTGGATTTTAGTGAGTCTTAATTTTCACGATGACGGATCATACAAAAGAAATCAGTGATCTCCTCACTAAGTACAAATCAATTTTAATCGACGATCTTTTATCAAACAAAAGTGTTTTGCAGTTGTTAGTTGAGGAGACGATCATTGATAAAAATGATTTTGAATATCTCCTTCAAAGCAATGTTAGTGAAAGTGAAAACGAATTGAATGATAAAAAGTGTCAATATTTAATTGATATAATTTCAAAAGATGGATTAAAGTGCTTCAAAAAATTTTGCTACACAATAGAAACCGATTGTAAAGATTTGATTACCGCATTAATTAACGACAGTTTAAATTATGGTAAGTTTTGTTGTTTATTATTGATGACAAGTAATAATCGTTATGCAAATTAAACAATTTAAAGTCAAGTTGAAGAAAAGTTGATCAATGTCATTAATTCATTAACAAAATTGAAATTGTATGATTAAAGTGCATTCAAATACTAAATGAAAAAACTCTTTCAACCGTGAAAGGCTGAAAGCAAACTCTGCTTGATGTAAAATAAAATAATTCTTGAAACAGGAAGTTGTCTGATTTGAGTGAGTGAGAGACGAGGAAAAAAATGTTAACATCAAACGAAGTTCTTGTAGCTATAATGAATCGAAATAATCTCTGATATGAATCATGAATCTATTCAGAATGGTCCTTTTTTTCTTGTCTATTCTTCCATTGCACATATTTCTGTATTGGTTGGGAGAATTTTCTTTCATACATTTGGTCCTTGGGTTTGTTTATTCAGGTATAAGAAATATTTTTCAGTCTCTCTTCTATCTTTCGTTTGTTTCCTACTGCACTTAAACATTCCTAACTAGAAAATAGACTTTTTAATGGAAACCAAAACATTTACGCTAAGGAATGGCACCAACACAAGTTCAGTCACAGCCACATTCACATATTTATTGAATTTGGATAATCAACCCCTATGTTTCACTCAATTCCTTCTCCCATTTTCATCCCTAAGCTGATATCCACAATGCAACTTTGGCAGTATGCACACAAATTTCTTTTCTTGGTGTGTTGTCTGAATTTTCTTTTTGAAATTATAAATTGTGAGGGTAGAATTGGGCGTATTGCGGGAGTTCCGTTCTTCATGCAATTTGAATTGCCGGTGAATTACGAAAAAGAAAATAGAAAGCACGTGATATGACTCATGCACATTCGCAATAAGGAAAAAACGAAACAAGTATCCTCTCGATTTAAAACAAGAATTACAAGCGAAAGTAGATGTTTTATGTTGGCGTTTCTATTGCCCAACTATTCAATTTAATTCGGTTGGTTGTATGAGTGTCTCAGCAGCTCGTTTACTTTTTTCTGTCGTTTTCTTCTTGTTTTTTGCACAAATATAAAGTAATAATATTAATAAATCGCCACAGAGCAAAAGAATCATTTAAAGGTCAACAAAAGTGAATTTTATTACGAGAAGAAGACAATAAACAAGAACAATATTTTCTTTTGATCAACGACGTGCGTTAATAAAAATAGAATGAAAATTAAGATCGAGTTTATGTTTGGGTTATGCTTGCCGCCAATCTCCGAGAACATCATACGCTCTACATCTGGATTGCATGTCTTCTTAATAAAAAGAAGATTCTTTAAGTTCTTTGCAGCTTGTGATAAAAAAGAAAGAAATTTAAGAAGAAGAAACTCTTTTCCTTCTTCAAGTTAATATAAAATATTCCCGGTCGAGATGAGATTGCTTCACCGTACTGATATTGAAATTTGAAACTCATTGGTTCTCATCATTCGTCTGGGCTTCTCATTCAATCTCACAACAGGCCATTTGATGAGAAGGAAATAATATAAATGAGGGGAAGCATCGTCGCGGTGAACGAATCCAGAGAAGAACTTTTCTCGATTCATGTTTGCTTTAATGTTTCAATCTCACTTGACTACATCGATAATAAAACGAAAAGAAACAACTCTCATACATTATATTTTAAACAATTTGTTATTCCTATGAGTTTACTCTATAAACAAATTTATTTTCATGATTGTTTTTGTTCGTCTACACATATGATTCAAAAGTTTTATTTTGGGTGGAGATTTATATCTGAAATTCTTTCAATGACCGGATTTAAATGTTCAGGGATTCGTGAGTTGAACCAAAAGATGAATCACGACCAGCATTAGCGATCTGACTAATTGACCAACCAACTCAGTCACCTCTGACATCAATTTCATTACCATTTTTATTATTGTGAAGCCCAAAAGAGAACCGAAAATCTTCTTATGTTATTATTCCGCCATTTACTCGTACGTTGCTTTAACTACATACATGGATCTAGTCTCACAGATCTGAGATCTCTTTTGATTGTACCACAAAGCACATTAGTTTGTTTTGTGTATTTTTTTTGTTTTCATTTTCCCATTACTTGGTCTATTAAATTTTCTAGTTATGTTCATTTACGCGTTTAAAAATAAAGCAAAAAAAGGTTCACAATCAATTTGTAAACGAAATGAATTGTCTGTAAGTAACGTAACATATGAAAGAGTAATAAATTTCCAATCTACTTATGAATGTTTCAACATCAATGACGTAAATTCTCATTGTTCTTATAAAAGAAATTAAAAATGAGAGTTTCACGTCATTTATACAGTAAAAACATCATACAAAAAAATAATTCATTTAACCCTTTTCAAAGCGAGAAACAGCGACGCCTAAAGCACATAGTTTTATCATAAATTTAAAATTTGATTGATTTTATAAAAAAAGAAGTTGAAAAAGTATTTGGAAAGTCTAAAACACGAGAAGGGTTAAACAAAACTTCCTTATTTTTCTTTCTTTTATTCTTCGTCTTTTCTACGATATCAAAGTTTAAAAAAATAAAAAAAGAAGACGTGGAATCGAAATGGGAATGAGATGGGAAGAAGAAGTTTTAATGATAAAAACACATATAAAAATTAATGGAAGACAATGAGAGTCAGAAACCGTAACAGAGTTGTAAATATTAAAGTTCTCAACAATCGCGATAGCGGCGGTGTTAGCTGATTTCGAATCAAATTATTGCACAGCTAATCCTCTTGTTTTCTTGCTAATTCAAGCAGACTTTTCGCGTTTCACGTTGTGTTGCCATAATAAAATTATTTAAAATTTTAGAGTTCAAATTACGCTTCGTCAGTGGTCGTGGAAATTTTACTTTTTCTGCCAAAGACACTTAAATACATAAATGGGAGAGAGAAAAACGAAAATAATCAACAAACTCGTTCAACACATGACACATGAAAGATCATTAACCGTCAAATGAACAACAGAATAATTTATTTGTTTGTGGCTGGATAAACTATGACTAAAACGACTAATTAAATTTTGTGTTCTTAATTCGATTGTGTATTGAGTAAAGCGAAAAATTTGCAGTGCAATCAGTCGTGAAGTCATTCAAAATTTGAATCAACAAGAGAGAAAAGAATGAAAAAAAAAACAAAATTTATGTTTGTGTGACTGAAAATTGACTTTGAGTAATTTTCTCCACTCCAATTTGGAATTAATCGAACAACACAATGTTTCAGCTTCATTCTTCTGTGACAAAATAAAGTAGATTTGAACTTAAGTTACAGAAAAAAATATAACAAAATAATTGTGGATAAACGCATTCGTCGGTCTGCAGATTAAATTGCTTTGAATTCGACTTTGTTATGAAGCAATATGGCTTTTGATCGTGAGAGAATGAAATGCTTGATTGACTCTAAATAGGTCACGATAGTAGAAAAACGTTTTCAATTAACTCACAATAATCAACTGGTGTCATGTCAATGGTTTCAGATCTTTCGATAGAAGAAAAACGAAGTTTCAAAACAATTTTTTTCCTTAACATTTTTCGATTTATTTCCCATATCACTAAATTCACTTAAACACTTCAACTCTTAACTATTTTTTAACTTCAAATCGTCAGCCTCTTTAAAACGTTAATCACTTTTTAACAAAACAACAAAAAACTGAGTACCTCTAATAGAATTCTCGTAATGAGATCTTTTTGAACTCTACCGAAAAGTTAAAATATCTTATAGCTAAGAAAGTCATTGTCATTGTCACTGTTAAGTCGTTTGTAGCCATAGTTGATGAATTTTGGCGTTTTGACATTGCAATGATATTTGTTGTTAATTCTTTGGATATCACCGACACTCAATCCGCCTCTTTGACCAATCGAATTTAAATATTGTTCCTCTCGTGGCACGATAGTCGCCAAGCCGTTTCTTGAAGAAGCTTTTGCACCATAATGCATGATTGAATGATAGTCATATGAAGTTCCGTAAGTGTTGTGCATTGTTGGGCTGACTCTGTCAAACTCTTTATACCATTTTGGATCGATGTTCTGCCACAAAATCTTCACATACTTATCACGATCGGGACGATTGTGCTCGTGAATATAGCCAAGTGCATGCAAAAGTTCATGAATAATGATTCCTTTCTGCATGCACTTCAATTTATTTAATGACAGCTCTTGCCCTCCACCAGTTCTTCCAAGATTCGATTTGCAATATTTTCCAGCAAAAATGTTCACGAAATCTTTCTCATACTTTCGCTCTCGGAAGCGAATGCAAGTTTCTTGTTCAACTGCATCCATTGCATATCTCATTAGATGAATCTGTTCGCTAGCTACATTAAAATGATGTAACAAAATTAAGTTAAAAAGAAATTTATGAAATTATTAACTTACAAAAGTGTGAATTCCGTGAAATGTAGTATGGAACAATGACGAAACCTTCTTTGTTTTTTGGCCATTTGTATAAGTCGAAAGAAATCTTATACTTTCGACTGCTTGGTACCGTTGTTAAGTACATAATCTTTTTTTGTTGAGGCAACAAATGCAAATCGCAATGAAAATTGAGCTTGTTAGTTTTCAAAATAATTTTTTTGCTCTCGTCGGTTTCTTCGTCATCGAAGTCTAACTGTGAGTTGGTTCTTTGCAAAAGTAGCAAAATTAAAACCGAGAAATGTTGAAGTTGAACCATCGTTGTTGACTTTTAGTTGACGACTGAAAGCAGCGCAGTTTAATTGAGACTGAATTGGTGATTTTTCATTATAAAAAAAAAGAAATAGTTTGAACGGAGATATTTTTATTTTAGATCCACATAATTATGCAACTTTTTCCCCTGCATTTACTTTTACTGCAAAAGAAAAGTGATTTTATTTCCATTTTATCCGATTGCAACCTGTTTATGATGTTGGACGTGCTGTTGCAGTCGTCATATGTAATGACTCGATGCTTAGTTAATGAAGTCAGCAATCTCCTTTATGTAAAGTTTGTTTACAATCTCACCAATTTTATGACACAATTTTTAAAAGAAAAACTTTTAATTTTCTTCTTATTAAATGTTTTATACATCTTGTTAAAAGAAAACTTGTTTTTATATTGGAAATTAATCAATTTTTTATTGATGAAAGCATCAACATCCGCTGCAAGCTGAAGATTTAACATTCACTTGCGTATGCCACTTTCCTCCACTTTCAATTTCCCATTTATAAATGTGTACAATAAATTACGAAAGACTTTAGCAAATATGTGCCTTAGAGTCAGTGGGACATCATGAGAGTGAGTCAGTAAGGCGAACAGGTTTAATGCTTATGCGAGCAAATGCGAAAAAAATGCAACAAGTCGAGTAATTACATGCACATACAAATTGCAAGCATGTCGTGACTTTTTCTTCCGGTTTCTCCCTAAATCAAACATTTTCAAGTTCATTAAAATCTTTCTGCATAAAATTTAAAAGTTATGAAGGCTCGTAAAGTTAAACTCGACAGCGAACAGGTGCAGAGTAAAAGGGACGAGATCAGAATTTAAATTTTAAACAGAAAACCTTCAAAGGTGGAAGCAAAGTGCATGTCAACATAAATTTAATAGCAGTTGAGAAGAGCTCTTGTTTGTATGCTACACTTGTCTCTTTAAATTGTTTTTTAATGTGAAGTAAGAGATATTTTTGAAGCACTCACTGTGTGGTTTAATTCAATAATCAACGCCTTCCTGTTCTCTGACTGATAATTATTTCATCCCATTCCTTCAATGTTCAAAGTTCTTCTACCATCGTGTTTACCAGCATTCCGACATTTCCTTGCTTTCTCGTTCATTCGGAGACAGAAGCGTATAAAGTGATACAATTAAGATAAGATGAATTAAATGGTTCGCATGATTGAAGAACGAAATCATCCCTGAAATAAATTAAGAGGCGAGACGATTGTTGATTATGATGCTTAATGATGGGAACGACTTTGTTGATTCTCTTGTTTCGGTTAAATATCTCAGTGTTAAATTTAAAGTCACAAAAAAAAGAACGAAACGATTTTAAATCACTTTCATGTTGTTATAATTGCAGGAAACTCACCAAAGAATTCTAATGGAGAATCATCTGCTTCATCAAGCAACAATGACAGGTAAGTCACGATGATTTCGAATATTTTTATTCTTGTAACCAACTCAAGATTATTTGAATGTTTGAAGAGAACTCAAACTTTCAAGTCAATTTTTTCCCAACATTATAAAAAAACTTTGTCGAACGAAATAAATAAAAATCTTCTCTGAATATTTTAAGAATTTTCCTTTCTATTGTTCTCCACTCAATAAAAATTTCATTTCTTCATGTACTTTTGACTTTCTTTGTGGATGTTTTTAAGGCGATAAAAACATTTTTTTATTCTTTTAAAATAAAACGAGAAGAGAAAAGAGAAAGGTAAACAATGTTGTAAGAAAGTAGAATGAATAAATAAACGATACTGCAAGCTGCTGTGTAACTTTTCCGTGCTCTCGATGCCAAAGGCCTCAATAAAATCAAACGATAAATCAAATAATACGCAATCTAAGTGAACTTAAACTTTGATATTTCATTAGATGAATTGAGTGAAGCTATGATGCTTGATGAGGGAGAAGGGAACAGTTAGAGAATATGGGCAATTAGAATTCAATTTAAATCAATAACAATACATAAGACGATCCCATATGGGAGTCTCTCGTTGTTCTTTCTTGTAATTACACGAATTTCGAAAGTGTTGCGGCTTGGGGTGTTGGCAAATAGCATGCTTTTATATGTTATTTTAATGTTCGATCATAAAACATTATGTTGGAGTGTTTCATCAAAATAATAAATATCTGAGATGATGTAAAATGTTTTGTTATGAAATGTTGAAAATCTTAATAATTTTACCTCGTCATGTCATTGGAACAATCCCCAGTAACAAAGTATCATCTCAAGGAACATTCTTTAATAGTTTTCAAAGAAATTCATCTCAGATCATTAATTTTAATGATCAGACAATTTATCTGTAAGTATGTTCCATGTTAATGTTGTTTAATCGATAGATGATGCATCATACATCTTCAAAATGTTCTTAACATTTGTTCTTCACGTTTATACAACTTTTACAACTTCTCACCGAGTGGAATGAAAAATAAAACATGAAAAACATTTCGAACATAAAACTGGGAAAACACTTTGACTGAGCGGTTGAGGTTGAACAGTTTTTCAGAGATGAAAATGAAATGCAAATACTCTTTAAGCCACTTCAATTAGATTTGTGAGAAGCTCATTCATTAACGCACTCCCTCACATCACAAAACAACGAGTTTAATGCGTCTTTTTCCACTTTCATCGTATAAGAGAAAGATTTCCAACCGAAAGAACAGCTAAAAGATGTGAAAATTTAATTCTTAAAATATCACACGTCTCTTCACTTGAGAGATGTTTTAAGAAATGTGAAAATATTTCGTGTGACTTTCAGTTTCGATTCACATCTCAGTTCGTATGAAAGTTCAGATCATTTCGGAAGTATCTTGATCATCAATTTATGTTGTCAGTCGTCGTTGGTTACGAACAATTAATTAAAAAGATTCTTCTAAACATAATTAAGAAGATTTAGTGACCAATTTAGTTTGTAAATCAAGTTTTAGTTTCATTCCCACTGACGTTTTAAAAGAATTGAATTGCGCTAACAACATTTTCAATAATTGCGTGTCGAGTCAGGAAATTTTCTTCTAACTCATCAACTTTGAATCATCGTTGATTAGTTTTAATAATTTAACGTGACTAAACGTTTTTTTTGTCGACAAGAGTGAAAATTAAAAAGAAAACAAGAAGATTGCAGTTAGTGAAATTTTTTTGTTTATTTTTGGCAAACGACCGACTGAACGGTGAAGTGTTTTTCTTGTCTGTCGACTGTAAACATAAACGTGGCGACATATTTTCCAATTTTCGCGGAAAAACTCGCGTGCAAGATTGAATTCTATTAATAGAAGTACGAGAAATACAAATCGAAAAGTTGTAAATTGCGTCATTATTTTGTCTACGACTGCTAGAAAAGCCGGCTTTCGATTTCAATTCAACACGAGACACATAAAAATAGAAATGGCAATCGAGTTGGCGGCTTTAGATGCGAATAACATCACAACTGAAACTGAAAGTGAAGTTGGTGATGAATTGACGGAATCGTCTGAGAATTTATTTCTTCGAAATCTTTCGCAAATTATCGCCAATTCAGAACAGACAACCGGAAGAGAAAATCAATTGACTATTGCGGAAGTGCCAGCGCATTCACAACCGCAATTTGGATACTTCGTTCCAATATCACTCACTCCTAAACTTCGACATAAGAGGTCGTAACGACATTCCTTAAATCCAATAAACATTCCATTCATCTTAAATCGTTTTTTATCGTCATTCTTTTATCCATAGGGATCTACATGAATCCAGCCGTTCACCAACACCACTCATTCAACCAAATCATCAACCACCAAATACAAATAATAACCATCACATCAACAGCAGATCAAAGCGCTTCAGTTCGCCACCGTACAGTGATTATGGCTGTGATAAAGTAAACAGTCGCAATCTTAATGGGAAAATTGGCAAGCGCAACATACGCTCAATGAATGAAGCAATCGAAGTTCTAGCAGACCAGGTTGAAGAAGAAAATGTGGTGAGTAAAACGAATGTTTTTAATTTTCCATTGATAAAACACGAGTTTTCTATCAAAAGGGGGATTTTCATTTATTTATTTATTTGTTCATTTCACCGGAGACGGTGAGTGTGTGTTTGTGGAAGTTTTTGTCGAAAAAGGGAGCGAAATTTCTTGTCATAATTTTCTTTTTATATTTTCATCAATCTTGATCAATTTACGTTTGTTTTGAAGCTCGTCATTATTTTATGAATCTTAAGAAACATTGACAAGTTCCTTGACAATAAAAGAAATGTTTGAACGTCACTTACAAATACACCCACACAATTTGAAAACTTTCTGGTGGTCGTAAAAACATAAATTTTTCACAATTGAAATTTTTATGCTGTGGATGCTGGAGAGAGAAATGCGAGTAGAATTTATAAGGGTTCATAAACAGCACCAACACGAATCTTTCCCCTCAAAAGTCAAACTGACATTACGTGCTATGAAAAATGATTCTTCGTGGCAATGTCATGATATGTAAAAGTGCACGAAGTAGAATTTGATGCATTAATTAGATTAAGGGGAGAATGTTTAATTGGGAAACATATACGATCGTAAAACCAGTTAATCTCATAATCCCAACCAAGGTTAATCAATGATGTTTCCCAAATCTGTGGTTGGCAATTAACATGTTCATTACTTGGAACGGGAATACTTCAACTTTTATCTTTATTTATTTGGTTATCACCCCTCAAAACTATTTATGTATTTTCTTCCCTTAAGCCTAAGAGTCATAAAGATAAAGATAACTTTCAGCTCGTAACCAAATCCGCGAGGGTCGGAATTCAGGTGCGCCATTGTTTACGTAAATTATGACTTTGTTTTTGTCGAATTCCTCCCCTGTCACAATTGATTTTTATATTTTGCTATTTCAGTCTTCCTAATCAACTTATGTTGTTGCTTTAATGTAACTGCATGCTTCTGGTCGTATTAGGTTCTTGTTTTGCTTTTTTTTACATTTATTTTTATCGTTCTTCAACTGGAATTATTGGTATTTGTGACCGATATTGTTTTCATATACGCAAGACCACACTTGAAATTAGAGCTTGAAAGTAATTAATTTTTAAGTCAGTCAGTCGTCGTGTGTCGCTTGATGAGCAAGAAGTAAAAACATTTCACCAAAGTTACAAATAGTTTTTAAGCAAAACATTAATTTGCTTGTCGCACTTTTTATTTATTTATTTCGTGAGATTGAAATGAATTTCAAACTGGTGACATGTTTACATCGAAAGAAATATCCAAAAACTAATGTCGCGACTAAGAAAACAGTGAAAAAGAAATCCAATGGGAAAAAGAAGCGGAAAAAGTCTTCACAAAACCACAAACATCGCATGAAGAATTCTTACATGTCGTCAAATCTTTTCTCAAAGAATTTCTATCCCGCTAATTACTTCTTTCAAGACGAGTCGAAATTAAAACACTTTAACACGCGAGTGGGTGTATATGATCGAAATGGTTTAGTGATAACGAGAAATACGCCTTTTTTGGTTCATCCGCGTCATGTTTTGCCATCAAGTCGAGCATTGTCACAACAGTATTTGTTGAAGGTGGGTTTGAAATCTTTAAAATCGCTTAAACATCTCTATCTGATCTAATGTCAATGACGAATCGATAATAGCTGTGTGGGTGTTAATGGAATGAAACATTTTTGCTTTATCATTTAAATGTGTTTAAGATCAATTTTCTATTGTTGAAGATCTTCAGCGTTAGCGTTCCAACAATTTCCTATTAAATAAGAAATGTTTTGGTGTAAATTTCATTCACATAATATTTGATACATGTCTACAAAAATGTGATGAATTCTTATAAATCCATAAAAGTAATGATGAATGTTTCAAAGAAAGAGGAAATTCCACATTAGGAACATTATGAAACTTTACAAATGTTTATGAACTGAAACTGTTGTATGGTTTTAAAGAGCTTTTTAATTTCATTGCTAAGCTTCTAAGCGTTGCTTGTTAACTTTATTGAATCTTAAGATTTATATTTGTAATTACATACTAAATTGTAACTAATAGTGTAGCAAATAAAAGCCTGACTTCATAATACTTGAGATTCCTCCGCATTTAAAATCAAATGGTCGAAATCCGATTATAAGCTTAATCGATTGCAGTTATCAGATGTTATCTCCTACGTAACTTTCATTTGTATAATATTGAGACATTTTATTTAATTACAAATCGTGAAACTAAATTTGAAGATTGAGACTAATTTGAATGATTGTGATTCGAAAGAAGACAAAATTATTGACGACTTGTCATGATTCAAGAAGCTTATGTGCATGTTAGTGGGACAATTTTCACCTTTTATGGACATTAATGAAGAAATCACGTAATGAGGATGACGAGAAATCAGAAATGAGCCAAATAACTATTTTATATCAAAGAGCTTATCCGTCAAAACGATCACAGACTTTTTTCATTAAGAAACGATTATTAATGTAACCAATGTTGTTTAAACTTTAAAGAAAATATAAAAAAAGAGACAATTCAAGGCACACCTGTAAGCGAGCTAACATTCTGATTTGCATAAAAATTCGTATAAGAAATCGACTATGAGATTTTTCCAATTTGATGGTATTGAAAAATCGCTGATGGAAAATGATTAAAAAAATGCGACAAGAAACTAAGGCGATTAAGTTCTCTCTACGTTAAGTAGCACAAAAGAAATTTAAATCGATTTATCAAAGCATTTTTAAACGTTTCCCATCATCTGATTAATTCCTTCTGCGTCGCTATTTTTTTTTTTGTTGTTTCTTTCATTCTTCTGGTGACTAATTGAAAATGACTTTTGTAATCTGATGCCGCTTAAGTCTAACTTCACGAAGGAATGTCGCCGGTTATCCCTTAGGAAGATCCGCTAGGAGGATGATTTAAAAAATAAATGAGAATCAGTCATTACGTGCTTGAACCTGCTGCTTGAAAGGTTGAAAGGAAATACCTGTTGAAGCTTTCTGAATAATTTAGAACCCAAACGAAAACAAAAATTCCAAATCAAATTTCTCCATCATGTTCTTTTGCGTTTATCTTTGATTTTTACCTGTTCTCTTATGCCTGATGTTTTCTGTTTTTTGTTCAGATAAAAGAATATAATTTTGTAAACTGTTTTCGGACATCAAGAAAAAGAGAAATGGAAGAACGCTTATAGGTTTTTTTTGCCAGCAAATTAAACGCAAAAAAAGAATCTCTTAATTTGATATTCAACCGATGGGTTAGCTTCGCTCGCTTCACTGCCAATAATCTTCAAATCATTACGAAGCCTACACACGTTCGAACATCAAAAATTTCTTCTTTTTGGCGAAAGAAAATCACTAGACGATATTAATGACGATTTTATGTGCCGCCACTGGTCGTTTAGAATCATCATCATGTCGAAAATGTTTCCACTGACTATCTATCTTAACCCATTATTACTTATGACAATGAAATGATTCAGTGAAATATTTTCATTCGAAACATGAGCTTCGTCAGTTTGTGCAACAGACAAAAGAGAAAAGAATTCTTCAAGTCGGATTTTTGTACCTGATTGTAATTCCATTCCTTGCCCTTCATATTTCTCTTCTCTTTATGATTCTTTTTGTGTTCTTTCTCTGGATAAGCAACACAAAACATGAAACTTTAGCTGTAACAATCCTTCTTTAAACGATCGAGAGAAGTAAGAGAATTGCGCTCGCTCAACTGATCAGTGTGGTTGGCTTCACCATGTTGACTCGAACGTTCATGTATGAACGCTTCAATAAAGTTTTGTTGTGTAGGTGAAAAGAAATTTTAGAAGCTTAAGAAGCAAAGTGTGTAAGACAATCGGCGAGAGACTCTCAACATTTTTCATTTCGTCCATTTTAGCACTTTTTCTTGTGCTGTTGACGGGACTCTTAACGTTAGTGAGAATTGGACATTCGATCAGTCAACAACAAAACTTTATCGCGTGCTTTTCAAAGCAGTTTATTTATGATTAAGCAACATTGGAATATTTGGATAATTACAAAACAATTTGTGAATGTGCCATAAGAGTGTTTTTAAATAATTTAAATTCATAACTAAGTGATAAGAAGCCAAATAAAAGTAATAAACTCAGAAAAGAAGAAGAAGAATCTCTTGTTGAATGTTGTTTTTGTTGTTGGTGAGCGTTAATATTTCGGGTTCTTAAACAAGAAGCATGTCGAGTCTCTCATTCGGTACATTCTTCAAGGTCTTCTTATGTGGATGATTTTCTTAAGAAATAGGAAACAAACTTTATCTTGAGACTTCTTCAACGTGCTTAGTTCTCAACACAGCCACGTTTTTTTATTAAACTTGATTTCGTTTTTGGTTTTATTTTAATGATGTACAAACATCAAGAATTGTGATGCAACAAGCATTTATAAATGATTTATCAAGAGAAGTAGACAATCGTTGGATTGAAAAGAATGAAGAATTCTTGAGCAGTGAGGTGTGCTGAGTTGAATTTTAAAAATTAAAAATAAAAAGAAGAAATCTGATTATTGAAAATAAAAGATAAATATTGGAGAAAAAGAAACCATTAAACATTAAACCACAACAATGGATAGTCTTTTAAATACAAGTGGTCAGCAGTTACCAAATAATCACTTTGTGGATTCGCAGGTAAAAGCAGCTTAAAGCTTGCAATTACATGAAATATTTAATAAATAACTTTCGTATGATGTATGATGAATGTTTATAGTTTCACTGCATTCTCATTGAAGTTTCACAAGCTAAAAGTGACATTATTATTGAAACAAGTTATGGCGGCTGAAAACCTGATGTGTCATGACAAAATCTCTCAAATGAATTATTTTCTTACCTAATCCTTGAAATTTCATGTAAAGTTCGAAATACGAAAAGCCATTCAACCTTTCAACATTAAGTGACCCTTTATTGCATTCATTCGCATTTTTACCATTCTCTCTCACTCTCTTTTAACTTAGTTAACTGCACAAATATGAATGCATATTGTGAGTAATTATGTTGGCATTCCATACTGTAGTCGACGTTTCACAAAAACACGTTTCTTTATTTCTTGAGCGCATTCAACATTTCTAAATATTGAGCGAAGAATGAAGTTGCAATAAAAATAAAAGCTTTTAAATTCAAGGTTGAGTTAAATATGAATTTTTGATTTCAACGAGTCGTTCCCTCGATTAAGATTGAATTTTTAGATAAAAGTGGAGGAAGAATGTTGATGATGACTTTTCGAGTGACAATTTAAGGCGTTTTTGAATCGATAGATGCAGATATCTGTGTCGAGAGTGATCTGAGCTTATTTAGTAATCAAATTCTTTATATTAGCTTCACGCTTTAACATGCATTTGCATGCTTTTAGCGGATTATTAACGCCGACTCTTTATAAACCAAAATCTATGTGTTGCTTTGTCAAATAAACCTTCAAACTTTATGATTGTTTTGAGAGGTATTTTTTAATTAAAGTTTAAATCTCGTTTTTCTTTATTGAAATCCAATTAAAACTAAACTTTCTAATCAATCACTTTCAATCATCGGTTGAGAGAAAAAGAAAAATCTTTTTTTGTTGCAAATAACAATTTTCTATACCAACATAATTGAAAAAAAGTAAATTTACAGATCTCGCCTTCCTTTTGTCTTTTGTGGCTTACAATCCAGCAGAGATAATTGAATTTTCACAATAATCATTTTCGTTTGGCTTTGTCCACGGTTGCACCAAAATAACTTGAAACGATCATTAGTCATACTCGAGTGGAAATATTTTCATGTTGAATGTTTCTGTTTTCATTTGAACCATTGAAGGTTTATGTGGAGTTCCTTCAGACTTCTGAGCGTTGCTTTTCATAAAAATAAAAACTTGCTTCACTAAACAAAATTAAAAAGTAAGCCGAAGAAAAAGATTTCGATGCACGGACAGACAAGAAATTTAAAATTCTTAATCATATCAGAACGATCTCGAAATTCATTTAATTTTACATTTTATTGCCTTCTCAAATTTTTAATTCATAAAACTTAGACCTCAATGATTCATAAATAATGTTTAACAAAGCGAAAAATTAGAAATTCTGTCAAGAATGTTGTGAAAGAAGCTTAAAGTAATTATTAAATGAGACAGAAATTCTTATTTATGATTAATAATTTAACAATCATAACTGCCACCCCCTCAGTCGCTTTTCAATTTCATTTTCAAATTTTAAACCAAAAAAAAACCTGAAATCGTTTGAGTCGCGAATATTTATTCAATCATTTGGCTCTTGCTTTATTTTGATTTTTTTATTTCATTTCTTTTCGCCATTGACTGCAAACAGGTTTTATGGTGCTGAACCTTCTTATTATTCCTTGTTTGTGGTACTTTTCTCATACATGCCTCAACACTGTTCAAATTTACTTTTCTCTCGCGCTTACTCGAACCTCTTTCGATTTTAAAATTTAAAAGGAAAATATTGACTTTATTGTTGATCTCGTGTGTGTATTAATGTTAAGTTTCTTTCTACGATTGCGAAATTATCACCACATACACAAACTTACAATGATTGGAAAGGCGACAAATGGAAAGTACTCTTGAGTTGTTGTTGAGCGAGATATCTGATCAGTGACGTCATTGAAGCACGCTTCAACTATGTTCAAAAAGAAAAAAATCGTTTTGTTCGCTACCACATGCCAATGCCAAAGTGGGCTTTGTGTTAATATGTTTCAAATTACACCAGCAATTATTGAAAGTGATAAGTTAAGTTGTGAAACTAACAGCAACACATTAAATACAAAGAAAATCAATTTTTGATTGATTTTTAATTTCTTTCATAATAAATTTCGAGGCAATAAAGGAAGTTCGTTGTTCAGATAACGTTGCGAAAGCAAAATGTCTAAGACGACTGATGAATATAACAAAGAACCGGAATTGGGTTTGTCATGTAAATGTGCACTTTCCACTTGACGTTCCAAACTTTCATGCGTCAGTAATTTCAATTCCCAACATAAAAACATTTAAATGACTTTCAAGTAGATGATAAATTTGCTGAATAACTTTAATTGACAGTAAAAAAATTTTATTATTAATATCAGCTGTCGTCGACATCATTTTCGCTTTCAAAATCTTGATGTACACCTTTTTAAACATTCTCAAACGCCTATTTATAGCATTGGATTATTGCCATTCTGCGTGGGCTTCTGCTTGATATTTTCATTTGTGCTCTCTTAATGTGGTTTCCTCTTTACATGATTCCGACGATACAGTCAATTCACTTGTTCAAACAAAGTGTTTCAAGATACTTTGTAAATTTGTTTCTCAACATTTTTCTTTTGACATTGTCTTTTGATCTCGAACTGGAATTCCTTACGAAGCTCTAGTCGCGAGGTTGTAAAACGTTTCTGTCGTAAATAAAAAGATTGCCTAAATTCAATCTGAATGAATCAATAAGAATGCACTCAGCATACAACATTTTGTTATCATCTTTAAATCGGATTTTCTCATCATTTCCCCTCCTAACAACATAAATGTTCGTTTTATAGAAAAAAATTGTTGAAGCATCTATCGGAAAATTGATTTTCGATTCCACATTTTATGTTGTTCACATTTAAGTTCAACGTTTGCTTCCTAATCATCTTTTACGCATCGTCTTGTTTGTTATTTGAATAACAACATGACTCTTGATAAAGTCGATAAAAATATGTTTTATGCTGTTATCAGCATTATTTTATTTTGTGGCAGGAAGAGAAGAAAAAACGAAAGCCAAGCAATGAAGAGAAATGATATGAATCACTTCAATGAGCACGATTGTGAGTAATGGGAATATAAAGCTTGTTAACTAAGCATTGCCTTTCGATTGAACATCAAAAATTTTTCGAAGCAAATTGAGAGAAAATTTGCGAGCTGATAACAATTTCAAATATTCTCGACGTCGAATGTCAAAAGTTCACTGAAACATGCAAGTGATTAGTTGTATAAAAACATATTAAATACATATTAGTCCCATCAGTCTTTTATGATTTATGTTCACTTCCTTCGTGAATGTGATGCTTAAGAGAGGCACAGAATGTGATTAAATGTAAAGATTTAACATCGTAATAAACAACACATGGAAAACATTGTCAGAAACGAGAAATTACTAATTGCCATGTGCACGAGTTAAAATTTATTCAAAGCCAACACTTTGTATGTGTAAAAGATTATCGCAAAAGTCTCATACATAAATCCATGCATACTTCGATGCAGTAAGGCATGATGCATATAAAGCCCATTCAAGAGTGAAAATAAACCCTCAAACGAGTAGTTTTTCCATCCTGACACACAGTTACAGATTTTGTCGTTCTACATACACAGAAATTATTCTACCATCACAGAAATATTTTGTGAGCCCGGCATTTACAGAACAAACAAACAGACGACGACAACGACGACGGAAAGAATTTTTTTCCCCATCTTAACTTCATCTAGTTTACTTTTAAGCTTCGACATTGATGTAACTACCTAACTATGTCTGTTTTGTGTTATTAATTGTCAATGAATATTCAAAAAGTTTAATTAAAATGCGAGAAGTGAAACAATAACAATTCAAGATAAACAAACATTTAACCACAAAGTGATAGAAATTTAATCCAATTCTGGACACTCTTCAATCTTCATCGTGTGACATTTCAATCAAGTGAAATTAAGATGAAGCTTTATGACATCCCGAACAATATAAAAGTAATGTCGGCCATGAACTCAAATAGCAGCACATAGAAAAAAGTTTTTCTTTTTGTTTTCGCCGGAAATTGAGATTTATTTGTTTGCATAAGAAGAAAAAAGGGTTTTTCTTGCTTTTTACTGTTTGCTGTCTGATTGTAATGTTGTTTGGGGTTCGTCGAAAGTTAATGTTTCCGTTCAGGGTGATGAAATATTTATGTTGAGCAATGTCGGTAAGGAAGAGGCAAGTGAGCATTAATCAAGTGAAGATATCGGAAATTTCCTTTGACTTCATTCACAAAACCTCTTGACTTACTCCACATTATGTTTTAATCACTGACATTCGATATTCACTCAACGAGAGAAAAGATTCTTCACTTTCCATTCTGCTTTGTCGTCATTTTTTCATCGACAAACATCGCCATTGATATCTGAAATCTCAATTTCTGCTTTAACGCTCGATTGAAATTCTTCTTATGAAAAAACCAGATTCAACTTGATAACTAAACCAGCACTTTGTAATTAAAAAGTTTTTTTATAATCTTTCGAGATGAGAAACGTTATGAATGATTTTTTTTCTTCCTATCGAAACCTTCAAACTTCTGACTCATCCTTTTGCAACATTCATTAATTCATGTTGATTCTCTTTTATATCTTTTGCAGGGTGAACGAACTTCTTGGGAATATCATACCGTGATTCTTTATCGTGTAGCTGGCTATGGATTCGGCATTGCTGTGGTATGTTAATCGAAATTCCTTCTTAAATGAATGACTCACTCATTCGTTTCATTCTTTCTTTAGTCTGGTGGACGAGATAATCCACATTTTGCAAATGGTGATCCATCGATTGCTGTCAGTGATGTTCTCAAAGGCGGACCAGCTGAAGACAGATTGCAGTAAGTTCTCGCTTGTCATTATTACTTCAATTCCATTAAACTTCTTTCTCGTTTTAGAACGAACGACAGAATTGTATCAGCAAATGGAATCTCACTTGAGAATGTTGAATATGCGACAGCAGTTCAAGTTCTTCGTGACAGTGGAAATACTGTGACGTTAGTTGTGAAACGACGTGTACCATCGTTACAAGGAAATTATTCACAAAGTGGAACTTCTTCCGGAATTATTGGCAATCATCAACATCAACATAGTCTCAGCTCAACTGCGGGTCTCATGGGACTTACAAATGGATCTCAACAACAAATCAAAGTCACGTTGAACAAGTCAAGTAAGAAAGAAGATTTTGGTTTGGTGCTTGGCTGTCGAATCTTCGTCAAAGAAATCTCATCAAAGATGCGTGAACAACTTCAAGCCAATGGTTATTCATTACAAGAAGGTGACATCATTACACGAGTTCACAACACAAATTGTAATGACTCGATGAGTGTTAAAGAAGCGAAGAAGATTATGGACGGATGTAAAGAACGTTTGAACTTGGCTGTTGTTCGCGATCCAAACTTATCACCAACTTCATCAACAAATAACAACAACAACGCGTCAATTTACTCACATCAACAGCAATTATCGAATTGTTCAAATATTGATGACAATTTTAATTCGTCAGCTTATTCAACACAAAATCTTTACGTTCAACCACCAACACGTCCATCATTGAGTACACTTTTAGATGACAAATGTAATTTGACACCGCGTGGTCGTTCTCGTGGTCCATTAACTGACATTTCTTTAACGCAACTTGACCGTCCAGTGACACCACCAACAACTTCTGGACATTCTCGAAGTCGAAGTGGAATTGATGAACCGCCAAGACCGCCACCGCCGAGAGGTGAAGATTATTACAGTACAAGACGAATGACTGGAGGTGTTGAAACTTCATCCGAGCCACGCTACATAACATTCCAGAAAGAAGGATCTGTTGGAATTCGTCTGACTGGTGGCAACGAAGTTGGAATCTTTGTCACTGCTGTTCAACAGAACAGCCCAGCATCGATGCAAGGTCTCGTTCCAGGTGATAAACTTTTGAAAGTTAACGATATGGACATGAATGGCGTGACGAGAGAAGAAGCGGTTTTGTTTCTTCTTTCACTTCAAGATCGAATTGATTTGATTGTGCAATATTGTAAAGATGAATACGATAATGTTATTCAGAATCAACGTGGTGATTCATTTCATATTAAAACTCATTTCCATTACGATTCGCCATCGAAGAGTGAACTTTCGTTTAGAGCTGGCGATGTTTTTCGTGTTATTGACACGCTTCATAATGGTGTGGTTGGATCATGGCAAGTGATGAGAATTGGACGTGGACATCAAGAACTTCAACGTGGAATAATTCCGAATAAAGCGAGAGCTGAAGAGTTAGCGACAGCGCAATTTAATGCTAGTAAGAAAGAGCTGAACACGTCAGAGTCGCGTGTGAGTTTCTTCCGAAGAAAACGTTCAAATCATCGACGATCTAAGTCATTGTCAAGAGAGAATTGGGATGATGTCGTCTTTTCTGATTCGATTTCAAAGTTTCCAGCATATGAACGTGTTGTGCTTCGTCATCCTGGATTTATTCGTCCCGTTGTCCTTTTTGGAGCTGTTGCTGATCTTGCACGTGAACGTTTAATCAAAGATTTCTCTGATAAGTTTACAGCACCATTGCAAGATGACGACAAATCATCATCGAAGTGTGGCATTGTGAGACTGTCAAATATTCGCGATATTATGGATCGTGGCAAGCATGCGCTTCTCGACATCACACCGAATGCTGTCGATCGACTTAATTATGCGCAATTTTATCCCATCGTCATTTTCTTGAAAGCTGATTCAAAACATTCAATCAAAACGTTACGTCAAGGAATTCCAAAGTCGGCACATAAAAGCTCGAAGAAGCTTCTCGAACAGAGTCAGAAGTTGGATCGTGTGTGGTCGCATGTCTTTAGCACGACAATAACACTTAATGATCCAGATTCATGGTACCGTAAAGTTCGAGAGACAATCGATAAGCAGCAATCTGGCGCTGTTTGGATGTCGGAGACAAAGGTGAGAATTTCTTTTCATAAATTTTATCACGTAAACTTTTTGGTGTTGGTAAGCATTTCGAATGTTAGTTGAAATCGTTTTAAAGAACTTCAATTAACATTCGGAAAGAATTTTCTTCGATAATCGCTGACACATTCCGGTGAAAGTAGAAAAACGCGCAAATTAATTTCAAATTCATTTCTTTATCTTTTTTTTTTCCTTTTCGGTAAATTTCTTTAACTTCCCAAACAAAAAAAAATCTTTTCTTGTGTTTTGATTTTCATTGTGTTTTCCATATAAAAAATTAATAAATTGTGATTTGTGCAACATTAAAAGGAATCGCGATTCACTTCCGATTTATATTTCCCTTACACGCTCTCATCATGTCCTTATGCTTGTTGCAATTCACTTCGTCGAAGTTATTGTCCTCCCCATGCTAGTAGTGCATTCTCTAACTATCAAAGGCCCCGATATTCAATGCCCATTCCAGCTCCCGTCAATTATCAGATTGTTCCAATTCGACGACACAGTAACAGTTATTATCGATCACCATCTCGAAGCATGCAAAACTTAAATTCCTTTGCACCGAATCGATATGTCGTTGATGATAATAACAACAGTAGCTCAAGATATGGAACACTGAGAAATGCCGAGGAGCGTAGGTCGCCTTATTACTACAATGAATTAACACGAATGCATGACACTAACAACCACAATCAACTACCGCAGTTTCCATTAATTGATTCTTCTTGTCTTGATTCGTCACATCAATTCAATTGCACAGCGAATGATGACAATTTCACTGACTTCATAAACACAATAAACCCTGTTGTCGTTGAGAACGAATCATAAATTTTCGTTTACTTAGATTAGACAGGAATTTCCTTCTTTTTTTGGGATTTCGGTAGAATATTAATCAAGATGTCTATGACAATCTTCACTATGCGGACAGAATATTTCAAACAACATAAATTCATTAAGCATGATAACTGAGATTGTGTTTAAGTTACGTCATGAAGCATGAAAAGGAAAAATTCAAACAAATTTTCATTGTGACGTAGCTTACGTACAATCCCTGCTGTATTTAACTAGCTTCATAAAATATTTTTATCACTAACCATTTGTGTTTTTCCATTTTTTTCTTCTATTTTTATGTTTCTGTGATCTGCTTTAATATTTTCGTACAACCCTCACGCGCGTCCATTCATTCATCATCAACGGAATTTTCATTTGTCCATCATCATCGTCATCATTATCATCATCATCATTTTGTTTGACATTTTTTTTTGTTTATTGATTTTTATGATCTCCCATTCTCATTTTCCTCTCCCTTTTGCTGCCTCAAAATTTGGTTTGACAAATTAATTTGGATTTGATTTTTACGATTGGATAATTAACCGACATCAAAATAAAACAAAAACAAAAAATGTCATTTCCAACATTCTTCCCACCCGCCCCATAAAACACCCAAATTGCTGCTTTCCGCCCAATGAACAAAAATTTAATTGAAATAATTAGCCCGTTGAATCGTTGTCGGACGATTTCCTCTTCCCAATGACCACATCCCGTCTCTCCTACGCCTCAAGTCCCGAATCAGACTTGGAATTAAGTCCAGGGCCGTCGACATCGTTGTCACTTGGCAATTTGCCTCAACTTGTAAAATCAAGTTCCGATCCGTCGATTGCAACAAATCAGGACAATTTGGACCGTGATCGAGAAGAGATGGTCGAAGGAATGCCGCCACCATACACGGTAAGAATATTTAACAAACAACTGAAAGATAATTCACATTTCTTCCATCTCATTGGCACCATTTATGAGCCATCATAATGAATAATTTAATTTCCTTCTTTCTCTGACCATATAACCAACCATCTTGCTACGGTTATTGGTGATGAATTTCTATGGGGTTGATGGTCGAAATATGAATTAACAAGACAAAGTTCAACATACACATGCATGACATGTTTTCATGATGAACTCGAAATCTCTTCTTATTTTGTTCATTTAGAATCCTTACGACCATTCAACGGCACATACAAGACGATTAACAGTTGATAACAAATATGGATTTTCACCACCTATGCCAACAGATGAACAAGCGCTTTATGGAACGAGACCGACAAATTCTGGTGTCTATGGACAAAGTAAATATTTTTTTAGCCAGTACTTCTCAAACTACGTTTTACGGTACGCTTTTTAATTAAATTTTTTTCCAACAGTTCCTGATTTACCACCTCGAATTGATCGAGCATCAAAGCCTTCGTTACCATCAAGTACTCCTGGTTCATCACTTCCATCGAGAAACTCATCCTCTGTCAACAGCGGTGGCACTTTAGGACGAACAGCTCAAGAAAGACTTTTTGGAAATTCTGCAAAG
This sequence comes from Clunio marinus, assembly GCA_900005825.1. Classification (NCBI taxonomy): domain Eukaryota; kingdom Metazoa; phylum Arthropoda; class Insecta; order Diptera; family Chironomidae; genus Clunio; species Clunio marinus. The sequence goes on along the minus strand of CVRI01000012.1, from coordinate 503,478 downwards.
TCAATGAGTGGAGCTGAGGATCCACAACAAGACGATCTCTACACTGCAACTAATAAATTGTTGAACACTTTGGAACCGAAGAAGATGCCGACAATTGGAAGTAATGGAAATTCATTGGAGCGACGTGACTTAGTCCCAAGTCATCATCATCATCATTCGAGTAATCCACAAAATTCACTTGATCGACAGAATTCAGGACAGAAAAATGGTTCGAGTTATGATAGCGTGTCAAGTTATGATTCTTTTAATACGAATCAAGCTCAACAAGCCATCACAACATCAACAAATTCCTTACAAAATCGGTTAGGCCCGAACGCTCCAGACGATTTGAAGTCAGTTCCAGGCGTCACGAGTCGTTCTTCAATCACAAACTCACAAGATTATGCGACGAATCCAAGAAATCCCGTCCATGAACGCGATTACAGTTTCAATGGAACTTCTGGCGGTATTCATGATCCAATGGCAGCTCCAAGAACCGTCAACAATCTTCCACAACGTCCAACAAATCTTTTAATTGAAAGCCCAAGAAAACCACATGTGATTGAAACAAAAACTGATTATGGCAAATACAGGTAAAGAACAAAAGAAAAATGATTAATTAAAGTCACTAAATGAAGAAAAGAAACAACAAATGACGTCTTCTTTCTCTCTCATTCTTTCTCTTTAATACTTAATTAAAGAATTTATCAACTTCCATTGCACAGTTCAATAACTTGTAGAAAACATTTAAAACAACCTCAAACATTAATTCATTATCGAACATGTCCCATACGACGACCTGTCGTTCCACCACCTCAAGCTCCTAATAAACTTCTTAAAGCTAATCTTTTGACTTCTTCTTACAACACTTTGGTTTGAGTTTTTTCATTCTTTTGTTGCTGTTGCTTTTCTGTCTTTCAACACATTCTTATTTTATTCTTTTATTGTTTTAAGTAATTCCATCTTAAATTATTTAAATAGTAGAAACAATTCAGCTACACAAGCCGATTACATTAAGCCGCCAAAAATAGCACAAATTGGTCCGCCATCTGTTCAGCCACCACCACCAAGTGCATTTAAACCCGTGCCACCACCGAAACCGAAGAATTATCGTCCACCAATGCAGCAGAATGTCAATGGAAATCAGTGGGAAAATGGGGTAAAAATGAGTGAACATTTTCTCTTTTGTGCTATTTTATTTAATTAATTTTTTTGTTTGAAATTAGGAGCCAATCTCGCCACGATCTCCTAATGGCTTTTATTATCCGTCATCTAATCAACAGCCTCAAGCTCATCAACATTATCACCATCAAAGTATGACTAATGGATCTGGCGTTGGAAGTGGTGCATCATCACATTACAGTCATCACCAATTTGGACCGGCAAATTCACATTCTAATTACGGACAACCTTTGCCACCACCACCTCATATGCAATCTCCAATGTTTGGTAATGGCTATACGAATGGTAATCATCATCAGCCTCATTATGGTAGTGGAAATTATTCACACAGAAATCATGGATTTGGTAAATAACAACAGACATAAAATTCATAAATTATTAACATGAGAAATGACAATTAATTCAAATAATTCCCCATACAAATTTAGTTATAATTATTAAATCATTTAACGATTAACTCAATCGTCTGTCATCGTTCAACGATGAAAAATGCTTTAATTGGAAATAAATTATAACATTGAGGAATTATAACAACAATGAGGTGAAAAAAAAATTTCCGGGATAAAGATTAACAATGGATTAAATTTTAATCCAGATTAATTTAATCTTAATCTTGAAGATTAATTTTAAGATTAGATTAGGAAAAACTTTTTGCAAAGTTAGAGATTACAAAGAGTAAGCTTAATGAAGGCTCTTTTTATGATAACATTTTAAAAGAAAAGAAATTTTAAATTACAATTTGCATAAAATTATTTTCGGTTTTTTCCGCTAAACTAAAACTTTCAACTGTTTCCATTTTCCGCCCAAAGCACCCAGTGCGGAACTCTTTACAATCATTTTCATCTTTAATTTAAATTCATGTTCAAATAATCCAGCTTTGTGTTGTTGGTGTTCTAAACAAATAAGTGCTTTGTAAACTAATGAATGTGAATATTTATTGTTGGTCTGCACAGTTACTCTTGAAATTCAATTCAAAAATGTGCATTCATCTAGTAAAATTGTTTTCAAACAATACACATTTTTGGGGATTAATTTACTCTTCATGTCATGCATGAAATTGAGTTGCGTATTTTGAATCAATATAATTTTTCGTTTTGTCAACAGGCAATCTTCCAGTTCCATCACAATACAGCATTGACTTGGCAAGTCGTGAACAACGTGGCTCGGCTTTTGAGTTGTATAGAAAGCCGCAAATCGGAGCACATAACATGAGGTGAGTCAAGTCATTAGCTTTTCTATCATTCATCTTCCCTCCCAACCTTATTTATCCTCCATCAGATGAATTGTTCTCGTGTTAAGTGAGGCAAGTTAAATCCTTTCACTCTCCACTCTCACATAAATATTTTTTTCGTTCTTGCATGCTTCAAATCCATTTCTTATTTGAAAGAAAATTTCTTACCCCCAACCCCCATTCAAAACAAAGAAACATGAAATGTGAAAATATATTTTTTTAGTAACTAAGGAGTCAGAGATATCGCACTAACTTTTTTCCGGTTGGATCATTGTTGAATCATACAACATTAATGAATAGCTTTAGCATAAATTTACCAAAAAAATCTGAACGCACGTTCCTTTCCCAATGCTTTATTAGAGAGCTTTGTAGACAAGAAATGAAATTTCCGCAATTCTCTCTCACATTCTTTCTATCTCATGTTAAGCTTGTTTCTCATCACAAAATAAAAATAAAAGAAAAGTTTTCCTTTCGGCACTTAGAAAAGCTTTCCCAATGTGCACGATTTTATTTCCACATTAAATGGTTTTTGAGGTCAAGATTTCGGCTGAGGAAACTTTAAAATGTTTTCACATTTATTTATTTAGAAAATTTGCACAACAACTTTAATACTTTATGCACTTTTTAGATTGTAAACTTTTCTCTTAAAAACACAATAAGAAAAATAAAAATAAATTTTCGCACAATGATCAGCAAGTTTCCTTTTTAAAAGTTTTCCTTTTCTCTCCACCCACAACATTCTAAATGCCTGTTCGCCTTCATACCAGACAATCTCATCACAAAACTTTCTGCTTAGAATATTGTGTGTCAAATGCCAAGCGGTTTCTGACTCCTGATTATAAATTTTTGTTTATTTTCTTCTTCTATATTTGAAATGAACTTTTCTCTTCTATCTCTATTTATTTATCTATTTAAATATTTAAATTTTATTTCCAACCCTTTGTTAGAAACTTTTATTCTCTGAAAGTAAAATTTGACACAAAGAATTTCCCTTTTTTCTTCACTCTCAAACTTTCATTAGCTTAAGCTTAAACATTTTTGGTGGTTGATGAAAATTTATTATGTTGAATAAATATTAAAGTTGGTTGGTTTACTAAAACATAATCAAGAAAAAGAAGAGTTTAAAAGGAACAAAAAAAAGTTATTTGTATGAATGATAAAGAGTGAATGTTGAGATTCAAACAGGAAATGACAAAAATTCAATCGATTGAAAAAAGTTAGTGCATGTTCGATGATGCATTGATGATGAAAATTTTCTTGAAACTTTTATTTCTCTCTTCCCCCAATTTTTTCATCTGCTTCATAATAAATCTGCACTCAATGTGAACTAGCGAAATGCCACCGTCGAGACAAAATCTTCCACCGAAAAATCGTTACGATATGGTGAACGTGACACCAGAGCCACCCGAACTTCCAGCAAAACCGAAGAAAAATCCTCTTAAATCACCACTTAAAGCATTCAAGAATGTCATTGTTAAAGGAACGAAATCACTTAGACGACAAGCAAGTTTCATGGAACCGAGTGAATCAAAGAAACAACGTTCAGCACTTCGACGACAACATTCAATGATGGAACGTGGCAGTGGACGAATGTTTTACTCACCACAACATCAAGCTCAACCACCACAAGACTACTTGGAGTATCAGCAACAGCAACAACAACAATATTATAATTATTACCAACAACAACAAAGATTTTATCCTCCTCAAGATGACCGTTATATGTGGTATCAACGGCACGAACGATTTTATCCATCAAATGGTGGAATTTATGAGCCCGGCAGTGAGCCAATTTACGGTAATTACGATTCACGTAGAGCGCCGAGTGAAGAAAACATTTACGCGAATCGTGCTTTAATAGAGCTTGAGAGACCAGTTCAGAAAAGTGGTGGAAGAATTATCAGACGTCACAGCATGAACGAACGAAATCAACAACTTCCACCAGCTTTTGCGACATTAACAAAGCGTCGCTCAAGATATGCTGAAGATGTCGAGGACAAATTTTCACAAATGGTGATTGATGAACCAATTTATCAGAGTCAACGAGGCTCGTATATGTACCAAGAACAAGTTAAACCGAAGCATCATGCCGATCCGTCACTGCATGAAATGAAACGTCGACAATATTTTGAACGTCCCATAGAAGATAACGTTAAGCTTTTGCAATCATCGCATGTTGATGGAAATTCCCCTGGAACGTCAGCCGCATCAACACCAACATCGATGTCATCACCATCGAGAGAAAGAAATTTGAGAGATTCACGAAGACAATTGAAAGATCAAATCTATCAGTCACGAATCGATGCAATGCAATCAATGGCAGAGCCGATTTATGTGTCAAAATCGAGCAGTGGGACAAGTACCAACACAGGTAGTAATTTAAGATCGCAGCCAATTTACGAGTCGAAAAGAGAAAGCGAAGAGTTCAACGAACATGAAAGAACAAACGAAGATGCTGACACATCAAATGAAAACAATGAAACAGCTGAAAAGTCTCTTCTGGAAGTTATTGAAGAAACAATTCTCAAGAACAAATCACAAGATCATCTCAATGAAAGTCATCCAACTAACGAATGTGTTTCTAACGACACCATAGAGAATGAAAATCAATCTGAAATTCCCTTTGCTGATGATGACACAAACGATGGGAATGAATCAACGCTTCAGAACACAGCAATCGAGAATGAAATGTCTGTTAAGAAAACATCACGTCCACCGTATCACATTTCAAGCATTATTAAGAAAAGCGTTCCGCCACCACCACCCATTCGTTCGCCTACTACAGCAAAGTCACCGGAAGTTGTTTATGAGTCACAAACTTCAATTGAAACTCAATTTACTTCGCAAGCTAGTCTCCCAGTTGGTCCGCCTAACGCTCAATCAACTCCCTACACAAGTGAATTAACTCTTAAAGAACAACGTGCAGCAGCGAGGGCGCGTTTCTTATCAGCCCCACCATTACGTCAACCCATCACAACCAAAGGTCTCTTTGACGAGAAAGGTGGCATTCTTGAAGACAAAACTTGGAATGTTTCTTTGATAATCCCACCAAATGCTTTAACCGCTGGCATTCGACAAGAAATTTACTTCACAGTGACAGATCCAAGAATGTCAGAGTCAGTTGGCGGTCCACCTTTGGACATGGATAATGGTTGGTTGACACAATCTGAACTTTGATGCACCACAATGATGATGACTGTTGTTGTTTTGTTTTTATTTTTTTTTATCATGCAACTTTTATTAATTTCACAAAACAAAAAAAAAGTTTCCGTGTGTTTGTGTGTGTTTGTGTGATATGTGCATGGATTTTGTAGTTGCGTAGTTTTTACTGAAATTTATTTGGCACTGGTGACTAATAAATTGCACGAAACATTTCCTTTTCTTTTATTTAGTTTTCTTGTTGGCATTCTTTGTTATTTATTTACTTAAAGTTGTTTCTAATTCAAACTTTTCCTTTTTTATTTCTTCCTTTTTTAATTAAAATAATTAAAGGTGAGAAGATGCTGAGTCCATTGGTGATGTGTGGTCCAGTAGGACTTGAATTTATGGAGCCCGTCACCCTCAACATACCACATTGTGCATCAAATACACCATCATTAGGATTAGCTGTTAAAGCCACCGATAGTGAGAAGAATTTAACAACCAATTGGGATAACATTGACTTGCCACCGTCCAATACGGCACACACTGTTTCCGTTAAAGTTGATCACTTTTAATTATTTACAATCATAATTATAAAGCGGCAATTGTTTCTGCTTTATTGGCCATTTAATTCAATTTTTTTATCTCTTTATTATTATTATTTTTTGTACAATTAGTAATTTCTTTAATAGCCATTGTTAACGACGACACTATAAAAACGTTAAATTACATTTCTGACGCTTCACGACATTATTGCTGTGCCTTTTATAATTTTTTACTCTCCCTTCTCGCCAACACATTAAATTAAATGTCGTGTACAGAAAAAACCCTTAAATTAACCTTTTTTTTTATTATTTCACTCTTCCACTTCGTCGTAATTTTGTCATATTTTATGCATAACAAGGGAAAATGTTTAACTAAAAGTTTCGCGTAGAACGAAACGATAAGTGGAAGAAGCAGCAGTAGTGTCAACATGAATCATGCATGCTGTTGATATGAAAATTGAAAATTAAGTTAGGACGAAATTTTTAATGTTTTCATAAAGCACGTCACGTACACTGTGACAGTTATAAGAAATAAAAATATTTTGTAGCAATTCCGTGATGCGCTGACTGAAAGCTTTTGAAAGGAAAATTTTCCTTCTTTATTTCTTTTTTGTTTTTCTTGTAACAAACACGGAAATTATTTTATTATGCTATCAAAGAAAACCCCCGTAAACATTAAACATTTAATAAGCGATAACGATGTGACATGAAGAATAATTCGATTAAAGAAAACTTTTCCTTCTTCTTACAACAACAAAACATGAAACATTATAATATTTTATATTAAGAAATTCTTCTCGTAGAAAATATTTCTAGCTAATTAAGAAACACAAAAAAAAATTCTTTCTTTGTATCAAAAGCTTCACATTTGTATGTAAGCTTTACGATTGTGTATAAATGAGTATAAAAAGAAAAAGAAAAATAAGAGATAAAAATAAAAAGCAAAAAGAAATAAATTTCATATAATTTTTCTCATGAATTTTCCGAGTGTTTTTCCTTTTTTTCTTTGCGTGATTCTCCCGCGGTGCGGAAAATTCTCATCGTTTCATCACAAATTACTTGACATTCCTTTCTTTTCTTGCCTTGTTTCTTGTTTCTTCCAGCTAACAACCTCAGCATGTAGCACAGTTAAGCGCACTTCAATGTACCCGAAAATTCTTTATGTTTTCTGGTTATTTGTATGTGAGTTTTTCACTGTTCTGATTAAAGCATTTTTGGATGAGTTGATTGTGACGAATATGAAGGCGGTGATAGAATGACAAGTTATTTGTTTTATGTTGAACCTTTTTCTTCTTTTTCTCTTTCCTTTGCCTTGGCTTCACTTCTCCTTTAAGCAACATCTGACAAATTCAGTTCATCATTGTCAGATGGAAAATTCTCGCACGTTATATGTTCATGATGATCTGAAACGAGAGCTTTGGTGAAGGGATGAATTTTTACGATGAAACATCAAACACGAAGCATGAAATTGAGAAAATAAGAAGCGATGAAGGAAGCGCGTGTTTGCTTTTAATCCCTCAAATACGCGTAATCACAAGCGATGACTACGTTCCGATGTATTAAAAGCAATTCTGCCTAATCCGTTTGGGATTTAAAACCTTTTTTACTCTTCCATTCGACCGCATGACTGACGATTTACTTTCCAATGTTTGCTTTTAATTGAATACATGAGTAGCTTTCTTAATGGAATTTTCAACTTTTTATCTGCTATCATCGCCTTCAGCAATTACTCAACATAAGCCACAAAGTCATTCAATCATTGCGATGTTGTTGTGGCTTCTAACACCTCGACTTCGATTTCTATCACTCTTCTTCCTTCTTTCTTTTTGCTAACGATGCAACTGTCTTCAGTATCGCTTTTCCTCTCGAAAAGATAAATTGCCTAACTAATTCATTTCCCCTTGGAAAATAGATTTGTTATGGATTCCAGGATATTTCTTCAGCAATATTTTCTCATCTCATTCGTTATTAAATCATGTTGAGAGTTTCATTTTATTTTATAAACTAATTTCCCGTTTCTTGACTTCTTTCTTACTTTTTTTTTACACCTACAAAATGCTGTGTTCTCTGCCACATCATGACATAGAAACGTTCGCAAAAGAAATAAATAAATAAATTTCACTTGGAAATATCTTTACGGCTGCGGCAATAAATTTGTGTTGTCAAATATTTTTTCTCTCTTTTTCATTCCGATATGCTTTTTGCCTTTTTTTTTAACAGACACATAATGTATTCACAGTTCAACGGATGGAGAGCTCGGTTTGGTTGAATATTCAATATACATTTGGGAAAATCCTTTCGATTCCTTTATAGCTTTCTGTTTTCTATTCTTTAAACATTGAATCATAAAATGTGCAGAAAATAATTTCCATAGATTTGAATTGCATGAGTCAGTCAGTGAAAAGAATCATCTCAGTCTCGACTGGTGTTGTTGATGTTGATTTGCATTATATTGTAATATAATCTCGAATTCAAGATCCGTCACAATCATAACATCAGAAGTGTCATGGAAGTCAATAAACTGTTGTCAATCGATACATTTTAATGCTGCAATGTGTGTACGACGTACACTGACTTGACTGCTTTAAAATAATTCATAAAAAGAAGTTTTGAAAAGTGATAGTTTCAATGAAGATTCCCTCAAGCGTTTACCCATAAATCCCAAAAATAATTCACATATCGATGGGGAAACTTTGCCTTCATCATATTCGGTACATAAAGTATAAGCATTGGTGCCAGGATGCTGCTTACAACTATCGTTAAACAAGCTTTTTATTTTGTTATTTCCAAGGGACCATGGAGAGAGAAATGTTATCGCTTTTAATAGATTAAATTCAACTTGTCTTGATAAAGCGTGTTTTACAAAATGCATTTAAGAGAATTCAATTCTTAAAAGTTTTACAATCTTCTTACTTACGTTTAATCATGATTTATGTTGACTCGAAAGTATTAAAGATAATTCACTCTTCATTCTCTTACTGCTAGCGATATAAATCTAAGGTAAGAAAAGTTTGTAACAATTTTGTCGTAAAATCTTAGAAAGCAATCAAAACCACAGGATACAAAATTTCCATCTATAATTTAAAATCACAAATTAATCGATTTATGTTACCCCCGAAGCAGTAAATTCGCAGCTTCGAAAACTTTTCTTCTTGTTCTTTAATTTTCACATAAAAAGTATCTGAAAAAGGTTTATTCCCTCTTTTACGTCATAAAATTATTTATTCTGAAAAGGAAACTGAAAATGATGAAGCTGGGAAAATTTCAATGTGATAAACTTAATTCAAAAAACTATCGAATGTTTATTTTGCCTTGAAACTTTCAGATTCAATTTCATATACAGAAAAGGATGAAAATTGTTTCAGAGATTTCCTAATCCTCCATATATTCGATAATAAAACATCGACAAAAGAGAGAAACTTTTTGTTGTCTTCTTTCAACTGCAGGTAAGTTTTTTGGAGCATTCATCGGGTAATAATGTGGAGATGATTAAAGTTTCATAAACTTTGTTGTTGCTTGCTTCCATGTTCTTTGTTCTGAAATATATTTTTATTCGTAAAGTTTTATGGTTATTGGGGCTTTTGATGCTACTTTTCCTTCTTTTCTCTAAAATCTTGTTCTGGTAAACAAGAAAGCATTGAATTTCATTGAATTTCATTGGAATGCTACAACGCTAAACCATTTTATTTCGGAAAATTGCCTCAGCAGATTCTAAAAGTTTTCAAACAGATCAGAATCAAGCATGAGTTGAATTTAAAAGTTGTTTGCCATTTATGAGATTCTTGATCTTCTTAAACTAAAAAAATTGTGATATTTAATAACGACTATGAAACATCTGAGAAAATCACGAAGAACAAAACTGGAAGACCTTGCAAGCAGTAAATTTTTTATTACAAGTTTGAATTTGCCTTTGCAATTTGTGATGAACTTTAATGACAAAGACTTTAGAGATTCTTCCGTCCTACTCAAGAAGCTTTCTTGTGTTGTTTCGGTAAATAAATTTTCAACTCGAATGTTTAACTTTAACAACAAACATTTAACTTTTCTTTCTTCTGGATTAGGACCGAAAAACTTAGAGGAAAGGAAATGAATGGAAAAGTGTGTCGTTAGTTTTACTCTCAAATCCATAAAGTTAATGAACATAGATTGACTGAATGTATCAAGTTTACAACAAAAGAGAAATGTTAAAGATGTTTTGGAAATTAAAAAGCTTTTAGGAAACTTTACTTTCATCCGTTAAATTATTTGTATGTATGTGGACACTCCTAGATCTATTTGTAGAAAAGTGAACAAAAGTTAACGACTTTATGTCTCTAGGACCGATTGATAAAATGAATCATGGATTTAGGAAGCTATAAATCATGGCCTACATACATTTGAGTGTGGGTATATGTGGTACATGGGCAAACAAAGTGTGAGACTGACGTATAGAAATCGTAGAAAGAAGAAGCAAAATGATTTCTTTCAAAAACATGTTCGACTCAATAGTAAACGAACCACTTAGAATGAGTGCTAATGGATCCTTTTGGATGGGGACATGTTTTTATAGAATTAAGATTAAATCTCAGCATTGAAAATCGACAGCAAGCAGTTCAATTTTGGACGAGTATATTGTTGTTTATTGGTGTAATAAATTCTTAACACCATTTTTGCTCGAGTTAAACATACCAAAGGCGATTAATCTGAAAGATGTCATCGGTGCTTATTAAATTAACGAACATAATAATTCACCTTCTTGTAAAATGAAGATAAAAGGACATCAATTTGTCATGTTCATCCAAACGATGATTTCAACTTTAGTTTCTTTCTTAAAGCGAGAAATATTGACGTAATGACCCGTGCAATGCACTATGAAGTTTAATGTTGTGGTTTTGTCTGTTCACAATGTGATTAAGACAACCAATAAATGACAATTTAATTTAGCTCTAAATTTTTGCTTCATGTTTTAATTCAGTTGAATGATTTTCACCAACAAACATTGAATTTTTCTTCTTTAAGAAGTCAAGTGCATGACTTGGACGAAAAATTTATTACCAAAAGGTTGAAAGTTCAATGTTTTCTTTTGGATGGTCAAGATTCTTGTTAGTCGTTGTCGATGGAAGATATTGAGACATATTTTTATGTTTTTCTAAAGTTTTGGAATTATTTACTTGATATTTAGATGGCTTTTTGTGCTTTTTACAAACTAATTAACATTTTCCTTTTCGAATTGTTTTGCAATTATAGCAGTAGCAAAATGTAGATAAAAGCGATTAAAATTATCCTCCAAATAGGATCAATAAAAAAAATTTAAAAATAAGCTTTGTTATATGTACTCAATTTATGTGCTTTAGTTGTAATCAAAACAGATTAAGAAAACAAATTCACATTCACATTCTGAAATAAAGATCAAGAGGTTAATCAATTTTTTTTGGAATGATAAGATGAGAATTTAAATGTTCTTGATGAGTGTACAGGTTCAAGTCAATAAATATATATTTAGGAGCCAAACCGGATGGCAGCAGAAAGTAACTATCAGCTTTACATAAAACGTGTACATAGTTCGAGTGTTGCATTAGCCGGAACAGTGAGTAAGAATATTTGAAGAAGAAATTGATTATAAAATTGAGTGAATCTCATAGCTATGAGAACAGTTCTCAACAAAACTCCGAAGCGGAAAGATGTTGAACATAAACGGAATAACAATTCTCCTAATATTTTTATGTTATCAAAATGGATTCGTTACAAGTGACATTTCACCTTTTTTGAGTTACGTTGGCGATTATGGTGAGTTAAATTGTGAATCATTCAAGAACGAAATCTCATTTTACTTCTTCACACAGAAATCAATTCGACGGTCTTACCGAACAATTCAATATCAGTTACAGTCAAGGAATATTATTTGAGTGAAAGAATTGCAGAAGATTACTTTGGTGCCCTTTTGACATGCCAATCTGATGGAATGGAACTTGTAAATGTTGAATCCACAAAAGAAAGTCAGAATTTAGCAAGAATAGCAGTAAACAGACCACACAAATTCTATGAAGGAATATTTATGAGCTCGAATTCCTCTTCAAAGTCTAATGAGGATGAATGTTTATCATTTTCAGCTCCAAAAACTTTAAAGTTGCCTATTAAAGCAGTTTCATGTGGGGTTGAACTGAATTTCATGTGTGAAGTTATCAAAGTTCAAACTTATGACAACACAAGAAACATTACATCGACTGACGAAGTTGAATCAGCAAAAGTGATTGACAATATTTTTACTTATCTCGGCGAAACTGGTGAGAAAATTTTTCAGCGGATTTTTTGAAAATTTTCAAATGATTATTTAATTAAAGAAATCATCAAGGACGAAGAAGATGACAATTCGGAAACTGTGAAAAGTTAGCATTAATTTTAAATCAAATCATTTTCGATCCACTTTAATTTATGGATTTTGATTCATTACAGACAAAACTATAAAATATTATTTGAGTAAAGGCTTACAAGTAACACCGAATGAAGCTTCAATTGTTTGCAAAAGTTTCAACATGAATCTTGCATCACCACACAGTCAAGTTGAATTTAATGAGTTCATGACCGTATTAAATAGTTATTGTCATCGTAACTCCAATTGTAAAAGAGTTGAATGGGAAAATGCATTCATAGCTGGTTATCGATCAAGAGAGAACGAAGCAGAGTGGCACGTTTCTGGGAAGCTAGTAGAATATCAGGGAATCATTGATAACACAAAACCTAATAATAAGAACTTTTATGATGACTTCAAAGAAGATTGTTTGGGTGTTGGTAAGAATTATCAACTATTGCTGTACATAGCAGTCTTTTCATTTCTTTTGTCTAGATTTTAACAATCTCCATAGAAGTTATCTTTCTATTATTTCAATTTCTTGCTATATTATGCGTCCATTTATTTGTGAAGCCGTCGACAGTGAGAATTCCACAGCTGACGAAAAATTTATCACTAATAAGGAAGGAGTTTTTAAGCCTTTAACTGAAAACGAAAGTTTGTGATGATCAATCATCTCATGAAATTTCTGATTTAAAAGTTTTTTGATTCGTTTTCTTACAGATGCATCAAATTTTGCGAAGTCCCTTTACGTCAGCACCGTCAAACGAAACTGGATCAATGCGTTTAGTGTTTGCAGAATGTTTGGCATGGATCTGCTTCTGCCTGAAACAGCTGACGAAGAGAAAGAGATGATCGAATTCATGAAACTTGACAATGAACNAAATAAGAGAAACGGGGACGATGGAGAATCACGGGACAAGGTAAGCCAGCTCACCAAAGCAAGCCGAAAAAGCAAGCTGAAATATCCTGAAGGCCTCGGCAAGCCGAGAAAACGAGCTGAGAGATATCCGGATCACAAGCCAAGCAAGCAAGCTGAGAGAAATGAGGCAAGCCAAGCCAAGCCAAGCTGAGAGAGAAAAGAGAGACACAAGCAAGCAAGCAAGCGGGTTGTGTCTATGTTGGAAACACAGCAGTAGAGAAATGTATGTAAAAAAAGTTTTCTTTTTGAAAATAAGCTTTGTTATCTTCGATTGTTTCGCTGCTTTAGTTGTAATCAGCAGTGTTGTGCAAATTTTCAAAGACATATCTTTGTGTCTTCGAAAAAATGTTTGGCAGACTCCAGACATGTTTTGCAGACATGACTTCCAGACATATTTTCGGTGTCTGCCAAACATGATGACATTTTTCGATGCCTGCGCCCATCACTATTAATCAGAACAGATTAAGAATATAAATTTACATTCAATTTCTGAAATAAAGATCAAGAGGTTATAAATTTTTTTTGCAATGATAAGATACGAATTTGAATTTTTGATGATGAGCAAAAAAAATTAGAAGAATATTTGAAGAAGAAATTGATTGTAAAATTGAGTGAATCTCATAGCTATGAGAACAGTTCTCAACGAAACTCCGAAGCGGAAAGATGTTGAACATAAACGGAATAACAATTCTCCTAATATTTTTATGTTATCAAAATGGATTCGTTACAAGTGACATTTCACCTTTTTTGAGTTACGTTGGCGATTATGGTGAGTTAAATTGTGAATCATTCAAGAACGAAATCTTATTTTCCTTCTTCACACAGAAATCAATTCGACGGTCTTACCGAACAATTCTATGACAGTCACAGTCAAGGAATATTATTTGAGTGAAACAATTCGAGAAGATTACTTTGGTGCCCATTTGACATGCAAATCTAATGGAATGGAACTCGCAAATGTTAAATCTAAAAACGAGCAGCGGAACTTAGCAAGAATAGCAATAAACAGACCACACAAATTCACTGAAGAAATATTTATCAAGTCGAATTCTTCTTCAAAGTCTAATGAGGATGAATGTTTATCATTCGCAGCACCAAAAACTTCAAAGTTGTCGATTGGAACAATTTCATGCGGTGTTGTTCTGAATTTCATGTGTGAAGTTATCAAAGTTCAAACTTATGACAACACAAGAAACATTACATCGACTGACGAAGTTGAATCAGCAAAAGTGGTTGACAATNCCGGATGGCAGCAGAAAGTAACTATCAGCTTTAGATAAAACGTGTACATAGTTCGAGTGTTGCATTAGCCGGAACAGTGAGTAAGAATATTTGAAGAAGAAATTGATTATAAAATTGAGTGAATCTCATAGCTATGAGAACAGTTCTCAACAAAACTCCGAAGCGGAAAGATGTTGAACATAAACGGAATAACAATTCTCCTAATATTTTTATGTTATCAAAATGGATTCGTTGCAAGTGACATTTCACCTTTTTTGAGTTACGTTGGCGATTATGGTGAGTTAAATTGTGAATCATTCAAGAACGAAATCTCATTTTACTTCTTCACACAGAAATCAATTCGACGGTCTTACCGAACAATTCAATATCAGTTACAGTCAAGGAATATTATTTGAGTGAAAGAATTGCAGAAGATTACTTTGGTGCCCTTTTGACATGCCAATCTGATGGAATGGAACTTGTAAATGTTGAATCCACAAAAGAAAGTCAGAATTTAGCAAGAATAGCAGTAAACAGACCACACAAATTCTATGAAGGAATATTTATGAGCTCGAATTCCTCTTCAAAGTCTAATGAGGATGAATGTTTATCATTTTCAGCTCCAAAAACTTTAAAGTTGCCTATTAAAGCAGTTTCATGTGGGGTTGAACTGAATTTCATGTGTGAAGTTATCAAAGTTCAAACTTATGACAACACAAGAAACATTACATCGACTGACGAAGTTGAATCAGCAAAAGTGATTGACAATATTTTTACTTATCTCGGCGAAACTGGTGAGAAAATTTTTCAGCGGATTTTTTGAAAATTTTCAAATGATTATTTAATTAAAGAAATCATCAAGGACGAAGAAGATGACAATTCGGAAACTGTGAAAAGTTAGCATTAATTTTAAATCAAATCATTTTCGATCCACTTTAATTTATGGATTTTAATTCATTACAGACAAAACTATGAAATATTATTTGAGTAAAGGCTTGCTAACTACACCAAATGAAGCTTCAATGGTATGCAAAAGTTTCAACATGAATCTTGCATCACCAAAAAATCAAGTTGAATTTGATGAATTCATAGCAGTATTAGCTTATTATTGTCTTCGTGGCTCCTTTAGTCATTCAGTTGAATGGAGAGATGCAACGATAGCTGGTTATCGATCAAAAGAGAACGAAGCGGAGTGGCACGTTTCTGGGAAGCTTGTGGAATATCGGGGAACATTAAAACATTTTTACAATCACTTCAAACACGATTGTTTGGGTGTTGGTAGGAATTATCTCTTGTTGCTGTAACAATCTTTACATTTCTTATTTTTAGGTTATAACAATAATCAAAATCTTGCTTCAATCACACTCGATTGCGAAAGTGTTCATCCATTCATCTGTGAAGCCATCGACAGTGAAAATTCCACAACTGACGTTAAATTTATCACTAATAAGGAAGGAGTTCTTAAGCCTTTAACTGAAAACGAAAGTTCGTGATGAATCAATCATCTCATGAAATTTCTGATTTAAAAGTTTTTTGATTCGTTTTCTTACAGATGCATCAAATTTTGCGAAGTCCCTTTACGTCAGCACCGTCAAACGAAACTGGATCAATGCGTTTAGTGTTTGTAGAGTGTTTGGCATGGATCTGTTTCTACCTGAAACAGTTGACGAAGAGAAAGAGATGATCGAACTCATGGAACTGGACAATGAACATCTTAGCGAGGTCCACATCGGTGCCACATCAATAAATCGTTTGTTTTGGTATTCAATCAATGATGGAAAGATTATCAATGTTGATATGGAGATTCGTTATCAAAATGCATTCGAACAAAATCGTTGTTTGTCCGTCGATGTAAAGCTTGAAAATGTATACCAAGAAAGCAACTGTAGAGGGACCAGACGCACATTTATATGCCGAGAAGTAAGAAACAATCAAATGCATGATGAGATTAAATATCAGTTTAATAAAAAATCAAATGAATGATTAATAAATTCAAAATTTAATGAACAACATTATTATCAAAGCCTTTTAGTGATGAAGTCAAAAGATCAATTTTCATAATCTTAGCTCGTGAATTTTAAAACTGTTTCAAATTTATTACAGAATTTTGTTTTTCTTAAAACATTACTTCAACTTAATAATTAATTAACGCAAAGTGAAATTAAGAAACGCTTTTATAACATTCTTATTAATTAAAATTTACTTTTCTACGAATTTCGGTAGCAAAACAGCCTTCGATGAGTTTCTCTCTGATGAAAATCTTAAATTTGTGTAAAGCAATAAGAAAAATCTCCTTTCATTGGATCTTATGTACATTTTAATCAGAATGATTCAAATCACACCCAGCCTTGTCTCAAAAGCACATAAACACACAACTCTTTCCATATAAGCTCCTACGAATGCATGATAGAAGATAAAGGGATCAACCTATTAGGACCAGAAAGTTTCGTCGAAAAAAGAATTCTTTTGTGTGATTTATCAACGTATTTGTAAAAGTCCACATTTCTCATGCAATTAATCTTTTTCTTTATGATAAATGATGTTGAAAATGATTGATACTTTGGACGACGAGTTGATGTATATAACATGACGTTACAAAAATTCCAATGCGAGTGGAAAAATTAGACTCATGAATACAAACAACGACAGCAGACATTTCAAATCACCATGCAATCTATTTAGAATGTTATGTAAATTTACATCGAACTGTTCAAANCGTCGGAACTTAGCAAAAATATCATTAAAAAGTCCACTCAAATTCTATAACGGAATATTTATCAAGTCGAATTCTTCTCCAAAGGTTAATGAGGATGAATGTTTATCATTTTCAGCACCAAAAACTTTAAAGTTGTCGATTGGGTCAATTTCATGTGAGGCTGTACTGAATTTCATGTGTGAAGTTATCAAAGTTCAAATTTATGATAAAACAAGGAACATTACATTAGCTAACGAAGTTGAATCGACAAAAGTGATTGACAATGTTTTTACTTATCTCGGCAAAACCGGTGAGAAAATTTTTCAGCGGATTTTTTGAAAATTTTCAAATGATTATTTAATTAAAGAAATCATCAAGGACGAAGAAGATGACAATTCGGAAACTGTGAAAAGTTAGCATTAATTTTAAATCAAATCATTTTCGATCCACTTTAATTTATGGATTTTGATTCATTACAGACAAAACTATAAAATATTATTTGAGTAAAGGCTTACAAGTAACACCGAATGAAGCTTCAATTGTTTGCAAAAGTTTCAACATGAATCTTGCATCACCACACAGTCAAGTTGAATTTAATGAGTTCATGACCGTATTAAATAGTTATTGTCATCGTAACTCCAATTGTAAAAGAGTTGAATGGGAAAATGCATTCATAGCTGGTTATCGATCAAGAGAGAACGAAGCAGAGTGGCACGTTTCTGGGAAGCTAGTAGAATATCAGGGAATCATTGATAACACAAAACCTAATAATAAGAACTTTTATGATGACTTCAAAGAAGATTGTTTGGGTGTTGGTAAGAATTATCAACTATTGCTGTACATAGCAGTCTTTTCATTTCTTTTGTCTAGATTTTAACAATCTCCATAGAAGTTATCTTTCTATTATTTCAATTTCTTGCTATATTATGCGTCCATTTATTTGTGAAGCCGTCGACAGTGAGAATTCCACAGCTGACGAAAAATTTATCACTAATAAGGAAGGAGTTTTTAAGCCTTTAACTGAAAACGAAAGTTTGTGATGATCAATCATCTCATGAAATTTCTGATTTAAAAGTTTTTTGATTCGTTTTCTTAGTCTACGTAGTTTAAAACGCTTCAGGGAAATGCAGTCGTGGGTCAAACGAGACTGGATCAATGCGTTTAGTGTTTGTAGAATTTTTGGCATGGATCTGCTTCTACCTGAAACAGTTGACGAAGAGAAAGAGATGATCGAACTCATGAAACTTGATAATGAAAATCTTAGCGAGATCCACATCGGTGCCACATCAATAAATCGATTGTTTTGGTATTCAATCAATGATGGAAAGATTATCAATGTTGAAAAGGAAATTCGTTATCACCGTGCATTCGCACAAAATTTTTGTCTGGTCTTCGATGTAAACGATGACAATGTATACAAAGAAAACCATTGTACAGGCACCAGACGCACATTTATATGCAGACATGTAGGAACTAATCAAATGAATTGATAATATTAAAATGTCAGTTTAATTAAATATCAAATGAATGATTAATAAATTCAAATTTAAATGAACAACATTATTATCAAAGCCTTTTCGTGATGAAGTCAAAAGATCAATTTTCATGAAGCATTTCTGTTTCAGGCGAGAGATAGTTGAACTTTTTGTTAGCCAACGACAAAGCCAACTATCTTCCAGAGTTTCATTTATAAGTGTTCCATTGTCAGCAGCGTTCCGATTCTCTGCACTCTCATTGATCGCCTTGATACGAATATCAATTTGATGCACATAGATTCCAAGACCACCCTACCGCTCAGATGAGACACTGACATCGGCCGGAATATCTAAATTTCACTTTACCTCATGATACTGGGATTCGAACCTGGGATCTACGAAATAGATTCCCGACATAAGCACCCTGAGTCAATGAGGCCAAATGAACTCAATACAATATTTTTTGTTTGATAAAAGTTTTCGAATTACATATTTATAAATTGCAAAATGGCTTTTTGTGCTTTTTTGTTCATAAACTACCTAATTGACATTTTCCCTTTCGAATGGTTGTGCAATTATAGCAGTAGCAAAAATTTTGCTTAAAGCGATTAAAATTATTTTCCAAATAAGATCCATGAAAAGTTTGTTATCAACACAGATTAAGTACATTCAAACAAATTCACATTTAAATTCTGAAGTAGAAGTCAAGAGGTTAATCAAGTTGTTTTAAAATGATAAGATAAGAATTTGAATTTTTGATGATGAGCAAAAAAAAATTAGAAGAATATTTGAAGAAGAAATTGATTGTAAAATTGAGTGAATCTCATAGCTATGAGAACAGTTCTCAACAAAACTCCGAAGCGGAAAGATGTTGAACATAAACGGAATAACAATTCTCCTAATATTTTTATGTTATCAAAATGGATTCGTTACAAGTGACATTTCACCTTTTTTGAGTTACGTTGGCGATTATGGTGAGTTAAATTGTGAATCATTCAAGAACGAAATCTTATTTTCCTTCTTCACACAGAAATCAATTCGACGGTCTTACCGAACAATTCTATGACAGTCACAGTCAAGGAATATTATTTGAGTGAAACAATTCGAGAAGATTACTTTGGTGCCCATTTGACATGCAAATCTAATGGAATGGAACTCGCAAATGTTAAATCTAAAAACGAGCAGCGGAACTTAGCAAGAATAGCAATAAACAGACCACACAAATTCACTGAAGAAATATTTATCAAGTCGAATTCTTCTTCAAAGTCTAATGAGAATGAATGTTTATCATTCGCAGCACCAAAAACTTCAAAGTTGTCGATTGGAACAATTTCATGCGGTGTTGTTCTGAATTTCATGTGTGAAGTAATCAAAGTTCAAACTTATGACAACACAAGAAACATTACATCGACTAACGAAGTTGAATCAGCAAAAGTGGTTGACAATGTTTTTACTTATCTCGGCGAAACTGGTAAGAAAAATTTTTTATGTCAAATCATTTTCAGTCCACTTTAATTTATGGATTTTGATTCATTACAGACAAAACTATAAAATATTATTTGAGTAATGTCTTGAGAGCAACACCGAATGAAGCTTTAATGGTTTGCAAAAGTTTCAACATGAATCTTGCATCACCACAAAGTCAAGATGAATTTGATGACCTCATAGCTGTATTAGCTAATTGTTGTTATCGTGACTCCTTTTGTCAATCATCTGAATGGAGAGATGCAACGATAGCTGGTTATCGATCAAAAGAAAACGGAGCGGAGTGGCACGTTTCCGGGAAGCTTGTGGAATATCGCGGAACGTTTAAAGATTTTTATAGTGACTTCAAACAAGATTGCTTGGGTGTTGGTAGGAATTATCCTTTGTTGCTTGAAGTAGTCTTTTCATTTCCTATCTTTAGGCTTTTACGATAATGATGAAAACAATCTTCTTGCTTTAACCTCACTGGATTGCGAAAGTGTTCATCCATTCATCTGTGAAGCCATCGATAGTGAAAATTCTACAACTGACGTTCAATTTATCACTAATAAGGAAGGAGTTCTTAAGCCTTTAACTGAATACGAAAGTTTGTGATGAATCAATCATCTCATGAAATTTCTGATTTAAAAGTTTTTTAATTTGTTTTCTTACAGATGCATCAAATTTTGCGAAGTCCCTTTACGTCAGCACCGTCAAACGAGACTGGATCAATGCGTTTAGTGTTTGTAGAATGTTTGGCATGGATCTGCTTCTGCCTGAAACAGTTGACGAAGAGAAAGAGATGATCGAACTCATAAAACTTGACAATGAACATCTTAGCGAGGTCCACATCGGGGCCACAACAATAAATCGACGGTTTTGGTATTCAATCAATGATGGAAAGATTATCAATATTGATATGGAGATTCGTTATGAATATGAGTTCAATCCAAATCGTTGTCTGTTCTTCGATGTAAACGATGACAATGTATACAGAGAAAGCAACTGTAGAGGCACCATACGCACATTTATATGCCGAGAAGTAAGAAACAATCAAATGAATGATGAGATTAAAATGTCAGTTTAATTAAAAATCAAATGAATGATTAATAAATTCAAAATTCAAATGAACAACATTATTATCGCAGGCTTTTAGTGATGAAGTCAAAAGATCAATTTTCATGATCTTCGCTCGTGAATTTTAAAACTCTTTCAGAGAAATGTTGAATATATTCAAGAATTTAAAAAGCTTTTAGGAAACTTTACTTTCATCCGTTAGGATGGTCAAATTCTTTTTAATCGTTGTCGATGGAAGATATTGAGACATATTTTTATGTTTTTCTAATTATATCTTTTTAAGTTTACAAACTAATTGACGTTTTCCCTTTCGAATTGTTTTGGAAACACAGCAGTAGAGAAATGTATGTAAAAAAAGTTTTCTTTTTGAAAATAAGCTTTGTTATCTTCGATTGTTTCGCTGCTTTAGTTGTAATCAGCAGTGTTGTGCAAATTTTCAAAGACATGTCTTTGTGTCTTCGAAAAAATGTCTCGCAGACTCCAGACATGTTTTGTAGACATGACTTCCAGACATATTTTCGGTGTCTGCCAGACATGATGACATTTTTCGATGTCTGCGCCCATCACTATTAATCAGAACAGATTAAGAATATAAATTTACATTCAATTTCTGAAATAAAGATCAAGAGGTTATTAATTTTTTTTGCAATGATAAGATAAGAACTTGAATTTTTGATGATGAGCAAAAAAATTTAAAAGAATATTTGAAGAAGAAATTGATTGTAAAATTGAGTGAATCTCATAGCTATGAGAACAGTTCTCAACGAAACTCCGAAGCGGAAAGATGTTGAACATAAACGGAATAACAATTCTCCTAATATTTTTATGTTATCAAAATGGATTCGTTACAAGTGACATTTCACCTTTTTTGAGTTACGTTGGCGATTATGGTGAGTTAATATGTGAACAATTTTT
The DNA here is from genome assembly GCA_900005825.1 of Clunio marinus. Lineage (NCBI taxonomy): Eukaryota > Metazoa > Arthropoda > Insecta > Diptera > Chironomidae > Clunio > Clunio marinus. Next base: position 481,303 of record CVRI01000012.1, on the reverse strand, counting down.
GAACAAAATCTCATTTTCCTTTTTCACACAGAAATCAATTCGACGGTCTTGCCGAACAATTCTATGACAGTCACAGTCAAGAAATATTATTTGAGTGAAACAATTCGAGAAGATTTCTTGAATGCCCTTTGGACGTGCAAATCTAATGGAATGGAACTGGCAAATGTTGAATCTGAAAAAGAACGTCGGAACTTAGCAAAAATATCATTAAAAAGTCCACTCAAATTCTATAACGGAATATTTATCAAGTCGAATTCTTCTCCAAAGGTTAATGAGGATGAATGTTTATCATTTTCAGCACCAAAAACTTTAAAGTTGTCGATTGGGTCAATTTCATGTGAGGCTGTACTGAATTTCATGTGTGAAGTTATCAAAGTTCAAATTTATGATAAAACAAGGAACATTACATTAGCTAACGAAGTTGAATCGACAAAAGTGATTGACAATGTTTTTACTTATCTCGGCAAAACCGGTGAGAAAATTTTTCAGCGGATTTTTTGAAAATTTTCAAATGATTATTTAATTAAAGAAATCATCAAGGACGAACAAGGTGGCAATTCGGAAACTGTGAAAAGTTAGCATTAATTTTAAATCAAATCATTTTCGATCCACTTTAATTTATGGATTTTAATTCATTACAGACAAAACTATGAAATATTATTTGAGTAAAGGCTTGCTAACTACACCAAATGAAGCTTCAATGGTATGCAAAAGTTTCAACATGAATCTTGCATCACCAAAAAATCAAGTTGAATTTGATGAATTCATAGCAGTATTAGCTTATTATTGTCTTCGTGGCTCCTTTAGTCATTCAGTTGAATGGAGAGATGCAACGATAGCTGGTTATCGATCAAAAGAGAACAGAGCGGAGTGGCACGTTTCTGGGAAGCTTGTGGAATATCGGGGAACATTAAAACATTTTTACAATCACTTCAAACACGATTGTTTGGGTGTTGGTAGGAATTATCTCTTGTTGCTGTAACAATCTTTACATTTCTTATTTTTAGGTTATAACAATAATCAAAATCTTGCTTCAATCACACTCGATTGCGAAAGTGTTCATCCATTCATCTGTGAAGCCATCGACAGTGAAAATTCCACAACTGACGTTAAATTTATCACTAATAAGGAAGGAGTTCTTAAGCCTTTAACTGAAAACGAAAGTTCGTGATGAATCAATCATCTCATGAAATTTCTGATTTAAAAGTTTTTTGATTCGTTTTCTTACAGATGCATCAAATTTTGCGAAGTCCCTTTACGTCAGCACCGTCAAACGAAACTGGATCAATGCGTTTAGTGTTTGCAGAATGTTTGGCATGGATCTGCTTCTGCCTGAAACAGTTGACGAAGAGAAAGAGATGATCGAACTCATAAAACTTGACAATGAACATCTTAGCGAGGTCCACATCGGGGCCACAACAATAAATCGACGGTTTTGGTATTCAATCAATGATGGAAAGATTATCAATATTGATATGGAGATTCGTTATGAATATGAGTTCAATCCAAATCGTTGTCTGTTCTTCGATGTAAACGATGACAATGTATACAGAGAAAGCAACTGTAGAGGCACCAGACGCACATTTATATGCCGAGAAGTAAGAAACAATCAAATGAATGATGAGATTAAAATGTCAGTTTAATTAAAAATCAAATGAATGATTAATAAATTCAAAATTCAAATGAACAACATTATTATCGCAGGCTTTTAGTGATGAAGAGAAATGTTGAATATATTCAAGAATTTAAAAAGCTTTTAGGAAACTTTACTTTCATCCGTTAGGATGGTCAAATTCTTTTTAATCGTTGTCGATNGGAACTGGACAGTGAACATCTTAGCGAGATCCACATCGGTGCCACATCAATAAATCGTTTGTTTTGGTATTCAATCAATGATGGAAAGATTATCAATGTTGATATGGAGATTCGTTATCAAAATGCATTCGAACAAAATCGTTGTTTGTCCGTCGATGTAAAGCTTGAAAATGTATACCAAGAAAGCAACTGTAGAGGGACCAGACGCACATTTATATGCCGAGAAGTAAGAAACAATCAAATGCATGATGAGATTAAATATCAGTTTAATAAAAAATCAAATGAATGATTAATAAATTCAAAATTTAATGAACAACATTATTATCAAAGCCTTTTAGTGATGAAGTCAAAAGATCAATTTTCATAATCTTAGCTCGTGAATTTTAAAACTGTTTTAAATTTATTACAGAATTTTTTTTTTCTTAAAACATTACTTCAACTTAATAATTAATTAACGCAAAGTGAAATTAAGAAACGCTTTTATAACATTCTTATTAATTAAAATTTACTTTTCTACGAATTTCGGTAGCAAAACAGCCTTCGATGAGTTTCTCTCTGATGAAAATCTTAAATTTGTGTAAAGCAATAAGAAAAATCTCCTTTCATTGGATCTTATGTACATTTTAATCAGAATGATTCAAATCACACCCAGCCTTGTCTCAAAAGCACATAAACACACAACTCTTTCCATATAAGCTCCTACTTACGAATGCATGATGGAAGATAAAGGGATCAACCTATTAGGACCAGAAAGTTTCGTCGAAAAAAGAATTCTTTTGTGTGATTTATCAACGTATTTGTAAAAGTCCACATTTCTCATGCAATTAATCTTTTTCTTTATGATAAATGATGTTGAAAATGATTGATACTTTGGACGACGAGTTGATGTATATAACATGACGTTACAAAAATTCCAATGCGAGTGGAAAAATTAGACTCATGAATACAAACAACGACAGCAGACATTTCAAATCACCATGCAATCTATTGAGAATGTTATGTAAATTTACATCGAACTGTTCAAAATCCATTGAATCTTGTTTGCGGTTAGACGAAATGAAAGGTTTAGGAAGCAATTGACATTCTGCTGACACTATAAAGTTTGAAATCAATTCATTGACAAACAATCAACATCCTGTCTTTAAATATTTGAAACTACACGTATGTCGCTCATTTCGAGAGTTAAACATGTTTCCATGTTAATAATTTGTGCTTTGTCAACGAAGTACTGACTCAAGAGCGTCTTCATCATCGTTGCATGATGATGAATCACAACAGTTTAGACTTTACCGTTTAAGTAAAGTACGTCGGTAATTTAACGAAATAATTTTCCTTTGATTAAAAACGATCGTCGAGTGTCACATTATGCGGTTTAAAAAAAGACCTTTCAGCAAATTATGAATGGAAAGCAAAATGAAAAAACTTTGCACCGCGTTGAAGGAAGGAATGAAAGAAAGATAAAAAAAGGGCAAAGAAAGATTTGAAAGGTCGCGTCGACATCCTCCAACCCCACACCATGACTTTTTTAGTGTTTACTTGGGGATTCTCTTAAAAGTTGAGATTAACGCATGCTCATTATGCAATGTGCCATGTGTTTCTTATGCAAGCTGTTTTCAGACGATAAATTTCCTAGGTCACAGAAATTTTCTACGGTTTTATATCCGTTGTGACTTCAACAGTATCATCATGAGATGATGAAAGGTCACGAACATTAATTTAAATGATCTTTACAAAAACAACATTATAACTAAGCTTAGTTTATATCCTACAAGATAATCCAATTGAAAAACAAAAATAACAACAACAATAACAAAGAGATAAATTTCAGATCATTTCTCAACAGAATCACCGAGGGAAGGGAAAAAAAGAAAAATTCTAGAAGTAAAATAGAACGACATACGTTGAATGAACTTTTTTTTTCTTTCTTTGATTCTCTTTTAGTTTTTCTTCTGATTTTCTCTTTGATTTTCCATCTCAGAGTTTTTCTTTTTTATCTTCTTAGAAAGTAAGAGAAAGTTTCTCTTCGGAACTTTTATAAATTATTTAAGAACTTCGGATAGTTGAACTTTGATTTCAATTGAAAATCTTCCAAGTCCAAATGGTGAATTGTTGTTTGTTGGTAAAGTGAAAATACCTCTGATGTTATTTTTAAAGTTACTTGGTTCACCTTCCATGTAAGCACCTTCACCAGTACAGCCAATTGGAATTTGATTTGCATCACTGCAGCGACGTCCCCAAAGTTCATTTGCTTTCAATGATTCCTCGAAAAGATCAAACGCTCTACCATGATCACAAAGAGTTGCTGAATATTCCCATAACAGAAAAGTTTATTTGATTAAGAAATGAAATGCATTCGAAGTAGAGCTTGGAATCGATATTGATGCTAATTCCTATATCAAAACATTTTCAATCCAAATTCCGATTGTAATTTCATGAAATTGAATTAATTATTCTCAATTATGTTTCATGTCATGTTCAATTAAATCTCTTAAAATATTCTCTGTAGTAAAATTTCAATTCCAAGCCCTGATAGATTGTTTGTATTTACTCAAACATCCTGGTTGATTACTCCCCCCGTTAGGAAAGAAATCAGCGTCACAAATGGCATCACCAATGCCAAAGTTGCGACTGTCAGTGTGAATGCACTCGACATATTCAGCATCACCAACAGCTAAGCGAGTTGATGGATCATTGACATTGAATAATGGCCCTGCTGGATCAACTCCATGTATGGTGTTGAATTTCCCACGAGTTAAACTTTTTCCCGCCATTCCAGCAACATGAGCGCCAAGACTTCCACCAATTAAATACGTGCGATTGAAATCGAGTAAATTATTCACATGCATAAAATCACAAAATGTTGCAATCAACGGTCCCACTTCATTCACTCGAGCTCTAGCAGTAGCATAGTTGAGTGTATTGGCACCAACACCCCAGTCAACAACAATCACATTCAAGTCAGAATTCTCAAGATAAGCATTTGAAATCGACCTCACTGCTGGTGTATTACTATCACTTTGAAATCCATGAATTATGAATCGAGTTGGTCTTCGAACGTCATAGTTTGACGCTAGAATTGAATTCACATCATTCAATTGCATTCTCTGACCAACGAAAGGATTTAAACGTGTGAAGAGTAGAAAAAAGACATCACGTTCAGCATTGAAATTTGGCGAAATATTTTCATCCTCTTGAATTATCACTGATGCGATTGAACATCGAAATAACACAAAAAGTAAATAAATAAGTTTCATGTCTTTATAACTTTTCTCAAATAACTCAAATGCAGAACTGATATTTCTTTTCAAGCCAATTTTAACAATCAAATTATCTTATCAGCTTCGATAAATGGCTGAAAAAGTTTTACAAAAGATTAAATTCAACTTTTATCTGTAGCGATTGAAAAACTTTTAAATTTTCGATCGATGTTTGTGTTAGTGAGATAAGTATCTGAAATTAACATAATTAGCAACGAGATATTTAATGTACAGACATTGAATTGAAAATGAAAATGAAAACCAAACAATAATCAAAGAAAATTAAATATTTGGTTTTTCTTCGAATTTCTTCTTTCCTTTTAAATGATTTTAAAGCTCCTCAGATTTATGTTGCTGAAATGATTCTATTTATTCAAGATATGATATTTGTTGGAACATAAATTTATGTAAATTCTTTCATAAAAATTCTGAAAGCATTGATATTTATTACAATGTCAATTCTCTTTTCATTTTGACGCACTTTTCTTTTAAATATTTTCCTTTGCAAACAATATTCATATCAACATAAATATATGCACATAAATAAATAAGAATGCAGTTACATAAATAAAGGATGCTTTAAAAACTTCTCTCAGCAGCTTTTCCTCCCCCACATGCAATCAAACACGAGAAAGAGAGAGAGAGATAGAGAGAGCGAGGGAAAAGTTTTCCAGAGAGGGATGTTTTTAACATTTCTTTTTTCTCTGTTTATATCCTTTTTCCTCTCAGCTTTTTAGTATGTTCAGCATTCTGCTTAAAGAAGTGGGTGGCTGCTGTTCTATATTTGCAGTGTGGTGATAGTAAAATCGCTCTCGAAATGGCACAAAACTCGATTGGAGGGTGGTGGGTGGTTTGAGAAGAGGAGAAGAGGTGAAAGGCAGACAACAGCAATTTTATGATTCTCTTGGCGTAGTTCATTTTTACATTTTCAGTGAGCAACGAACGTCGAAGCTGCAAAGACATAAACTGTCTTCACAGCTATCAGTTCGTGGTTAAAAGCAACTCAGACAGTGTCCCTTCTTTCTCCTTTTACTCTCTAAATATCAGTTCTTTATTTTATATAAAAAAATATTAAATTTTGTGCTTTTTTTTTCTACATCATACTCAAGAGTGGTGGCAATGAGAAAATATTTTTTTTGTTGTTTTGTGTGCCGAACATAAAAGAAGTTTCGTTCGTCCGAAAAGCTGTGTGTTGTCTTTTGTCATCTCCGCGATTTACAGAAGAACCATGTAAGAAAAGCAAGTTTGATTTTCTTCGTTTTTATTTTTGGGAAAAAGAAAACGTTACGTAATGTGGGTTGTGTGTGTTTGATGTTGAAAAGAAGAAATGAAGAAAAAGGTATTGATAAAAATATTTGAAGAAATCATCTCTTGAATACTGTGGATTATGTGAAGATGAGGATAGAAAGCGTTTTTCGAGTCGTGTCTCAAGTTGGGATTATGTAATCGTATATCTTCTTCCCATTTCTCATGATATGCTGATGCTCGCGACTTACTTTTCTTGTGTCTCATAACATTAACTTTATGTAGTGCGGAGGAAAAAAGGCATAGAAAAAAATGGGAATGAAGTGAAGTGTAAAATGTCGAAGCGAAATGGATTTCTTTTAATGTTGCTCTGCTATCATCTGTGTGTCATTCATTGAAAAGTCCTGATTTAAAAACGAGAACAAAAATTCCAAACGAATGTAAAGAACTAAGTCGCTCATAAAGCTTTTTTTATTATTTCAATTCGAAACGTGCTAGTAAAGAGATAAAGAAGAAAAGAGTCATAAGACCGAAAAATGGTGTGGGAATAAAAATAAATTTATGTTGACGAGGGCGAGTGCTAAAAATTGTTCACCATAAATAAATTCTTCCTTTACTACCATTGCCATTCGCCATTCTTCAAAGCCTAGTTCATACGAAGCATCGCGATAAGAAAATAAAGGCGTTGCTCGCCACTTTCAGCATCAGTAACAAAGAAAGTTTCAAAGCAATTATTGATCACGAAACGAGAGAAGATCAATAAGAGTGCAGAGTGTTGTGTGAAAAATAAATGTTGTAAAGGAGAGAAAATGATAACAATGCGTATGAAATGAACAAAAAAACGCATGATGCTGATGTTAAAGTTTTATGCTCATTCTCTTCCCTCGAGCCATTCTCGCAGTGTGATGAAAAACAATCTGTGCTTAATGTCGATGTTAAGCGAGGAAATTAAAATTACTTTAATAGAGAGCGAAAACATTCATGAATAAAATAGAACATGAAAGTGTATCTAATAATTTTTTTATGTTCTTGTTAAGCATTTATGTGAAGATATTTAGATTAAGATTTTAAATTAAATATCGCCTTTTAAATTGTGTTAAGCTTCTTCTATTGAAGTTTATTAAAGGGTGAAGACAAGTTCATGCCCTTGTGTATAGAGACAGAGAATCGAATATCTACGGTACAATTTCTACATAATTTATCTGATATAAACAGAATATTCTATTAAAGGATTTTCCGAGATAACAATAAAATGAAAATTGTCGAGTGGGAGTTGAGGAAGAAAGGAAATGAGAAAAGGCTTTAAAATTTTTTTTGGTTGGTGTTTCAGCATTGTTATCAAACTGTAAATAAATAATGGAGAGATGAAGGAAGTTGAGAAACGATACAGCACTTGGCTTTGAATGTTTATAAATTCACTCAACCGCCTCTTGAAAGTTAATTGTCATTCCATTCAAGATTCTTTCGCTCATTTCATTTAATCATTTTACAGAATAACGCGCCATTCATGTTGATGATGTTTTGGAGAAAATGATGAAGAGAATCTTAAATAAATAAGTTCTGCCATCAAATGCAATTATACTTCTTTCTTTCTTCCATCTCATCATTAATGACACAGCAGACGTTTTTCTTCATTTTTCTTTCTTTCATTCTCAACAGTGTCGTTTTCCATTTAACAATGAGACAGTAAATTTAATCACATTTTTCATTCATTCTGTCAAACCAAAAATTTTTCTTTTTTTTTTCTTCTCACCGTGACGACGACGATGATGATGATGTTATCCCATCAGCCTTGAAAAGGGAATGTAAACCTTTTCATTCAAGTGCTAAGATGGTTAAATTCATGTGGAATTGAATTGAAAATGCTTAAACATTGAATAATCGTTTACCTACTGAGCTTATTTGTTAGATATATTGTTGTAGGAGAATAGAAAGAAGTTTATTCTGTTTATTGTTATTCTGAAAGCAAAAGGAAAACAAACCGCAAAACATTATGTGAGGGAACAATAAATTAAAACTGATTTGAATGTGATTGTTGTTTGCTGTTGTTTTGTCTAATGAAGTGATTTCATTGTATTAAGAATTACTGTTAATGAAGTCGTAATTTAAATAACAATCGCACCTTCTCAACAAAGAAGCTTTCATGTTTATTAAGCTTGATTTTGTTCTTAACTCCATTGTGGATTGACGTACTTCCGACATTATTTCTTGATTTCTATCTCATGTCGTACTTAATGCGGCCTAAATACTTTAAGCACAAGAAAGTGAATTAATCATTCCTGGGATATTTATTTCCTTGTTACATATTTCCTTAATCAAATATGCCTTGGAAAATTAAGGCAAGCACGAATCCATCTTAAAAGCTTACCGTTAATCTCAATGACATAATGAAAACATTTTAGGTTGTTTGCTATGTTCATAAATACTTTAATATTGTCAGTGATATAGAAGTTTTAATTTGTCAAAAATGATTTTACGTCACGGAGTTTCTTATTTCTCAAAACCACTGCCTTTCTCCTTTCTCTCCATCCCTCACTTCTCGTTAAAAACATTTTCATATGATAAATATTAATATTCATCGGAAATATTCCCTCGAGAAGGAAGGAGAAGCAAAGAAAAAGAAAAAACATGAAAATAATCGTAAAAAATGAACCACAACGACGATAAAGAAATTTTGTGGAAAATTATTACTTGCCTTTGAAGAGGGAAATAAAAAATAAAAAGAAAACAAGCTACCCGCACCCAGACAATTACAAATTAGCAGCGAGTTTCTAATTTATGTGTAATGTAAATCGAATGAAGAAAAAATAACGAGAAAGAAAGAAAAGCGAAAAGAAAGTTTAATTACTTTTGTAATATTTTTAAACCGAAAGGCAGTGGTAAAAGGAAATAAAAGAAAAGAAATTTGTTTTTGAATAATTCACAAAAGTATGGTGAGGGGAAGATGAAGAGTGAAAATAAAAAAACATGGAGAAGCCTTAAAATTAACCCGTAGCATAATCTCCTCACCCAGCTTATTAGATTTTCCTCTCACTCCCTTCTTTCTAAACCATAAAGTTCTGTGCCAGACTGTAAAGCATAATTTGAATATTAATCATGCCTTAAGCTCGACCTCGCATCAAAACGATTTTCTTTCACTTCTCAGCTCATTGTGAAAACTGTTCATCTACTTTTGAAGGTTCAACGATTTTTTCTCCTTTCTTTTAATGAATTTTGAGAGCTCAAAGAATGGTATCAGATTAACCCGTGAAAAAGTGAAAAAGCGAAACGCACATATTGTGTTGAAAGGTGTAGGGGGAAAAATAAAGAAGCAAAAAGCCAAGCTCAAGAACATGTAGAAAGCTATCGAGAAAGCTTATGAACTTATTGCTTTTTTTCTACGAAGTATGAAACTTTTCCTTTCTCTTTTCCAAGTAATTCGAGAAAATTCTTTTCTTCGCGAGATGAGGGTGGGACATATTCAAAGATCAGGGTTGAGATAAGAATCAGAAGTATTTTCAATGCATAGACATGTTCCTAAACTTTTGTAAGCTTCCTTCAGAGAGGAAGATTAGTAGTTTCCGAAGTAAAGACCCTTTTTCGACATCTACACGCAAAGCATTAGAATTCGAAACACAATAAAAGAAAAAGAGAAAAAAAGAAGTTGAAAGTTTACTCGCAAAACATCATAAAAGTTTCTCCTTGTGGAGTAACATCCAATTTCACTTCATTCCCGCTTAACACGTTTTCACCAATGACTTGACTTTTTTTATTCTTCTTGTGCTTCGAAAATACTTTCTGCAGCATCGCCCTTCATCAAAATGAAAATTACTTTTAGCCATACGCTCGAACGACGTTTGAAAGCATCAGCCGTACATAATTCAATTCAATTAATGAGGTTTAAAAAGTTACCCCGATCTAATTAGGGTATAATGCTTCCGATTGATTTGGGTGGCTTTTTATTTTTATTTTTTTCTTCTCTTATTTGATTGTGCTTTTCGATGGAATGAAAATCGAATATTAATGGAAGTTGTTTCTTTTTTTTTCTTCATTCTTTTATTATCGCGATTCAGTGATGACTTCAGAACAATAAGTAATAAAACTTTCGGCGTTGGTGGAAGATGCTGTTGAAAAAGTTATGAAATCAAAAGATAAAAAGAAATCGATTTGCAATGAAATGAAAAACTCGATAAATTAAAAAGAAGTCAAAGTTGGATATCAGAAGAGAAGGAAACATATAAACAGACTTTGAAAGTCTGTTAATAGTGATCCGATGTGTATAATATTGAGAAAAGTGAACCATCATTGGTTGTTATGGTTTCTCTCAGCTCTTGTGGTTAATGGAGCGGTAGCAGGAAATCCCGACGCGAAGCGTCTCTACGATGATTTATTAAGCAATTACAATAAGCTCGTTCGTCCAGTAGTTAATACATCCGATGTTCTTCGAGTATGCATCAAGCTCAAATTATCACAACTTATTGATGTGGTGAGTTTTAAAATATTTTCCTTTCATTCAACTTTGTTGAGGAAATTGAATTTCTTCCGATTGGATGATTTGTCTTTTATGGGACGAGCTCCATTTTATTGCTACTTAAAATGATGCACTTTAACTTACAAATTGTTAAAAATGGCAACAGAAATTTTAAAACTTTCAAAAGTCCCGTAAAAATAAGAAAAATCACCCAATTAAGTTGTTTATTGAGGTTTAAGTGAACCAATTTCAAATAAACATTGGAAAGTATGAAGCTATGAGAAGAGGAAAATGTATGAAAGCATAAAATTATGAAAGTTTTTAAACATCAACCGACTAACATCGTCTAACAACAAACAAAGTCATTTAAAATTATCTCACATCCCTTGCTTCTTTTTTCTTCTCTCTTTTTTTCACGTTTCGTTACAGAATCTTAAAAACCAGATTATGACCACAAATCTTGTAATTATTTCTTTTTATATTATATTCTGCTGTTCTTCCATTATTGAAAATCCCAATGAAAACGAAAAGAAAAGCATTAAAAACGAAACGTTTAGAAGACATTCATCAATTTGAACGATGTGAGATGCTGTAAATCTCACACAAACGATATTGAAATTATTGATGGATTGCTTTCTCGTTTTGCTTTATTTGTTCCTTTTCCCGCCTCCTTCTTCAACCTTCCAACATCAAAATTTCCTCCATTTCCGATATTTTACTGCGTCGATTTTTTCGACAATGAAATGTTAAATCATCCTCCTTCACGTACGCAATTCTGTATGTTTTTTATCTGCTAAACAGTGGGTCGAACAATCATGGTATGACTATAAACTAAGATGGAATCCAGCAGAGTATGGTAACGTGCAAATGTTGCATGTTCCAAGCGATCACATATGGCGACCAGACATAGTCTTATATAATAAGTGAGTATCAATAATCAATCCATCATTCTATGTCACGTTGATTTAAGTGCGAATGAAGGGAGGATTCAGTCAGCGAAGTCTTAATAAAGCAGTAAACAATTATTAATGTTTAAGCGCCTTGTCAGCTTTCAGCATCAATAAAAAAGTTTATAAAGTTCAGCTTAATTGGATTAATGAAAACACCTTTCGCTTTTATTAAATGTAATCATATCAAAGAGTGAGTTTGGGTTTATTTATTTTCACACCAAGAGACAGTTAATAAAGCGAAAAAAAGAGAAAAGTTCGATCGCTCGACTGGCAATGGTGGAAAAAAGTTCATTACACTAATGAAATCTTCTCTTGTATTATATTCAATCCTTCGAATGTATAAAACCCTTGAGTGAACATTAAACGAAAATCAATTAGTGAAGTCGAACGTAAAAGAAAGAAGAAGATAAATCAAAGGTGGAATGAACGATAAGAACGAATAGTAAAAGATAAAGTGACTTGATTGCTTTCAAACATCTTAATTTTTGCACATAAAATATTGAATTATAAAAGCTTACGAAGCGTCGATAAAGAAATGAGAAAGAATATTCAGCCATCACGAGACGAGAAGTTGCACAATCATAAATGAAAATCATTTCATAAGCAGAAGGAAAATTATGCGAAGGAAAGCGATTTGATTCTGAAGCATGATTCATTGAGAAATTTTATGTAGCAGAAGCTTAATGGAATCTTGAATGAAGATTCATTTTTCGTAGACTAGTTTTTTCCGTCTCACATCCATTTCAAGATTTCCCATCTGAAACTTTCCGTTTATCTTTCCAAGAAGGAATAAAAATCTTATTCGTTAGTAAAACTTTTCTTATGTATCTCAGGGATGGAAGATTCGTCAGTTGAGACTTATTTACATACTTTACGATTTAATTTTAATTTTATGTTGTAAATTTAAAATGTCAATATCAATTCAATCAATTAAATTGTCAATAGTTGTCAAATATATAAATATCTGAACGGAAATTTGTTTCCAAACATTATCCCACCCCCGCAATTCTCAACTCAATAAGTGCAGTTTGTGAAACAAACAAACAAGAGTTGAAATTTTTCTGTCAACACCCAACACTGATGTATCTTTATTTATTTCCCTCTTTTAAGATTAAACGAGCGAGAAATGAAAGAAATTGAAGAGATGTATTCAATCTTCCGATCCGTTGACATTTTCTTTATCGACGTCATTGTAATTTAAATGACGCGATTTAAAATGCATGATCATGTGCAAAAAGAAAAGCGAAAAGAATAAAAACGTTTTATAACTTTTTTTGTCTGCAAGCTTAAACTCTTATTTCATCGACAATTCTACGTAATGATCTCAAAATATCCTTGAAAATTTATTTCTAAATTCCAAAAGCTTTTTTCATGAGCTTTTCAAAAGTCGTTTTCATAATAAAACTTTTATGAACGTAATTTGTTAGCTAACCTAACACAACAGACAACAAAGAGAAAGCAAAAGCGACAATGAAGATGGCAACAACAGAAAACTTCCATCAATTCAGATTAAGAACTTGGTTTTCGTTACAACTTTTTATCAAGCAAAAAGGAAAATTTCATTGTTTTGAAATTGATTTGTAAGGAGAAATGGAAAAATAACTTCCTAAGCATAATAAGTGAGAAATGAAAAGAAAATTTTGTAGGTTTAATCAAACACCTTTCTGCTTCATAACCTTCGAAAGCAATTAAAGTTTTCAAACTTAATTAATACTGTGACGATAAAGTTTTTGTTTCCTAGCTACTTTTAAAGCTTAATTATTCTCTTAACGTTTGTGTTTTCCATCATATCTAATTATATATGTTTTGAAATTATGGTTTGGAACTGACGTAAAAACTTCAGATTCAGAAAGAACATTTTTTTGTTTCAATTAAATTTTTTTGGTGAGGTTGTGTAAGCATTAAGCAGGCACTTAGCAGCTTTGAAGTGTCGACAAGGGAGGGCTTTCCTCACACTTTATCACCATTGAATGTACACGAGATAAAAAATGAAGAAGATTTTAGCACTTTAAGAATGAAATTATTTAGATAATTTTATTTTAACATAAACATAAAAAAATTTATAACATTTAACATATAAATAGCATTATATAAATATATGAAATATCTTTAGTGCTGATGGAAATTTCGAAGTAACACTCGCAACAAAAGCCACGATATATTCTGGAGGTTTAGTTGAGTGGAAGCCTCCAGCGATTTATAAAAGCTCCTGCGAGATTGATGTGGAAGTAAGTTGAATGAAAAATAAATTACATATTGACAGACAAATAATACTTTGCATAAATGAACAAATATTTATATGAAAAGAATTACTTGATGAGATTTCTTCTAACCGTATTATTCAATCTTCCAATTCGATAACCCTCTCAAAAACAAAACAAAAAATAAACCAAAATATGAAAAAATGTTGCGCAAAAAAGTACTTTCCATTCGACGAACAGACTTGTGTGTTAAAGTTTGGCTCATGGACTTATGATGGCTTCAAGGTAGGTTTATCGAAGATGTTAAATCGCAAGAGAAAATTATCCAAACGAAACCAGTTATACTTTTCCTTTGTAAATAGATTTCACAGTTACAGAGCAATTCTATATCATATCTTATATATAATAACCTTCTATGTTTGCAAAAAGTTTTCAATATATATATCTATATATTAACCGTATATCGTCTATATATCTAATAATATATTACAATTATCCTTTATCTTTTTTTCTTCTTTCTTATTTCATTATTATTTTTATTTTTTTTGACCAAAACAAAACCATTTTCATTTGATGATTGTTCGCCTTCGTATTACTTATAAAGTTTATCACAAAATGCTCAAAATTCATTTATACATACAAACATTAAAGCTCACCCCTCAAAAGTCTCTATCTCTCTAACTAGTTCCCGCAATCTCCACAATTCAGTCACCCTTACATATCTTTCTTATTACTCCTTTTTTATTCTCTCTCTTTGCAACAGCTATGAAGACCTTTTGATACTTACATGCGATAAATTGTTAAATTTCTTTTTTTTTGCCCCCGAAAGACTTTTGCCCTCATTTTTCTTACAGCTTGTGTCGTTTTTATCCACCACACCATTAGTTTATGACATAAATTTATATAAAAACTCTTTACAAACTTTAATAGAAAGATATTTATGAATGCAAAGCACAGAGAAATAACAAAAGAACATTTTAACTAACAAAAACAAGCGAAAAGGAGAGGAAAAACATATGAAAAGAAGTGTTTGTAGATCCCTAGCTGAAAGCACGATTTAAGAGTTCAAGCATCATTCTATACTTTATATGTATGATAGATTACAAGGAAACTAAACTAAAACAACAGCACAAGCATATAAACATGTATAATCACATATTTACACATCATTAAAGCAATGTCTGGCAACAGAAAAAAGAACAATACAGCGATTTATGAAAAATATTCTGTTAACGCAATGTAAATGGCAAATCATGGTTGTGCTGTCATTGAATAATCATTATGATTAAATCAGCACGATTCATGAGGAATAAAACGGGATGTTTTAAGTCGCTATAATGATAACACTTTTTTTTATTTAGATTAATGAGTGTTTAGAAGACATGAATAAGATTGAGTTACAAATTAGCGATGTGAGATAGCGAGAATTTAAATTTATTGTAAAGAAGAAAAGAAAAATCGATTCTTTGTGCCATTCATTTATGTAAATTTTATTTAAGTGCTGAGTTTGTGAAAAGAAAGAAAAAGTTTTATAAGAAGCTGAAATTTCAGGCAATTTTTAAAAACATTCTTTCCATTATCTCATCCCCTGTCTGTAAATTTCGTTAAAAAGAATTTCATCATTTAAAGAAGGAATAAAAGAGTACTCAGTTGGGTTCTTTCATGCTTCACAGTTCACACTTCAGATGAAAATGAAAAGAGCGAAGAGCACACTTTTCTTTCTGATAAAAGGCCAATATAGTACAAATAATGGACCACTTGAGTTGAAAGTGGATACTTTTCACCTAGCTATAGTTAGATTCTCCCCCACATTACAACTTTTATTTTGATCGATCTTAAAATATTTTGTGTCAGAAGTTCAAGTATATCTCAATAAGCGTTATTATTTTTGAAGAGTCGTAAGAATAAAAAAAGGAAGATAACCCTGAACTCAAGTGGAAAATTCTTTGACAAGATTTTCAAGTGTCTTTACATAAAGTCAAGTAGACATTGAGGATAAAAAAAGGAAGAATTGTTTACATTTTTTATGACATTCTAACAAAACGGAAAAGGTTCCCAAAAAGCTAATAAAGGTCAAAACATTGATAGAATGTTAAAATAAAGAAGAAGATTTTCTTGTGAACTCGAATCAAATGAGAATTTCCTTTTAAGTAGATTTAAATTGAATAAAAATGTTTAACGCTTCGAGATTAAAGAAGATAAGCAAAGATGCTTGAAGCAATGTGTTGTTACTCATATCTTAGTTTCATAAGAAAAACAGATTGTTGAAAAGTTAATACAAGTTTTTTAAGTATGATAATAAGTGAGATGTAAAAATCATTAAGAGATAAGCAACATAAATATAAATATGTAATGAATGAATGTACGCAACATGTCGATGAAAGAAACATTATCGATATTGATCAACTAATATAATTTCATTGCAGTGCTGATGGAAATTACGAAGTAACTCTTATAACAAAAGCCAATGTGTATCATAATGGGTTAGTAAATTGGGTGCCTCCTGCAGTCTACAAGTCTAGCTGCTCAATCGATGTTGAGGTACAGCATAAGTTACATACTTACATAAACATAAAAGATAAATAGTTGAGCCTTTACTAAGTACAACATTATATCAATATTTCTACAGTTTTTTCCATACGATATACAAACTTGCGTATTGAAGTTGGGCAGTTGGACGTATGATGGTTTCAAGGTGGTGCTTAATATCAATATTTATTAGAAACTCAAATTATTTTATAGTTTACATGTTGAACGATTGGTATCTCAAATCAAAATAGAATTCGATCTATTACCATTATCATATTGTTTTTATTATTCTTTCACTTGTAATATAATCTTTATATTGTGGAAGTTTAGATTAGGAAATTTATTGTTTCTCACATTAAATATGTTTGGTTGAGTAACATTATAAGTAAAAACACTTATTTGTGTTCCTTTTGAGTTTGATGTAAGAAATATTCTTTCAATTACATTTTGAGTCGAAGGGTTTCCTGGTTGCTTTCTCGGAAGTTACTTACATCCTCATTTTACACATGAAGCTCTTTTTGGTGTGTATCATTCACCATTCTTCCACCACTCGAGCACACAATTTTTCATTCGAACGACCCTCAGAAATTACTTTCAATATATCTCTTATCTTCATGGTGAAAATTTGTCGATTCTTTTTTTCACTGTTTCAATCTATTGCTTACGCATTTGTAATGTTGAGACCCTCGTCAAATTACAAAGTGTTTATATTTCTTGATGTTCTATATTATTGATCGATCATTTGAAATTAAATAAGAGCAAAGCAATGCTAAGGAAGCTTTACGTTATTATCCCTCTCCAAGATTGCTTCGATTAGAGTGGACTTAAGAGATAATCAAATTGGAAAGGTATAAAATTAACACCCTTATAACTGTCGTCAACTTTTTTTTCTTCACTTCAACATACATTTTAACTCAATATCTTTACCTAGACATTTACCAAGATTCAAAGCTTTAATTGATTTTAAGTCTCGCTGCTGTCTTTTCAATTTATTTTTAATTTCTTCTCTTTCTTTGCTTTCTTTCCACTTTTTTCTTTAAATTGACTTCATTTCCTTTTTCTTTAAGTTCTTCAAAACAAAACAAAAAAGAAAACTCCAAACAAAAAAAATTAATGAAAAACAACAAAAGATAAATGAAAATTTTACACAAAAAGTCACTTTAAACTATAAAATGATAATCCAACAACGACGTGGAAGTTGAAATGAAATAGCTGAGCAGAAAATCGATCAAACAATAATAATAAAAACAAACAAACCAGAAAAGAAATAAAACAAAGAAATCATTTTAAAAGCAGTAAAACCTTAAAAGAAAATTAGAAATATTTTTGCTTCCGCTTTCAAAATTCATTTCGATTTAAACGAAGTGAAAAGAGAAAAGAAGAATGAAAATAAATTAAATTCTTGAGTATCATTTGAGATTATTTTTTGTATTTATCTTTTATTTTTTGGTATTTCTCTTTTACTTTTCGTCGAAAATTAATTCTACATTTTACTCTGTTTTTTATTTATCTTCGAAAACTTTCTCTTCCATTTTTCACCGTAAATTTAACTTGTGCCATGAAAGCTCATGTAAATTAGCGACCGTAGAGAATGGTTGAAGGAGCTCAAAGCTCAACTCGGTTAAATATTTTTTGCATTTACTAGCAAAACTTTGTTTCTGTATGCTATTGTTAGATGAGAAAAAAATAAAGAAATGAAAGTATATGCTTAAATGCTGAAAGGCATTACCAGGCAAAACAAACATAAATGCGAAATGGGATAGGATAAGGGAAAGCGTATTCAAGTCTACTGAATCATATTTCTTATTGCCTGATGTTGTTCACTTCAGACAGTTTTTTTCACTCATTCCTTACTCAATCTCCGGACGTATGTATGTATCTTGTTTTTCCGGATTTTCTTTGATGAACCACAATTTACTGTCGGTTTTTTTTTGTTATTGGTGTTCTTTAGGGTATTTACATTATCATTATTTCCCGCAGCTGCTCACTGCTACTCGCTGCTGCGAAGAAATCTAATTTATTATATTCATCAAATCTTCAACATTTTTTTCTGTGTTTTCCCTCGACTCGACAATATCCTTTAGTCAAATGTTTATGCTGCAATTTATTTTATTTCAAGTTTCATAATTTCCATGAAATATTTTCTGTCTTCACAAAAGGATCGAATGAAGCGAACAAACGAGAGCTGCTGGCAGCATGAGAAATGTCGGAAGTTTTCTTCTTTTTTTCTCCATCTTATCATGAAACTATAATAATGAAACGGCAAATTTTATTACGGAAACAATTACCAAGTGGCTTCATAATTTATTCTTTGTTTCAAGAGCTTTCAAAGAAAACAGAAACATCTTGACATTTCCTCTTGCTTATATCAGAAAGTCGATTGACGAAGCATAAAAAGGACGGAAAGCATGCCGACAAAAAATATGAAATGAAAAGATTTATAAGTTGAAAACCAACTGATCTCATTCAATTTATACTTTCGATCAAACCTTTTCAAGGAGTTTCCTTCAATACACTTTTTCCTGTCTGAAACTTTTCTCCCTTTCATGTCTTTTGCCACACGGGAAAACTTTTTTACCATTGAATGAGCTTTACTTGATTGCGTATAAGTGCACAATTGTCTGATTGGAATTCGATAAGGTTTCATTCCAAGGTCTTGGAATGAGGGAAAAGGTTTTGTTTGCGTGAATGAAATAACTTCATTCATTCATGATTTCATTAAAGTGATATGAAAACAATTAGGCTTAAATTTTGTTTTGTATTATGTTGAATGGGAAATGGCAAACAATCCCTGTGGTGGAGTGTCTCGAATTAAATGACCACTTGAATTTTATACCTTTCCACATTTGACTCGAAACTTTAACATGAATTCTATTGGGATTGTTTCATTTAAGTATTGTTTTCATTAATCTCATTTATTTAAGTTATCATTGTAGAGTGAATTAATGAATTATGTTGGGTTTGTTTCACTTCTTTTTAAATTCGTTTTCACACATCATTCATTTTATTATTTTATTGTTTACATTATGGATCGATAGATAAAAAAAAGTAAAATTTGATTTGGAATAAGAAATTTTAGGATAGAAATCAAGTATAGAATGTTTAAACTTTATTCCTAATCATGAGTAATAAAAAAAAGTAAACAAGTAAATGAATCAAACAAGAGTCGAAGTGACAGCATTTCTCTTCTCATTTTCTTTTTGCATGCACAAAACATCTAGATGGTTGTGAAATGTAAAATTCTGGTCAATTAGAGATATTTGATTTAGAGCAGAACAGTGTGCATGGGCTGTAAAAATATAAATAAATTAAAACTTCAAAAAGAAAAAAATTTAAAGAGAAAAATATTAAATTTTAAAAAAATCAAATTTAAAGAAAGACATTAAAAAGTTTCATCGTCATTTTTATTTGGTTCATAAAGTTTCGCCTTTTTTCCATTTACTTTATTTTGTTAAAGTTAAATTTCCCTATGATAAAACAACATTTCCTGGGTTGAAAAGAGAAACAAATTTCAAACATTTTTTGTTTCTTTTTCCACGCCTCTGTATGATTTTTATTTTATATTTTCGCCCCATCCATCTTTCATCGTTTAATTTATGTTGGAAAATTTTCCTTCTTGCGAACTTCCTCCTTTAATTTCATTCCGCAAATTTTGTGACTTTCTTATTATTTCTATGAGTGAAGTTGTTTCTATTCAGTCAAATTTGTTTCTCGTTAAGAATATTAAATTAAGTTATTTATGTTTGCTATCATTTACAAGATTTACAAGAGATCTTCTTTTTTGCTTTCTCATACAACTCAAATTCAAAATAAAAACATAAAACGATATAAAACAAAAAAAAATTAATTAAATTCGTTTTGAAAACGATAATGAAAATCATACTTAAAATAAACAAGAATACTAATGTTCTTAGTATTTGTAAAATGAGATGAATAAAACTATGAAAATGTTAAAAGGTTTTACTGCTTGATAATATTGTTTCTTCCTCAAAATATTTAAGTTTCAAAATGTATACTTTTTTTTAATATAAATTATGAGAATAATTTGTTGCTGACAGGAAGCTTTTTTATGAACTGTGAAGATAAAATATTACGATTCAGTGTTGCTTGCGGAATCTTCAACATTATTCAAAATGCAACTGAAAGACCGTGAATGAAATTTAATTCAGCATATTATTGATTATTCTCTCATAAATTCTTTTTTTTGTTCGCTCGTTAGTGGAGTTGTGTGCCCAATAATGCTTTCAGTTGAAGTTTTATGTCATCTGCCACCTCCACTCATGCATTTTTTAAATTAATATTAAAGTTTTGCAAGCAAACATTTTCAATCTGAATCTAAATATTGCATTCGTAGTGATGTACAATCAACAAGGTCTAAAAGTTCACATTAATTCGCAATTTACATACGAAAGCTTCTCATGTATATTTCCTCAAGCGACTCTATGTGATGGAAAAGAAAGGAAAAGAAAGAAAAAGAAAAATATACGATGAGATATGTATATGACTATGTATTACTTAGTATAAGATGTATTCCAAAAATAAATTCTTCTTTTTCTCGTTTGTTGAGTAAATATTTTATCACTGAAAACTCTCGCCTTAAAATATTACTTCACTCATCCCCATGAATCACACCAGATAAAAAAGAAAAAAAGAAATTTCACATCCATTAATACATCCGCTTATTATAAAAAATAAGCAAAAGTAAATCTTACCAAAAGACATTAGATTTTTCCAATCCACCCACCCACCTCTCTATTTTCTATCTTTTCTTGCTGTCTTTATCCCCACCCCCCAAAACAAGCTTACACTGAAGCGTTTGTACTCTGTTAAGATCACGTATTTGAAAGTTAACTTAATTATGCATCTGTAGGTGCTTCAATTTACGAAATAAAAGTTTCATTGGCGCCCACGCATATCTAATAGAGAATGATTCGCGTCATTAGCTTTTGTCGTGAAATTTTCATTTTTTTTAACATAGCGTGCGACTTAAGTTAAACAGCTTTTATGAAACTTTATTTGCTTGTACTGTAAATTTTTTTATTAGACAGGTGCTGGCAGACAAGAACGATAATAAATCAGTGTTCATGACACATTTCAAAACATTATAAACGACACCAGCTTTTAATCAGAATGATACACATTATATTCAATCTTTCCCCTGCCGGAAACGTCTATATTTTCGTATTTGTATGCCACCTGATATTTATTGTACTTGCTTGTGAATGCTATAAATGGATTACGTTATGAAGTTAGAGCTTTGTTATCACGTAATGTAATGAAGCATGTTAAAATAAAAAATAATGCTTGTAAAGCTTGACTTGTTATTGCATGAACAGTTCACCACTTAATTTAATTACAATGGAAATAAATAATTTGATTCGATATGCATTGCTCATTGTCCAATTTATTTTAAATGGTATTTAAGTTATAAATACCATAAAATTCCCACAAATTTAAATAAATCTGGATGTTTAAAGTGGGTTTAAATACTTCATAAAGTTTGGAATTGACTTGTTTGGAGATTTGTTACGCTATTTGTAATGTTGAATAGAAAATGGAATTCCATGTCATTCATTTTCGAATTGAATTATGCAAAGAATTAAATTATTTACTTTCAGTAACTTTCCTTTCACTCTTCCCCATACAACAACCATTAAATCCAAAAATATTTATGGATCATTTCTCTCTTTCTTTTACGATTATAACACTCCTGTTTATGTTCATTTTATATATCGACTCTACAACCAATAATGTGTGTGTGTATGTAGGTTGACCTGCGGCACATGGATGAGAAATTTGGCAGCAATATTGTGGATGTCGGAGTGGATCTGTCAGAGTTTTATTCGAGCGTTGAGTGGGACATCCTTGAAGTTCCAGCAGTTCGGTAAATAGTTAAACATATTTACATCAACAACAATTCGTTAACAAACAGCTTCGTTTAGTTCTTCTTGAAAAGATGAAGCAATAAATACTTTTGGGAATGGAACAATATTCCATTAGTTTTTACGAAGCTCGACACAACATTCCACTAATTTAATTACTTTGTCCTTTTTATAGCAATGAAAAATTCTACACATGCTGCGACGAGCCCTACTTAGACATCAGTGAGTTTGTCTCATGTGTTCATCGAGAGTTGATTAAATTTACTCACGATATTTCTTTATTTTTCCCTCGATACATTCCAGCATTCAACGTCACTATGAGAAGAAAAACGTTATTTTACACAGGTACGTAAGCGTGCAACTGTCCTTGTGTCTAAGTCAGTAACATCAAGCAGAAGTCATCTTCAAGACAAATACGACATTAAGCCTCATGATGGCAGTTTGTAAAGCTTTCATGTTTCTTTCTTTATTTCTTTATTTCCTGATAAAAAAAAGAAAATTCTTCACGGGATATTCGCAAAACTGAATTCAGTTACAAAGTAAATATTAACAACGATTTTTTTCTCTTTTTCTTTTCCATCCTTTTGAACCGCTTGCTGGTTTGGCACAACAGTCAACATCATAATCCCCTGCATGGGAATTTCCTTCCTCACAGTATTAACATTTTATTTACCATCAGATAGTGGAGAGAAAGTAAGTTTGTTTAGTTTACTTACTTGGATACCGTGATTAATATTCAGTTGTTGATTTTAAAGCCATAAATCTTAATTCTCTGTTGATTAATTCGATTAAAATATTTACTTTGTCATCACTTAGGTAACGCTTTCAATTTCAATTTTAATTAGTCTTCACGTGTTCTTTCTACTGGTTGTTGAAATCATTCCACCAACAAGGTAAATTCAATCAGTTTGTAAATAATTCTAGTTGATTGAATTTTTTATTTATTTTCATTTTCTCGTTTACGCTTTTCCGGATATTTTTTTTTGTGTGCTATCCGCAATGCTAACATCGATAACAACATCGCCCATTGTGTAACTGTAAACAGTTTGGTTGTGCCGCTGTTGGGCAAATATCTGATATTTGCTATGATATTGGTATCGATAAGGTGAGAAATTTATTCATAACATATTTAATGTTGGAAATGATTGATTGTGCATCTTATCTTCCAGTATATGCGTTACAGTGGTGGTGCTGAACGTTCATTTTAGATCACCTCAAACTCACGTCATGCATTCTTGGGTCAAAGTATTCTTCATAGATTTTCTACCGAAATTTCTGTTCATGAAACGACCAAAATACGTCTTCGAAACCAACAGGTAATCGAGCGTTCATCGCTTTTATTATTCATACTATGGCGACGGCACTGACGTTTCAATTGTAAAGTTTTACATCGTCAAGATGATGAGACTGACAATTATGATGATGAGCATGGAATATGATTAATTGTGGGGAAAATTACACGAGATTACTCTGACGGGCTCAAGACGTCGTTTGAAGTGGTAATAAAACGCCACCGGGGAAATCTTCTAATGCGCGCAATATTATTCAACTTTGTCAACTTTCTTTGAACAATAATAATAAAAGAAAGAAAAGAAATGAGATGAGATCTCAAGATTCGTCTCTAGATGATGGAAAATTTCATTTTCCAAAGCTCATCACTCAAACATCATTGCGATGTCGCCATTCGTCAAGCAAATGCATTACATGATGACATAAAATTAATTTAAATTTTTCTATTTTTCTTCTTTTTTTTATGAACAAAATTTATTGATTTTTGAACCAAAATAAAAACAAAACGAAACAAAAATTAAATAAAATGAAATCTTAAAAAACGAAACGTAAACAAAACTCGCAACATTCAAAAACAATAAATCATCAAAATCAATCTAAATTATCATAGAAAATTGCTTTCAAGTTTCTATCCATTCTATACGAATTCGTCATCAAATCTCAATCATGTATCACACTATAGTAGAACACCATCAAAAGAAGATTTGTCACCGATCAGGTATTAAAAGTTAAGAACTCATTAAATGTGTGTTTTAAATAATAACAAAAAATAATAAACAAATGATTCGTTCTGTGTTGAGATGCAACCTTTCCTTCGAAAGAGATATGAATACCAATTAGATGTTATTTACTACATAGATGAATCAGGAATGACAATAATTTTTTATTATCCTTTCATTCAGTTGGTTTTTTCTATAGTTTTTATTGTGTTCTCGATTGTTCATGTGGATTTTATATTAATAGTTTTCTTATCATTTCAATTCATGTCTTCTTTCTTTGTTATGTTGTGAATCGAAAGTTCTTTTCTCGCTTTTGGATGGTGGTGCTTTAGATGGATAATTTTTCGAATCAAAACTCAACTAATTTGATAATTTTATTTAATGATGAATTTAGTTTAAATACGGGTCCATTTGGTGGAAGTTGTCAGATTCATGGTCCGATTTCGATGGAGTCAGAAGAAGTTACAATGTCAATGTCAACTATTGATGTTGATCCACCGCCTGTGACACAACCGGATCGTGTTAAAAGTCCCATCATGAAGAATCCTGGTTATTCTCATCAACATTGTCCTACGGAACTTCATCGGTCATGTTTCTGTGTTCGATTCATCGCAGAACATACTCGAATGCTTGAAGATTCAGTGAAAGTAAAAGAAGATTGGAAATATGTTGCGATGGTGTTGGATCGTCTTTTCTTATGGATTTTTACACTGGCGGTATTAGTTGGAACAGCTGGTATTATTCTCCAAGCACCAACACTTTATGACGATCGAATTCCAATCGATAAAAAGTTTTCCGACTATGCATCATCGACGGTCGTAAGGTGAGAATCTGTTAAATTGAAAACATGTCGAAAAACTTTTCCACTTTATCATCATGGGAGGAATCAAATGTTTTGATTACACTTGTTCAATAAATTTCTATTCTTCTCATCTTCCCAGGTGTCCGCAATAACAATTTGAGTTAACAGCAAGCAACTACAACATCAACATGAACATAGTTTTATTGAAAGTTTTATGTACAATTGTAATAATGAGCGTCTCTTGTGTTTACCTTACAAACATTTCAATTCTAAAGAAGAAAAATGAAAACATGAAGCAGTAAATATCCTGTAAACTAAAGTCACTTCCAAATGAGTTTTATGTGTTGTCTGTTTAAGAAATATCTACTCTAGTAATTTCATCTTCATTTCCCATGACAGATGCAGTCATTTCCAGTTGCAGACGAGACATGTCAAAAACGATGACTGTAAAAAAGGGAAAATAGCTTCTGGCATATTTTTTTATCAGTTATTTCTGTTACATCTTGTTTAGCGACCCAAACCACCCTCATAGTCGACATTAAAAAAATCCTAAATATTTTTCAACCACCCAAAAACTAATAACTTCTGTTGATTGTTGCGCTTAGATAATTGACTTAAAAAATTTCCCAATGTTGTAATTTTAGAAATATCCAACCCTGTTCAATTATAACTGCCAGTATACCAGAAAACATTTCTGTGCTTGTAAAAGTTTTCCCTTTGAATGAGAAAAATCAAAGCAACTTTATTAAAATTATGATTAATTATCTGCTGTGATTTTTGTTCATCATTTTCTGACTTCAGTAGCAAATAAATTTTCCTGATTTCTAAAATAACGTTCTGAAAAAAGTTGTGACGGAAGATGAACATGAATAGTTAACATTTACGAGGAAGAAGAATAAAACTTTAAAGCTCATTGGTGTATGTAACAAAAAGAATAAAAAATATTATGATGATGATTACGAGAAATGTGGATGGTTGAACTGGAACTCCCAAAAGCTACTCCAATATTTATACAAACATAAACGTTTAGTATGGAACTAAACCAATTAACTGAATAGATATTGAAGAAAAGCAGAGAAAATGATGCAATTTGTTCGCGGGAATAAAGGCGGAATGTTGTGGCTAATGCAATGTTCAACATTTGCAGAAGCTTTCCATATAAATTCATTCAATTCAAATTCATTCATCCATTCAGGAGAGAAATAAATGTTTGCAGTTGCAAATGAAATTTTATCATCTCTCATCCGCCCTCGAACTCATGGAACGAATTGCATAGCAATTCCTTTTCGAGAAATCAACAAACTCGAATTTATTAAAAGTTAGTTAAATGGAAAAACCTTCTGATGATATTTGTTCGGAGTTTTTTTTTATTATCAAACAAGACAAAGTGTTTTCTGTTGACAGGAAAACAATATTTTTTTCTTTATTACATTGGAACTGCAATATAGATGATGTTAACATTGGAGGGAAAGATTTAATGAACTTAATCAATTGTTAAAAACTGTTCACACGTAGCCAAAAAACTCATAAATATTAATTTTTAGGATGCAAGAAAATAGTCTTCGCAAGAAGTACTCGTCTATGATTATTCTTACAACGATAATGGATTCTTCCTACCTTAGGATATTTCAGTCATAATGAAAATTCGATAAACAAAAAATAAATTTTCATTAAGTGTAAATAGATATCTAATTAAAATGTGCTGAAAACGCAAATGAAAACACGAAAATGTAGATGAAAATTTTACATGAACAAAGAACATCTAGCGAACATTTGATTAATAAAGAAAAGAAAAATTAGTTCAAATATATTTCTTATATCTTTCATTAATTTTTATTTAACATGTTTTATGCACACATCACATTACATATATTTTATAGTTTTCAGAAAAGCAACGAAACGAAAAAAAAAAGAATTCCTTTTCAACTTAACGACATCTGACTGTATTTGATTTCTCACTAAAACTTCGCTTGATCGGAATGCAAAAAATTATTTACCGAAAATATTGATACATGATTATTGAAAGTTGATAACATAAATAATTAGATTTATCCACGGTTGACACCAACCAAGTCGTCAGCAGAGAACATTCCCTTGGCACGTCGCAAGATTGAGTCCTTTGTTGCATCGTATGGATGATCCTTAGAAGGAATTTCCAGCACTGCTGGAATTGGAGCTGTGTGTGCATCAATTACATGACGGATGAGTTCAGCATAATTTTGATTAATTAAGATGATGTCGATGTCGTCACGTTTCACGAATCGCTTGAAACAATCTTCCAATTCGCTGATTGGTGTGTCTACAAAGGAAAAATAATGACATTAGATTCGCTGCTACTTCCAATTGATGAAATTATTTTCTTACTTTTATCTACAACCATGAAATTGGGATGACGATTTTTGTTGATTTCGCCAACTCCACCGAGCAAGAATCCTACACAAGTATCCTGATGAAAACAAAATTTCATAAAATGTAAATATTTCGAAAAAAAGAACTTTACAGAAGGATTTTTAAACTTACTTCATCACCAATCACCGAAATGAGTTTTCCTTTAATAGCTGAGTGTAAAGCCATGTCTTTAAAGTTATTACCAGTTAGGAGTTTACTTAAATTTATAAGAATAAAACTTTTTACAGGTCAGCTGACTAAATTTATGTTACACGTATTCGCCGTATGAGGGCGGTCAAAACAGTTGAGATAATTTTAAATTTCCAGTAGTCGTTGAATATTTAAATTCTACGCAGGTGTTGAAGAATACATTGATAATTCACGATATTTGGTACTCGTGTAATCTTATCAGCCACGAAGTTTAGATTATAATGGAATATTTATAAATTAGCATGCAATAAACATAAAAAAAATATGTTTTAAAAAGCGGAAAACTGATCACGATGTAATAAATTTGAAAGGCATCGATGTGTATTCCTTGGATTTAATTTTTTTAGGGTGAGTTTGGATATCATTTAGCATTAATTACATAGCGAAAATATCCCTTCTCTAATATGTAAATTGATCCCACATTTTATGACTCAGTGTTGTTTATAATATTTTTAGTTTTTACCCTCGGCTTATTTCTCGAAAAAAATATTTAAGGCTTCGTCTTCACTTTTTTAGCAGGCTGAAACATCGTCGTTATAGAGAAACTTTATTACAAATTTCCACTGGATAGAGGCCAAATGAACAGAAATGTGATTTTAACAGACAATACGTTGCATGTACACGAGCATAAAAATATATGTTAAGATTCTCAAACACTCTTTTATGCACCACTACTTGGTAGTGACTTTTCATTTATAATTTATAAAAATCATTCAATCTGCTGAAATATTTATGGAATGAATTAATGAAAAATGAGAAAAATAATAACTTTATAGTTTTAGGCAAAAACAATCACACATCGAAAGTAAAGTCCAAATGGAAAACATAAAGTAAAACGCAAAATAACATCAGACCGCTTTCAACTTTCAACAACGTAAGACGCATTCGGTATTTGTGCTTAGTTTCTCATGTAATTGTTTTGTGTTTTTGTGTGAATACAATTAATTCTGGCCTTGGTAGTGCTGTGTCGAAATTAAGATCTGTTGGAATTTAATAATGATGTGAAGTGATTAGAGGCCTTACGAAAAAGTTATTAAAGTTTGTGAAGAAAGTCACAAAATTATTGTTCAAAATGCCATTTGTGCAACGGCAAATAGAACCTAAGTACATTGCACGTCGATCATCTGCCAGTAAAAAGTCAACGTCAGGCTCGTCACCTTTAAGGGACAATGAGTTGGAAACAATTACAAACTTAACCCTCAGCAATGCTATGCGACAGTTAGCATCGTTATTGGCACTGTCGAAGGAAATTTTTACGGAATTGAATAAAGAATTGGAAGGTATAAGCGAAAGATCAACGAGATTAAAAACGAAAATCAATACTCTTCAAAATAAAGTCGACGATCCATCTTATGATGCAAAACTTGTTGTTGTTCGTAAGTAATCAAATATCTATTTTAGAAAATTATTTTTAATCCCATCCATCAACGCAACGTGCAAAAAATATAAATAATGAACATCGGAGAAGAAAAAAAAAAGTTTGAATCAGATCAATTAATAATTAGTTTCCTATTTTCATTAGACTTCTACTGGTGTAAAGTTTCAATTAAAATTCTTGTAAAAACCACAATTCTCGTTAAATCATTACGCAAGCAAATTGTTAGTCTTTGTGAAAGGATAATTTAGACGTGGGCATGTTGAAGCCTTCCGACAGATGAAAAAAGGTTAAGAATAATGTCTTGAGATATGTACTTGAAAGAGTTAAATGAAACACGATGAATAACACACGAAGATTGGAGAAGAAATATTTTTCTATTATGAAAAACGATAAATTAGGAATCTTGAAATAAGAAAGAAATGAAAAAATTATGAATAAAAAGAATTGTAAAGAAGAAAGAAAAAATGCTGTTAGTGGAAATATTAATTTCTTATTACATGTTAAACAAAAAGTCAAAAGAAAGTTGGAATGAGATGTGTTGGGAATGTGGGCGATTGTAAAAGAGTTAAGAGCTCTCAAAATGTTTGTCTAGAGACAAGACCAATATTACGCGATGCAACTGTTAAGATGAAGAAAAACAAAGATATTTCTTGAAAGACGTCTGGGATTAATTCTGAAATGTAGTCACATAAACTTTAACCCGTTTATGTTAACTGAATGTAACATTTCGAAAGTTACAACTTAGTTCATGGATCTTCCATTTATCCAACTATCTTTATGATGTTATTTTTTCGATAGAATCTATTTCTTCATCTTGAGAGAAGCATTAAAAATCATTGCCCAAGAAGATTCTCGAAATCTCTCGTCTCGCAAGAGAAATATTTATTTTCAATTCTATTCTAATGACTCCGACTCGAGAGAAATAAGATTCCTCTAGCGTTTTAAATTATTCACAATTTAGAATGCATTAGTTGGTGTTAAAAAGGGAAAAATCTGTGATTTGGATGAAGACGATGTCTAGTAACTTCCACATTCACGTTCCGCACTAAAAATAGTTTTACGAAAGTCAGGAAAAAAGAAACATTAAGGTTAAATTATGGGGGTTGGAGAACAACGATCATTCTTTAGGGGAACTTATCTGACTTCAGGAAAGAATAGTTAGTAGCAGGAAGAAGCTATTATTGTTACACTCAACGATTCGTCTGCTTTATGTTCAAAAACTTTAATTCATTCTGACGCATACCTTAGCCATCATCAACTTCTTATTATTATCTCTTAGTTGTTCTTTTTTAAGGTTTTTTTCTGTTGTTAAAAAGTCTTTTAGTTTCCCTCCATTCTCAACTTAAAATCTTATTGCTTTGCTTTAATAAATATCGTATATAAATTATAACGCATACCCGTGTACCATCGAGCAAAGTAAAGAAGAAATAAAAAGAATCAAACGATGAACACACACAAAGCAACATTAAATCTCATACAAATAGTTCAATATGTGTACCTTGTACAACGTGCTCGCTGTATGGAACTTAATTTATGATTTTCCTGACCTTTGTTCGTAATGCTTTGAGAAAAAACAAAATAGTAGACAATCAATGTGTCGTTGAATCAACACGCAACATGTTAAAGTAATTAGTATCGTTTTCATATTGGCATCCAAGTTGAACAATTTTACGAGAAGATTTCGAGTTCATGAGCGCAAGTATGAAGTCGAAACACATGTGAGAAGTGAAATGGAAATCTGAATCATCGCAGGCCTTCGTTTCATTTTATTTTCTTTTTAATTATTTCGTCTGTCGATGATTTGCCGGCTTATACACATAAGCAAGAATAATCGAGGCAAGGCAGAACAAGATCGCGAGGCGAGAAGGCATTTAAAACACGTAATTTGAATTAATGTTTATTATGAAATGTTTCTGCGGAACTGACAGATAAATAAAAAGATCGGTAATTTGGCGGGAATCATAAACTTCCATGCGATTCTGGGTCCGTTTTTAATGTGAAATGTTCAACCACAAACCTGTTTCGAGTCGAAAACCGGTTTTTATGTAGATAATTTTTCGTTATCCTCTTTGCATGTTTTTTCGGTAAATGCTGCATGTTGGGATGGAAAGATATTTCAACTAGTAACTTAACCCGCTTGCAATAAAATAAATTTTTCTTGTTGATTCATAAACGCAATTACTAAGCGGAAAAATGTTCCCACGCACAACATGGAAAATAAAAGAAAGAAAGAAAAAAAACTTTCTGCCGATACGGTTCATTATACTCGTGCACTGATATTTATCAATTGTCTTAGCCCACCTTTGAAACAATCACACGATTCACAAGCCCTCGATTTATGCTTTGATCCAGACAGACGACGAAAAAGAACTTTAATGATGTCATTCATTCCCAATCATTTCTTATTTTGTTTGCTGCCAATCTCATTGGACTCAGAAAGTGAAAAGATGAAATTGGAAACAATTGAAAACCATCAAGAAAAAATCGTGAAATTACTCAAGGGAATGAACATAAAACGAGTTGGATGAAGTTTCAGTGAAAAATTAGGTTGATAGACGTCGATTGAAATCAAAACACGAAACTTTTAATTCAATGTCTGTTTTTTTTCTGCAGTTTTTCACTCTCTAATAGATTTTCTCGACCAGATCGTTAAGATAAAATGTTGTGAAATTGTTTTTCATTAATTTTCAACATTCATCACCTGAACAAAAAAAACACAGTGAATTGGAAACATAAAATGGGTGAAATACATGTAAAACATTAACGGAAATTCATGAATCGTATGTCATGGTTCGGGGAATTTAAACGTTGCTTTCGTAATATACAAAAATAAATAAAAAGTAAACTTCGCTAAAGACTTCGATGGATATCTGAAAGCGACACAAAAGAGAAGCGAATTGCATGCGAAAAAAAAGAGTTTCGCTTTTCATTTCATTTGGAAAAGAAATAATTAGACACGAACAACATTTTTTTCCTAGGAATCTTCGAAACTGTCTGCGTTTGTAATTTGAAAGACGAAATTTTCTGCGGCTTTGGATTAAACTTCATAAGCTTGAAATTTGAAATTTATTCACGTTCCTCAAACCGCAGCATAGTCAGACGTATTATGAGTTAACAATCAACACACAATTCTTGTTTGATTAAATATTTGGATGTACGGAAAAGTAGATAAAGACGAAGGGATTTCCCTTTATGTACTGTTGTCGTTAACGATTGTCTCTCACGTTCAACATGGGGTGTGTGCTTCGAATTATCGTAGTCGTTTTCAGGTTAATTAAATTAATTCATCGACATTTAAAAATCTATTATTTGTAAATTTTCCAATTCGTACAATAACAACACAAGAAGTACCACATCGATTACTCAAACAACTTCCCATTTCTCCCTTCGTTCGCCCCAGACATATGTTGAGCACAAAATAGACACATGAATCATTCATAATACCCGAAAAAATCAGCTGCGGATTTTTTTAGAACATGAATGTAACATCTGGAACTATCGAAGAGAGAATATAAATGAATATAGTTTAGGCTGCAGTTTTCGGGTTTTTGGGATTTATAGAGACAATTATGGAAGCAGAAACAACGTCGAATATGTTCGTGACGAAATGTTTGGTGTCAATATAACGAAAACACAAATCGATTGCAATTTACAAATGTTTGTTGTAGTAGAAATTTATCCATAAAAAATTTATGTGTCGCTTTAAAATGCAAAAAGTCAAGATAAGGAAGGAATACGAAACTAAGTTTCACGACAAAATGAAATGAAACAAAGTCATTTGTAAGAAACACCTTTGAATACAATCGAGTTATCAGCAGTCGGTCGAAAAGAATAAAAAAACATAAAAAAACCTGCAAGAATTTTAAACGAGCTTCACACGATGCTTTTGTCAATTATGTGACAAGTCTCATGTCGTTTCTTAGAACCATTGACTTTTACATTTAAAATCATCCAAATGTATGTACGTCAGTATCTGTCATGAGCAGGTTAATTCATGTTTGAGACATTTCTCAAAAGAAAAAAGATGAAAAATGTAATTTGGGGTAGAATTTTTTTTCTTCTTTCTGCATTTATGTAACGAGTGCAAAGTGAAACCTTCTGTCGTCTACTAAACAAACTCAACATAAGAAGATAAGAAAAGAAAATAATAAAAAATCTGTAAAGCAAGAGAATTTTCCATTCCTTATAATGAGTTTTCTGAAATAGAAAAAAATAATTTCTTGTACTTAGTTTAATGCACTTGTCGTTATTCCTTTTTAAACAAAAAACTTTTTTCTATTTCTAATTTCAGTCGAAAACGCGCGTGAAAATAAGAAACATATTTATGCATCTCATTATTCATCATGCGGTAATTTTAAACCGCAGAAAATGCTTTTCTTGTGCAATTTTTTTTGCTTTTACTGTTGAAAATTTCAACATCGTTGCACGTTATTTGAGTTAAATTAATCTTGGTTAGATTTCTTGCTGCAGTTTCACATAAACTTTCCCGGTAGTGCAATTTTTCACGCATATTTTAGTTGGTCTGCAAAAGCACTCGAATCAAAGCATATAAAATGAAAGAATGATTTCTGCTGTATCCATTTCGAATCAATGGCGTGGCGTCTGCTGCTCTTTTCAGAACAGATTAAGTGAGTCTCGGGGAAGAGCTAAATAAGAATTTTATTGGAACGAGATATATGAAAATCGTGATAAAATCCGAGCAAGACGTGTCTGTATGTGATTGTAAACAGATTTTTCTGTAACATCTTTTTCTAAGCTAAAGTTATGAAATTGCTTCTCTTCCTTCGTTCTTCTTTTGCGGTGATTTTTTGATTTGTTTGTTCACTCAATGAATTCTCGATAAAAAGAGATTGAACGACGTTGGTGTTTGAGTTTGTTTATGAAGTTTCTCAGCATTTAATGACACTAATAAATATAAATTGTATTTAGTTTCTGTTTCTGTTTCTACTCTCCCTGCATTTCACTGTCAAATAGATTTTCATTTCTTTGAAAGTCAAGCGGCTTTGTGTAATTGAATATTATTGACGCGAAGTTTTCGATGATTTCAATCACTTGCCCCAAGAGGTTAGTTGTGTCATATAAAAATGGAGTTAATAGGAAATCAACGGCGCCATTACAACTTCACGATATATTTTATTGATTTGCGCGATTAATTTTTTTCTCTTTTTGACACTTTCGAGCTTGACGGACGCTCACAGCAAGTTACCAATTCATTTTCATCATCATCAATCGCGGAAGGTTGTTTTCTTCCACAAAAAGAATGAATTAAAGAAAAGAAAAACGAAGAAATTTTTAAATTCATCATGCCCAACTGTGATACAAAGCAAGCTCTTTCAAATCAATTTTGAAACATAAGAGATTGAATATCTATAAAGTTTAAGAAATGAAGAAAAATGTTTGAAGAATTCCAAGCGAAAACAATAAAAAAAATGATTCCAAATGTTACATCACGATTTCAATCAAACGAAAACAACAAAACTAAAGTTTGGATTTATTTGAATGTTTTGTCACGATTAATTGAAGTTGATTTGTGATATCACGGTATGATATTTTGATTCGTTTAAATCATGTCGAATTATTGAAGGCACTTTACATTAACAAAATTATCCACGCTTCAATTATGATGTTGTCTTAAATATGAACAATCGGAAAGATCCAAAAACAGAAAAAAAGTTTCTCTTTGATGAAATGAATAAACTCACATCTAAAATTACTTACAAACCGTAAATATTTAAATTGATGGCTTCATAGCCAGTCATAGAACCGGCCTAGTTTAATCGTCATCTTGTACAAACAAGACATTTCGAGCATTGAGATAAGACAATTTACCAAGACTCTCGTCTCGTAAGTATTATTGATAATTTGCTTTCTACAAACACACAAATTTCCTTCTTCGAACTTAGAATTAGAAAGCAGAGAAAGAAAATAATAAAAATGAGAATTATCGGACTTGAAAAGAGATAAATAAATTGCGGAAAATAATTCTGAGGCATTTTCTATCGTCTTTGACTTATAAGCCGATCCACAAGTCATATTATCGTCTTATCGGGTTTCTTCATTCATCTTTGAAGCATTTCATGACATTTCTCTCGTTAGTGTGCGTATAATTTATTTAAATCCTCAACAAAATAACAATCTTATGCTTTCCTTAACTGCAACATTTAACATTTCAATAAAAAAAGGCAACAGTCGTCGACTGACTGAAGTTGAATCGAGAAAGATCATCGTAAGAAGGCCTTCATTTAAACGAAAGAATCTCGCAACTCCTTAATGCATCGTCGGTATGTAAATGAACATTTTTTATGCTCTCGCTTTATGTACGTTACTTCCAAAACATAAATCGTGAGAACGATGATGCAGGTATAAAAGATTGTTAAAATAAACACTCTAAAAGAATCGAAAAAAATCTGAATGGGGGAAAGGTAGAGAAGTGCTTCATGTTCATTTCATTCTTGAGATTTCTTCTTTCGTTCTCTTTTTTTTTATTGCTTTCCAAATTCTTCACCAAAAAAACAAAATCTTGATTGCACATAAGAGAGTTCAACTCATGAAACATGAACCTTATGCTGCAAGACGAAATGTTCTTGATATTCGTTTTCTTTTTTCGTCAATTTACAACACTTCATGGACATTGTGGAAAGCGCAATCAGAAATATTGTTGAAAACGACGATCGATCGTCGTCAACACTTTCCGAAAAATAAAACAAAAAACAATTTTTTCCTTCAAGTCCGAAATGTGTTTGCATTGTTGCAGTTGTGTTGGTCTTTCGTCTCGTCGTTTGCGCACCACTTTGTTTCATTTCTTTCCTTGGCGTTTTAATTGTCATATCCTTCCGGGAAGTAATGAAAACGAGCCGTCCTGGTGTGCGTTTCCTAATCCTGTAATGATTTTCGTATGACGGTAAACAGAAACATCGAATGA
The DNA here is from genome assembly GCA_900005825.1 of Clunio marinus. NCBI lineage: Eukaryota > Metazoa > Arthropoda > Insecta > Diptera > Chironomidae > Clunio > Clunio marinus. The sequence continues at coordinate 445,265 of CVRI01000012.1, read as the reverse complement.
ACTTCATTGAGTTGCCTACAAAGTGTTCACTCACACATGATAAATCTCATGCTTAATAGCAAAAGCAGCGGATACGAAAACGGTTTGTTTGGAAAATGCAGTCGAGCGGTTTAGGTTTCAAGTTATTAAATTTTTTTTCTATGTCAGGCGCTTCACAAAAAGAATTTCTTTCATGGTGAACATCAAACAGCTCTTGAATAATTACTGAATGCATTATAAGTGATTGTCAAATCCTTTTTCAGTCACAGGAGGGTTTTGGTGTATTGTTGTTCAACACCCAACGACACTGCCGTCGTTTCTCTTTTGTTAAATGCACGAAGGCAGATGCATTATGCATCAGAAAGCATGTGAAATTAATTTAGTATTTCCTATTATTCATTAAAACAACGTCGTCTATTGTCTTCGATCCATTGAGACAGATCAAGTCGTCGAGGGAAGGAACTGATTCAAGTCAAGTCAATTGACCTTCACTCTCAATGATCTCAATGGTTCAACATTTTTGTAGCTTAATTAATACTAATTCAGTTTAATGATAAATTACTCTCATTTTTTTGTTCTGTGTGAACTCTCGTGTTCCTCGTGAATGAGCTCATAAATTTTCTTTCATGTAATAAACGAGGATTTGATATTCAATGCAAAAAAAAAGAATTTTAATGCCTTTCGCGTCGCTTTAATTCGAGAGAAATTCAATTCAACATGAATTAAGCACCATTTAAGATACAAGTAAACTCACCATTACCTTTTATGAATGTACTATCAGACGTGGTTGGGAATTACTTATTTATTTCTCTTTTTTTTTTGGGTGGAAAAACGAGAACGGCTATGTATTGAACAAGAAGAAATATTGCCTGGGGTTGAAATAATGTTATGTCATAAAATATTGATGGCTGGTTAAATAGCGAACTTAATTAAGTTGCTTTCATGTTAATGTTTTCTTTAGAAACTCGTTAAATGCATGTTATTTGGTGAAAAAAATGAATAAATCACAACGACGTAACTCATAACTGCGCCCAACTTTCCTCATAGTAAACGGGGAATACTTATGAAAGACAAAGCCACCATTGTATAATTTTATCTGATATCGACATTCAAGTCTTAAATCAAGATTCATTCAAGATATGATCTTCTCTTGTTTGCTGTTTCTTTTAATGCGACGAGATGCAAACAATCGAAATATGTTCGGTACAGGAAGAGATACAAAACTGTATTTAAGAGAAAAATTGATCATAAGCCGATTAACACTTCATTCCAATGCATATGATGAGATTTCTCTTTTCCGTGATTTATGAAAGGACTTTTCATAGATCAGAGAGATTTCACTGTACTCGTTATTCGCTTACATTAAAGCCACAGTCAGACAGCATCAAAATGTGGTTTTCAACTTTCAATCGTTTCTTTCTTTCGTCTTCGACAACAAACAACATATTTTCATGTTGTCAACTTTTTTTTTAACTTTTTTAATGATCGTTGAAGAACCAATAATGGCAGCAGTTAAGAAAAATAAATGTACAATGATCATTGAACTTTCATTCTTGTTTTTTCTTTCTTATTCTCAAGTACACAACATCATGAAGTTTGCTCATAAAATTATTTTGATCATGTAAGTGGAAAAGCTGCACCCAAATGCGGTCGCGACGAAGAAGAAACTTTTAAATAAATAATTGCGCAATTGAATCAACACAATTGGGTCTACTGTAGCTATGCTCAACTTATGAGCACATTCAAGTTCAAATGTAATTGGATTAGCACTAGTTCGACAACTAAATAAACAGTGGCTTTTACTGTTTCGCAGAAATCTGAAATCTGGTTTTACAATGACGTGACTTGAACGCTTAGCTTTGCTTTCATGAAATTTGAAATTCAAAATCACCATTTCGTGTCATCCATAATAAGTAAAACATTTCATAGAATCTTCAAAGAGAAAAACACAAAATTTTGGCATATCTCGTATGTATTTTGTGTACGTCGTGCCGACTGTTTTTAATTCATTCTGTTGAGTGTTGACTCGTAAATTGTAGACACAAAATATAAAAAAACCCGCAAGTTTCAAGTTAATGCGATCGTTTGGCTTTCAACTGTTAATTTTATTTTAATTAATTGTTCCAAAAAAAAACAATTCAGCAGCGGAAACTCAAACTTCGAGGTTTTCCACAATGAAACTGATTGTTAGCAACAATACTCGAAAAAGAATTGTCTAGTGATGAAAGCTTCTTATAAAAATGTTTTTACTTCTCGTGTGAAACTTTGCTAATGAACTTTTTTTATTCTCTTCTTCTTTTTAAATACAGCTGAAAGCGACCTAGTGACATTTGTTCAGATTAAGAATCATTTCAAGACTGACTATGTTATCACTACGAATCTTTTCACCGTTGAATCACGCACAGATACATTACAGAAAATGTATGAGAATGCTGCAAAAACGCCTGTTCCAGCGATTGAAGAGATGGATAAGATTCTAGGTCATCGTGATCGACGAAGCTCTGATGCTTTCATCTGCACACCTATTTTGGGACAAGTGCGACGTCGAATGAAGAACAGCATTGACATTGAAATCGAGACAAACATGGTAAACATTTCTTCTTTCTAATTTTATCACTCTGTTTAATAAATCTTTTAATGTAAATCATCATCATCAGCATCATGTTTCATAGTCGCACACAAATGTTGTTTACAAATTTTAATGAAGATTCAAAAAGAAGTTTATTGGAGAAGAAAAGTTTCATATGCTATGATAACCCAAATAACTTAATCGCATTACCAAATCACTTCTTATTCATTCTGGTTAACTGTAGTTTGTTAATAATTGAATATCATGAAACCAGATGAACGCATTTTTGTTGAGTTTTTATGGCTGCCATTGATTGCCAACAGTTGAGTAGTAAATTTAATGTTACATGAAAACCACGTCATAAATGTTCATGCAACACATGCCAGCATTTGCTTAACATATTCACATATTCCAAAATCGTATTTACTCCCACATTAATTATCCTCCCGACTTCACTTCATGACTTTATCAAGCAGAAGCGAACTTTTCTGTTGATTCCCACTTTTATTGTGTTTTTCTTGTCACTGACAACTTGACACAACACAACATTCTGTAAGCTTTTTCATTTCTCTTTGTCACGATTCTGTTTGCGACGAGAAATTCGGACCAGTTGAGTTAAGTCGACGACGACGAAGAAAGAAATCTTTTTTCTTTACTGCTATCTATATATTTGTTGACCTTTCGTTGTTGCGCCTTAAATAGAATGATGATATATGCGTTTGAAATATTAGACACAAAGATCGAAAGATTTCTTGAAAACTATTCATTGATGTATGATTTATTGTATTGATTAGCCTGCTGCTGTAAAAGAGTTGAGAAAATGGACATCAAACGAAGCTATTGGAGATATAACAGTTGCCCCAGATTGCGTTGCAAGGGTTGGACACAATACATCAATGGCGGAACAAAGTTTAGTTTCTAATCGCGCGGGAACGTCTTTCGACTGTACTGATGATGTTACAGTGATAAGCGTTAATAACAATAACAGCAGGAGATCAGAAGATGATAAAGATGAGCCACTTGACCATAGATTACCATCGCCTGAGGAACAATGCTTGATATTAGCATTAAAGTAATAATTTATTTATGAAATTCCAAGTCATCCTCATTAACATTTTATTCAACATTCAAATTATAACTTTTAGATATCCCGCACAAATCGTTAGAGTTGATACAAGTGGTAAACGATTCGATCGTCAATCAGCTGCAAGAAAGTCTCTGTTGCATGTACAAACAGGATTGCATGCAACAGAAGACGCAAATGACAGCAGCAACACGGATTCCGTTAAACGACGTTCGCGTTCTAGAAAACCGCGAGGCAATCGCCGTAACACAATCGCTGGAACCGATCAAAAGGAAATCGAAGGAATATCTGATAATGGGTTTGTTTTCATTGAGTTTACTATAATAAAGATTTTTTTAGAGCATGGCGTGCGACTTACAAAGCGTTATAAACAATGAACAGATCCCTAGAAAAAGTCTGCTGTAAACATTTAAATAGCCGAATGTTGCATGCGAGTTTTAGCTTAACAACGCTTTTTGCTCTCTCGCTTTTCATGACAATAAATGAAAACTGATTTTAACTGCATTGAAATAATTTCTTATTGAACTCCAGTATTGCGATAAATTTTTTTTCCTTCTCTTTTAATTAACAAAACTGAGTCGTTAATCGAGGCAGACGTTATTTATATGTTAATTAGTTTGCAAATATTTCTTGAGGAAAAGTTTCAATTGCTTTTTTTATTGAACTATCTCTGAGTCATTATTTTAATTTGATTGAAATGACAGATTTTTTCTTTCCTTAATTAATCACAATTTAAAGCGTGCCAAACTTTCAAATAAAATTTTTTGTCTTCATTTTTATTCCCAAACCGTCATAAAACTTCTTAAAAGCAAATTAAGAAATATCTAATTTAAAATTCTTGTGAAAAGTTTTCACTCTCCCTGAGAGATTTACTGAATCTAAAAGCCGCAAAAGACTGTAAAGTGAATGGCCCAACATATAAAACGCCTCAAGTTTATTTTGCAGAAATTTCCGTTTTTGCATTTTTATGACTTCCATGGGATTTACAATCATTTTGATGCACTGTTTGAGTTCAATTTCAATTTACGGCTATAAATCCTTTCGATAATACTGGAGTTTATGATTCCAACTAACAATAATAATAATTTATTTTTCAGCCATGCGGATGAAGGCGAAATGTTAGCTTGTCATGAAAGTGAAGTCACAATCGTTCCCCGTAGCAAGTCTAGCGACGTTTTGAAGAAAGATTCATTGGCAATTGAGGTGAAACGCTCTTCATCACATTTCAACTCATTGAAACAATGGGGAAAGAGTCGGTTGCGAATGATTAATCGATTAAGTGGTACAAGCGACGATACGACTCGAAGTAGCTTCAGACACAAACCGAATTCCGATGATATCGATGACTTTAATGTCTTGGAAGCGATTAACAAAAGACAAAAGAAGATAAACGATAAAGATCGACGACTTTCACATGAACGAAAGCCATCTTACTCTTCATCCGAACGAAGTTTGACAGTCAGTTCGGGATTACCAACAACCACAAAGATGCAAACGGAAATAAATGGATCGACATTGTTGCCTGTGAAAATGCGTGAACCGACAGTGCTTCGAAGACATCGTCGTGGTGGATTTGGGAATAAAGACGAACCTCATTCATCAAGTGGAAATTGGAGTGCAAGTTCAGAATCTGGTCGAACGTCGATTGGAAGTGAAATTACAACAACAACGACACATCCCAAGTCGAGTGCTTCAAGTTCATCACTTAATCATAATAATCACACAACATCTTCCGGTCCCCCAAGTTCTATCATCAGTCGAAGAAGATTCTTAAATACTTCAGCTTCAAGCAGCATCACAAGTGAAGGAACGGCAACTCCAGAGTTGCAAATGTTTGATGGATTGCATGACGAAGGTGAAACAAGTTCAGTTTATTCCTGTGACACTGAAGGCTATTACACGAGCTTCCATGTTGACTCGGGATTAAAAACATTAAAAGAAGAAGAGCCGATCACACCAATGCATTCTTCAATGGCTTTGTCAAGTACAAACTCATTTGAAAGTTCTGGCAATCAAACGGTGATCTCTCCTGAAAACGAATATGAACTTTTTGGAAAAGGATCGACAACGACGAGTAGTTCAGCGGGAACGGTTTGCACAGCTGTGCTTTCTCATTATGAGAATGATCGAATGGGACCTTCAGTGCCCGAACGTAAGAGTTCATTAGGGAAGTTAAATCGTAGTGGAAGTTCAACAAGTTCGAGTACATTGGTTCGAAGTTGTTCAACAAGCACTGTTGGAAGCACACTCGAGAAAGGTGCAACAATTAAGCGAAACGGCGTTTTGTTACAAAAAGAAGTGTCGGCTTTGGTTCATCAACATAAACAAGAAAATATTATAAGTCGAGGTGAGTCACCAGACAGCGGCAACAACACAAGCTCGTCACCAATTGATTCAAATTCGTCTCCAACTAATCAGAATACTCACACTTATTCCGAATTTGAATGTTCTGAATCATCTGACTTAGAATGTGTTGAAAGGACAGAAAGAATAAGAATTAAAACAAACATCAATACAAGTAGAATTCCATCAATGTGCGTCATTACTCCATCTCCTAGTGATGATGAAAGTAAACCGACGATGAAAGACGAGAAAATAAAAATAAAAGAAAATTTCCTGAACTTGGACAAAGACACTGGTTATGCAACTGTTATGCAATCTGAAACTAAGATTTCTAGGAAAACGTCGCCATTGTTACCACTGAACAGCATGCTAGGGAAACTAAAAGGCGTTCTACATCCACTGAAAAAATCACCGAATAAAGAAATTGCTTCGCTTAAAAATGATCTACAAGATGATTATGTGACAATTGCTGACATACACACACCTAAAAAGACGTCATCAACATCAAACGGTGTTTACTATTCAAGTGATATTCTAAAGCGTAATCTTGCAACGGTTTTGTCTGGAAATCTTAATGAAGAGACCGAATATGTTTCACTAAATGAGTTGCCATGCAATGTACGAACGGACGGCCATCTATTGGCGATTAGTGCAAACGAGAAAGATGAAAAAATCGATAAAGATAAAAAGAATGGTGGGAGTGAAAACAGGGGTGCTGTTGTGAAACTTGATGCGCATGGCAAACCGATATTTGACAGCAATAGCTTGAAAAGGAAAAAAGGCGCAATCACAACATTTTCCCCTGGCCCATGTGTTAAAGATACAACAGAATCCATTACAACAACAACGACCGTAGTGAGTGGTTCACAATCATCAACGAAAAATATTTCAGAGAATCATAACATAAAAGACAATTCATCACTGAAATCTGAAGCGCAAGAAGGAAAGTCAAGTGCAGGTATTTATCGAAGGCCAGTGAATAATATTCGACCAGTTGTATCACAACGAAATCTCAAATCCAGTGAAGTTGCGAACGAAAACAAGAAACAATTAGAATTGAAAACAAACGCAGTTGAAAATTCAAAGACTGATACGAACTCAATGTCGACGACAAACAACATTAGTCAGATTTCTCGACCCAATGGTTCGGTTGCATTAAATCTTAATTCGATTTCATCAAAAACTTCTGCCAACGGTGCAGTTCGAGGCGCATATGTGAACATTCAAGATTCAGCACCATTGAGAAATGGTCCACCAATTTACTCTCCTCCATCTCCCTCAAGCGCTGTTAATGTATTCGCTCAACAACAGCAACTTGAAGGTAAGAAAGTAGAAAATAATATTCCGAAAATTGTTGATTTTACCCCAAAAATATCGAAAGAAATAATCGAGCTTAAAACTCATGAAGAAACATTGAACGAAAACATTGACCCAAATACGATGCGAGCTCATGTAAAGCGTAGTAACAGTTATCGTATGGCAGCCATTTATGCCGATCCCAACGATTTATCAAAATCTAAGGAATCTTTAAGTTGCAACATTAAAAATAAGAGTTTCTCAGATAGCGATGACGAGCCATACTTGAACATAAGTAAAACTGTCACGCGATCATTCGAGAAATTGATTGAAGAGTTTTCTAAATCTTCGACGACAATAATTTCAACAGATTTTGAATTGAATGAATCGTTGAAGACGAGTGAATATAAACCTTCAAATCGTTACTCACTTGAACCCCCTAAACTTATTGATTTAAACGAATATATGACTGATTCACCATTTGATGAAGGTGCTGAAGTTATATCAACAACTCCACTCGTCACGATTCATTCTCCGTCTTCTAATAAAGTCACAATACCATCTGATAGTGACAACCATAAAGCAAGAATTCTCAAAAGTAACAAATCTTTCGACACTGAAATTTGGTAAAATCACCAAAGCTAGCTGAAAATTTTTTCTACCCTTCAGATTATTTTTTTCGTGAATTTCACATCATGTCCCATGAGAGAATAATTTCAATTTCGACGCACATTTTCTAGACACATTAAAGAAGGATAAAGCAACGAAATGAATTGGGGTTGAAGCATTTTGAGTTCATTGCCTTTCAGGATAACGAAAGAATTAAACTACAAAGAAATTTCGTTGTTTCTTGTAAATATTTTGGGGGAAAATCAACAAGAAAATGTTCATTTTGTTATAAATGTTTGTTTTAAATTCACATGCACTAAAGTTGTTCAAATGTGTCATTAGAATTATTGTGACATTCCTTAAAATTTCATGTTCCTATGTACAAAATGTCACAATAATTCAATGATATCAAAATGCATTTATTACCAGATATGTAATGTCAATTTTGCTATTATTGTGGCTAATTAATTTACTAACTAAACATGAATGTCAAATGAAAACAAAAACTTGAAGCTCAAGTTGAAAGTTCCATTAAGTTGTATTTATTTTCATTAAGGATAACATGAAAAAATGATTTATCATTGTCAATCTTCGCTTAATTAATCGTCCATTTAACATTGGGAAAAATCTCATCTGAAATCATTATTGTTCATAAAAAAAAGAGATTTTATTTGTTGTCATCAGGATTTAGCTTATTTTCTTTCACTATTCATTCATAAATACACAACACAAACATTGGTGAATGTCTTTCTAAACCCTCCACATTTTCTGCTTATTTCCATCTAATCTGCACACAATTTTGATAACAATCTAAAGTGGACTCTTGACGTCAGTCTATATTGTTTATGATTGATTAATGTTTTGGATGATAGCAAAAAAAATTGTTTTCATATAAAAATTGTCAAAATTCATATCGAGATTGAGAGTTGTCTGCAATTTAAGTCACAAATGGCAGCTGGTAGTCTCATAATTTAAATGGAAAAACATTTCAAATTGTGACTTAACTTATTCATACTTCCCTCAATGAAACGAATGTCCATTAATTAGTTACAAGAAATTTATGTGTGTTTGGTGTTTTTAAATGTTTTTGAAAAATATTATGGAGAATCTGCACAATATTTATATTTTTTCTTTTATTGAACACAATAAAATGTCATTTTTTGTATATAACTTTGTATATAACGAGTGTTTTAATTATTTATTATTTTTGTTATGGTTATATTAACTTGTGTTTCTGATATGTTTTAATCTTATGCCATGATATTAATTAACTAATAAACATGAACACTAAAGCTTTGTTTTTGTTCTTTTTTTGTAATTGAATGCTCGCACAATGCATTTTAATGCACTGAAACATAAAAAAAAGGAAAAAGGAGAAAATAGCTTAACAAGACAAAGCTTTCAAAACCAGTTTAATGTTTTCGTTACTGTTTGCACTCAATTTAATGCACTTTATGTATTGGATGTACATTTTTATTTTATTAAAAAGCATCTTGAAAGCTATGATTGTTGGAAAGAATTAGAAAGACGCTGAAAATTTCTTCAGATAACAATAAAAAGTTCCATTTCGATTTTAGACTATCAACGTTTTTACCGTGACAATGAAATGATGTCGTCTTCGTTTAATTCCGCTTATCAATGGTCACCGGAAGAAAATGATTTTGATGGTTCTGCTTTAAAACGGGGCAATAATAACATTTATTGGACCCTTCAAACACGATCGAAGACAGGCCATCATCAATATTCGAATGACAATGCTTATCAGATTCGCGATGATGTGAGTCAGGAAACACGATCAAAGGATATTGAAAGTTTATATTCAACGCCTAATAAAAATCGTAAGAATCAATTGCGGACAACACCGTTAGGCTTTGAATTCTTTTCACCTGTTGCTCCTTCGAAACTAAATGAAAGGATTATTGAAGAAGAGAAGGAAATTGACTCCAAAGACATCATGTCACCCATTGATCCACGTAACAACGGCGTCTTTTCTACGTCAACACCTCAACGAAATCCTAATTTTAGCACAATGTCTCCGTCAAAAACGTCACTGACAGAAGATTTAAGATCGAGATTGAGATTGCAAAATCCCGGCATTCGTTCTCATGGCAATTCACCAATCAGTTCTGGCCGATCGACACCAAAATGTGTTTTCGAACCACAACAACAGTCGCGTTCTCGTCATAGTTGGTCGACAAATAATGTCGAAATTCCATCAACATCAACATGCTCTGATAGACTTGGAACGCCAAAGACAAGTCTCATGGATTTCAAGAAACTTTTGCTCAATAAAAACACTTCAACACGTTCTGGTAAAATATCTGCAGTAGAACTTTTGAAACAATCGAAAACTAATGCTCAAAAATCACCATCGCCAACGCCGGGAAGTCTTAATAACAGTATGAACATTTTAGATTTGAGTAGCTCGCCAAAAACATTCGCAACAAGACGAATGATTCGACAAGGTCAGTTTGGATCGAATTTATTAACCAATTCGCCTTCAAAGACAAATAATAAGCAGAAGCATACTTGGCGAATGCAAAATATACGAACGGATGTTATCTCAACATCTATTCCCGAGGCAGCTAACGACGAGGAGCAAGAAAGCGCAACTAGTAATAATAATCAACAACGAAACTTAATCGAAATGAAGAAATCACCTGAAATTGTAATTAAAGACGTGACTGAAGTTGAAGCAGAGGTCGAACAAGAGAAAGCATTAGAAGCTAGCAAAGTTACAAGTTTTAAAGAAAACTTGTTCATTAAGCAACAAGAAAACAATTTTACAGAGAATGAGATTCGTGAACATATGAAGGCAGCAACTATGAACATGCAACAACAACGTGCTCAATTTTTATTTGGTGTAAATTCACCAACAACATTAAATGCTTCCAACATTGCGACGCTTAACAATAATAATAACAACAAAACAGTGAATTTGAAAAGTGGAATCATTCCACCGCCTAAAGAAACATCGCCTAAGCCAAGCAACAGCAATGCGACTGCTTCACTTGAAACAGCGCTTTGATACGAATACAACAACTTGAATTTGAATTATTTACAAGCTCATTCTCAAGCTAATACAAATGAAAGTGAATGGTCGAAATGAGGTTTTGCTTTTCCTTTTTATGTTATCACAAACGGTAATCTGTAAATATGAACTCACTCCACGCATTTATGAAAAAAAAATTTCCCCTCGTTTCCTCAACGGACCAAAATAATGTTTTTAAATGTAAACAGACACAAGATACATGTAAAAATGTTTGTTCTGCAGGTACGATCGTCTATACAATTTCATCGATATTTAAACATTTTTCCATTTGTTTGAATAACATTTTCATCAAAAATGTGTTTACAAGTTTACATTTATACAATTATACAATTATAAAGAGTCGTAAAAACGCTGGTCAATTAAAGAGAGTCTACTAAATGAAGGAATTGCTTTGTTATATAAAAATTTTTAAATTATCAAACCTTATTTATTTAATTTACTCCCTAGTTGTTTGTTTTGATTTTTTTTTAGAAATATTCATTCTATTTATTTCACCTTTATTTTTATTTATGTAAATTATCGAACCAATTATCGTTGGCCCTTCAAATTTGCTACCCCAATTTTTACTTTCTTTTGCTTTATCACGATTATTTCTTTTCCGTTTTGTTTTCAAAGCTTTTGACATTAGAATACCCCCCTAAATATTCAAAAAAAATATTAATAATAATCATCCACGTCGTCGAGGTAATCGATTTTTTTACTACATACATTTATGAAGGAAATATGCTTTAGAATAATTAATCAACGATAAAACGAAAGGATATGTTATACAATTTGAAAGCTAATAAAGAAAAGGAGTCTTTTTGATAGGCTCAAATATCGAAAGAGAAATAAATTCCAAGAAAGCTGTTGTTTATTATTTTACAAATGATTTAATTTGATTTATCGTAATGATGTGGTTTCATGTGTGAATTATTTTCAGAAATATTTATTTACCTAATCGGATTTGTTCTTCATACATACTTTGAAGTTACTTTAAAATGTATCATACATAACTATCGCTACAACTGCCTTTCCAATAAGAAAGAAAGAGAAATGCTTTAAAATATCACCTAAAGGGTAATCTAGTACGCTTTTTAAACCAGGGAGACGAGAGATTCACAAAGCAAGACAATCATGCATTGATTGAGCATCGAAATGAATTTTTTATTCTTCAGCTAATGTTGTCTGTCGCTTTCCATCTCAATACACAGTTAAGATCATCTAGTTTGTGCAGGCAAGAGGTGAAAAACATGAGCTGGTCGAGAAATCTAGGCACCAAAAAGTAAACGAATATAACGTCATGGCGTTGAATTACACATGCTCATAACAAAAAATGAGAGTAATATTCAGTCAAACTGTGAATTGCACAAAGCACAGACGTACACAAATTTTTGGGTGGTGTAAAAACCGTGAAGTTTGTGAATTTTCACTGCATTTTAAAGACATTTTATTATATTTGTGTATATTGTTAAGTGGAATTATGATAATCACGACAACCTTTGATGCTTAATGCAGCGTTTACAAGACTGATTTGTGATTAATTTTTCATTCGATAATGAAGAGAAACTCTCAGCCGAGCTACCGAAAAATTGTTTTCGCTGTGGAATAATGGCGGCGGAGGATTTGAACGCTTATAAGGTAAATATGCTGTTAAATGCGTTAACATATTAGCTTAAAAAAATAATTCCCAATTCCATAACAATGCTTCTGATTAAGGAGATATAATGAAGGTTAATGACATGTTACCGTAAACGTAAATCAACGGTGATGAACGATATGAGAGTAGCCTCCATTCACACGAGTTTTATTCATAAAATTTTATATGCTGATGAAAATATACGGAGGGAAAAATCAATATTCCGTTTTTCCGAGCATTGTTTTTCCACTTCATACACACAAACACTCACACATTTACAAACATTCAGCAACATTTATACAATTTGGAATCCGCACAGAAAACGTTTTTTGCTTCTTTCATTTCTGGTTCTTCTTTTTTTTTTGTGTTTTCGGGGGAAAATAAAATAAAAACAGCAGAGCGAGAGAATTTCTTCAGAGACTTATTTGGCGAGGAAAATAAAGTATAAAAACGTGAATATAGCGTTGAGAATTTTTAATGGAAAAAGCAAGAGAGCGTCAAGCATAAAGCATACTTTTCAAATAGCACTTGAATGTTTAGCACAATAATCATGAGCAATCCAAGAAGGATAATGGCACACACAACATGTATATAAATAAAAGCAATCCTTAATCTTTACCTGTATCTTAATTTCGCCGATAATCAAGAAAGCCCTCGGGATGGGGAGAAGGTGGAAGCAAAAGGATATAAAACACGTAGATTGAATTCCCCAAGCGCTACGATTTAAGATTTAAGCTTAACTGGGGCGAAATGATTTTACACAATGATAACGTATAAGATTTGTATGAGAAGAATAAGAGTAAGAATTATAAATAATCATTGCTATTACCTTCACGGAGAAACGAAAAAGGAGAAAAGGAAAGTAAGGAAAAAAAGGAATCATGGATACGCACTTCAGTGAATTTGTTTTGATTTTTACGCTACTTTTTCATCTTGACGATGTTTTGTTGAGAGCAAAAGTCTTCAATTTTTCGACTCTTTCCCTTGTCATGAACTTTTTTTTCTCTTACGCCTTATACTTTTAATATAAATTGAACAAAATCTAGCACACACATGTATGGAATTTATTTCCTTTTTCTTCCGTTAAAAGTAGGAAAGGGATAAGAAGTGGAGATTCGGTGGAAAAAATACATAATTTTCATGTTCTTTGATTTTTATGGGTCTATATGGTATTGCTTAACGGGGCAGGAGCATTTCTACGATCGACAAAATTGCTGCGTAACGCACAAAAGAAAATATTTCAAGAAAAACATTCGAAAATGTAGGCGAAGAGTAGAAGAAGAAGAATGTAGCAAGAGTAAAACCTATAAATATGTATGAAGGAATTGAAAAATGCCGAATGAAAGGAAAGAGATTGGAAAATTTCCTTTTTAACCATTTTATGTGCGCTCTGTGGAATGGGCGTTCAGTATTCAAAGGAGCGTACAAATGGAAAATTCTTATGTTTAATCAATTATTAATGTCAGAATGATGTTGCTACAAGAACTTTACGTTTCGTGGGATTTTTCTTTTGCTCCTTTTTTCCCACACACATTTCACGGAAATGAGAACTGACATCGATCAAATGGCAAGAAGAATAATTTCTGGGAAGATTTTTTGCAATTCTTTTAAGAGCGTAATTACATGATTTGAGAAATGGTTGAAGATTAATGACTATGAGGTTGTTATAAATGACCAGTTCTGTTCAGCAGATTAAGGCAGAAGGAGAGAAAGCGCGCGAGCTTTTCTCTCTTTCTTCATCTTTTCTCTCTTTTGTTTTAGGAAGCTTAGCAATAGATGGCGCTCCTTACCACACTTAAATTTAATTCCTTTAACATTTAACATCTGCACGACGGGCATAAATGTCTAGGATAAAATATTAAACAAGTGGAGAAATTTTTAAAGCAATGTCATCTCCATCCACCTTTTCCACTTAACAACAAACGCTTCCGAAAATCTATTAAGCATTCACATATTTCTTAAATTAATTTATATTTCTTCCCATCATTACTAACGAACGACGAACTGTAACAATTTCTTTCATGATGAGGATAATTAAATTATTTCTTTCGCTCGTCAAAAAAAAAGAAGAAAATAAAAGAAATGCTCGCTTTCTAGGAAAAATTCTATCGTTGTGATGGAAGACGAAATATATTTTCTTACACTTTTTTTTCTTGTGACAATCATCTACCAAGCTCCGTGCTCTTATGAAATTTTAATGGAAAATAACAAATGATTCTTTTTGACTTTTCTTATTCCCGCTTCTAACTCATAGGAAAAATATATCCACGCAATAAGACAGTTGAAGTGCTTGGTGGTGGGGGACGATTTTCGAGATTTCTCTTTTAGAAAGAACAATTGAGATGGAGTGAAGCGCGTCGGATATAATAATGATAATTAAGGGGATATTATCTATCTTAAAGCTTTTTGAATATTCATAGAAAGAAGTTTTATCGTGAAATGTTTATTGCGTATTGTTTTTGAGTGAACGAACACATTAAGCAGACTTTGTCTTAACTAAACGAAACATAATAAAAAAAATCTCTTCAAACGTGAAGAATCTTCACCAGAATAAATCAAACCACTTCAACCCCCGGAGAGAGCCGCAAAAAGGAAACACAAAACATTAACAAAAAAGATTTTCCGAGGCGCGATAAAAAGCAACGGAATTATTTTTCCTTTCTTTCGAATGAAAATCTTTTCCTTGTTTAAAAGACTTTTAGGAAAATTGAAATTCATTCCCACAGTCGTTTTTCGCCCCCACTCCCCCATTCGTCAGAGTGAAATATGTAGTCGAAGTTCCCTTGGTTAAAGACATGCATCACAAGAGCGAGGGAGGCACATTGAAAAAAGCTTCTGGAAACTCTCAAGATACAAGAAACAAAGCCAAAGTTCATAAACTATATGTCTTCGATTTTTATTTCACTTTTTTCTTTCCCCTTTTTTTTTTGTTATACATCAAACTGTTATGCAAAGAAAGAAAAGAAATTTGAATAGCAGAAAATTCCTGAACGATAGCAGCAACCACAATAGCAATAAAAACGACACATTGTGAGTGTTTAGTGAATAAGAAAATTCTGAAAAGCAGCCATACATAAATTATGTATTGATGTTACGAGGAAAAATGATAATTTAATTGCTTCTGACAAAAGGCACGATTAGTCTGAAAAGTTAATTTTGTTTACACAAATATACATCGAGACACTGCACCCACTCGCAATCAACTTTTAATTAATTGACATTTTGCACCTAAATACAATTGGTCCAAATACGAGACTTAATTAAGTTGTGTATCTATTTATTTGCACGGAAATTTGTTAGAGTGATTAATTGGGAATCCATTTTGTGTCTGTAGACAGTTGTAGAGTCTCGTAGAATGAGAAATCGTCACTTGTTATTTGATGAGGCGCTTCTGACTTTGTTATAACGAGCGAAGAAAAAAATGGCAAAATAAGAAAGAAAGACGAGAAATTTATTCAAGCCGAAAACAAATGAAACTGAATATAATTTGATGTCAAATTGACAACATGACAGCGTCTCATTACAAATCTCTTTTATATTCGCACCAATTGAATAGTTCATTCGAATTCTTTTTATTTTATCACTTTCGTCATTGTTGCTGTTCATTTTATTTCACTGACATTTGATCTGAAATGAGATCAGCTCGAATAAAAAGGGGAAGCTAGTGAAGCATGAAGTTGGTAAGAAATAAAAACTACTTTCAATTGTTAGAATCTTCTGAACGAAGTAGATTTTCATTTAACACAAAAGCTTTACATTTCTACATTCGATAAATTCCTTCGTCCATTGTTTTAAGTCATTTCCGAAGACAATAGGATGCAACAAATATTAAAGTTTATTCTCATTCCGCAAACAACTCAAACTCATTATTAAGTTCCTTTCTTCTTCTCTTAACACAATCACACAACAACATTTATCGTCGAATGAAAAAGCAAGCAAAGTAGCATTAATTATTTTTGAATATATCATTTTTAATAGCTTAGAAGTAACAAAATAGAGCTCGAGGGAGGCATTTTTACAAAAAGGCGAACACATTTAATTCTTCTGGTGAACAGAATAGAACAACTATGAAAACGGCAAGAATGTTTTATGAATTAATTTATATCAGCCACTCTACTTAATACTTTAATCCTCTTATCCTTTTGAAAAGTTAATGCTCGTTATATAGATTGAGATTCGTCTCTTCTTACTTCAGCTACTGTTCCGAACTTAAGTTATAAATTTTGTGGTTGTCGAGAGAAAGTATCGGAATAGATATTTATGTTATTAAATATAATAGCCGGTGAAGCAAGTGAAGTGAGCGTAAGAATTCCAGGCTGTTGTTAAGCACAAGTTTTTGAGCCTAGTCCCAAAATGATAATAATAAAGTTGAGCTTGTTTGATGTTTTTTATTCTGTGGAATGAGGTGTTAGATGTAAGCTAGAAAGCGACAAAGGAGGATAAATATTCGATAGTAGGAGAAGAAGAAGATGAAGGAAAAACGTTGTAAACATAAATAAAGTTTTACTATCGCAACTCACACAGATGAGTGAAGATTTTCCGGGTATATTAATTGGTTGACAACATAAGTAATAAAGTACATGCGATGATGTAATTCTTTGATAATTAAAAGCTTAGCCAACGATGTGTGTATGAAATTCATAAAAGGGAAACTGCAGATGTTTGTAGTGCGGTGAAATTAATTACTCCATCTGCTATTTAGTAACACGATCAAGTTCACTACGAACACTTCTTATTTCATACATTTTTGGTCATCTCAAACAACCGCCAGCATTCCTTCAAATAACACAGAAGTAATAAAAACACTTTAATTTAATCAAACGCAAATAAAGTGCAAACAGCATTCAACAAACCTAAATTGTATTCAAATCGAAAATGTGTTCCTTCTTCTCTCTCCCTCTCTCTATTCACTTTGTTCACTTCAATTGTGTATAGTGTAAAATTGTCTGTTAAACAATAACAACATTTTATGTTCCATCTCGTCGAGTGCGAAATTCAACATAAAAGTAAGCAGAGACATAAGACCGAAGATCGTAGTGATATTTATCTCACTGAATGTGTTTTTACGACTTTCAATGAAATGAATGTGAGAAGAAAAGGAGAGAAAGAGGTAAATTGAAGGGAAATAAAGGAAAACATTGCAAATTTACATACAATAATGCACATACGATTAATACGAAACAAACTCACAGCTGTTTACTGATTTGATTTCGATTTTCTTTTTTACGATTTTGCTATTGTCGGAATTTTATTTGCGAGTTTCTCTTTATTTTGTTTTTATTCAATGATGGTTTTCATTGCTTCTCAGAAAAACCAAGGGAAGGAGGGCGGAGGATGAGATTGAATATCGCTTGAAGATAAAAGTTTTTTTTAAATGGTATCGATGTAAAATGAGGAGAGGAAAATGATTTTATTATACTTAGATACGCACATTTTATTTCTCTTTCATTTGGAGTTCTTTTAAAGGTTTTATTCATAAATTATGTATTCGAGCTGAGATATAAAATGTTCTCCCATCACACTTTTACATAAATTATTCAATCCCTAAAAGTCTCCAATTCTCCCACAACTACAAACTCAAATGAAAAATTAAAATATTGTTTAGACATCGTAAATAATTTCGATCTTGCTTATTTTCATTTTACATTTCCTTCGTTTGTTGTCAGAAAAAAATTATTGATATCAGCATTTTACAAAGATGGTGTGGAATGTGAATTCAAGTATTTTATTATTAAATAAACAAACGCTAAACAAATTTCGTTGTTCGAAAGGTTGAGCGCGTTTTTGGTGATTACACATGGCAGAAAATTCTTTGGAAATTGAAATAATATCAAAGGCAAACAATTGTTACGAATCGTACTCGTTTTCATTTCACGAGACACATAAAGCAATTCCACTGTTTGTCATATCAAGCCAATTTTTGTTTTGAAAAGAAAGTCTTTTATTTGTCTTTATTGCTGATAAAATCGTTTGTCGACGTCGTTGTCATAGATATTAATCACTCGATAACAGAAAACAGATTCCGTTCTATTTTGTCATCGACAACGTCTTTCAACGATAAAACAGAAACAAGAAATATGAAATATCTATAAACATTTCACAGATATTATTATGATAAAGCAATTTCAACTTAAAAAAGACAAAAGACTCTCGTGGGGAAGTTTCATAACCAAATGACATTCGGAATGGTATTGATGTGAAGCAAAAAGAGAATGGAAATCTTGAAAAGAAAGAAATTTTCCCGCTTTCTTTCCGCTCAATTTCAAATTGCTACAGATTTATATTCAGATGTCAAGAACAATCGCTTTTTTTCTCTTCTTTCAAGCTCGCTAAGAAAGCAAGACTGAAACTGGCAATAAGACATTTCTATGGTTGACAATACGATCGAATGCACTTGATACATAACAGCATGAAGAACGAGCGTTTGCGTTGTGAATTCGTATTGGATCTGAGAAGGGAAATTGATATTTTATTGGAATTCGATTGCATTTCACTCCAACTTTGACAATATCTGAATTAATGTAATCGGGAGAATATTTTTTTATAGTTGTTTTACTATACATCCGAAGGAAATAAAAGCAACGTGATATCGTTGTGCAACGAAATATGTGCTTTTCATAAAAATTTCCTTTACGATTTTATTGAAATTCAAACTGCACAATAATCTTTGCTTCACCATCTCTCATTCTCATTCCTTGCATCGAAGTCTTTGTGTTTCGTGCTAGCAATTGGCAACTTTTTAGATAAGAGAATAACAACCTTGTGAAGTCATACGTTCGTTAAAGAAGTAAACCAGAAATTTTCTGTTTTATTATTTTTATTTTATAGAATGCAAATGTATGACATGAAGAAGTTTGTTGTAAGACGATAGAAGAAGCTACTTAAAAAAGTTTATTGCATGGATTCAAAGCTTCAACATATCTAAATTGTGAAATGAGAGAAGCGCAAAGCATAAGCAAAACTTTTCATCAAATTGCATTTTTTTTTCCACTCGATCGAACGGGAAAGAAAAACTCAATAGTTTGAACATGAAACTTTTCATGAGAATGACATTATTTCTTTCACTTTTCCTTATTGAAAAATGTAATTCCACCATAAAAAAATAAATTATATTGAATATGAAGCGATAAAAATGGCAGCATGGAGAGAAAGAAATTATTACAAATGCCACTTTTTCCACTTTTTAAAATGCCCCAGCAGCTGTTTCATATAAATTCCATCAATTTTTTTTATTCTTTTTCTTCTGTAACCACAAGTTTTCTTCTTAGTCTAAATCTCTTAACGATTCATAAGACAACTAACGAGATGACTGGAGGAGAATGAAGGAATAAAAGCAAATCTTAAAAATGAAGAAAACGAGATCAGGGAATGAACAAGAAATGTTTAATAATTTATTACAAGTGAACGAGCATATTAATCAAAAATTATAAAGGTACATGACGAGGTTGCTGCACGAGCTTGTACGCGTAGCTATGTTCAACATCTCAATAATCAGGCGTAAATAGTACAATCGGAATACCTTTACAGTGAAAACTCCTACGGTTGAGACCTCCCAAGGCTGTCATGCTAATGAAAATGATATTTTTTTATTCTCATCGGTTATAAATGATTTACATGTGATGATTGGAACATTGTATGAATGAAGGAATATGTAACAAGCAACTGTAATGATGAACTTCGTTTGGAACTGAAACTAACAAACGATCAAATTACAATTTTAAATTCTCGAAATTTCTACATTTCAACGCATCAGCAAAACTATGGGAAATAATTTTTTTTTTTTGTTATAATTTGATACATTTCAAGAAATTAATGATCTGTCCATGTGTGCGCCATCATCAATCTACATGTGTTCATTTTTTTATATATAAGTCGTTTAACTTTTTATGACAGATTCAAAAGTGCTGACATAATTTTCTTCTTTTTGAAGTAAGGATAGCCGTAATTCAAACAAACACCTCGACAAAGTTTTATGAACAACATGAAGGGATGTGGGAAACTGCTTTCGTTTTTCACCTTCATATAAACATGTACATGCTGTGGTTGAATGAGAAGCATTCTCGTAGAATATGAGAGCCCGCAAAGAAAATCATTTCATTTTATGCTCGCCAACATAAAAAAGTTTTATAACCCAAACTGAACGATGCCGTGTGCTGTTAATATTACACTCATAATGGCCAACGATGAACAAAGAAAATCGCGTCAAGTCCAAACATGATATTCGACACCATCGACTGTAAAACGTGTCCCAAAATTAATGCTTTCGTGCAAGCGTTGACTTAAAATAAATTGCTATAAGACGCGCGATTGAAAAGAGAAATGAAAGAGAAGCAAAAGTCCGAAGAAAGTCTAATTAATTGTAATATTTAATTAAGCTAAATTGCTTCAACGAAAACCGTATTTATTATTAGAAGGTTGAATGTTCAGTGAAAGAAAGAAAAGTCAGGTAATTTTCTCATCCACGCAACATAAATGAGGGTTGGAAAATGATTCTGATTCTCCCTTTTCATGCTGGGGAAGAAGATAACGACTTACGACCGATTATTGATACTTGACTTTTAATTCGACTTGTTCATTGAAAAGAAAGTGATTTCATGCTACAACATCGAAGTAATCACTCGACCTCAATCACACTTCGGATCGTTAACATTTTGATTTTTCTCTTCTCACTAAAATCCATCCAACCACCCACCCACGCACACCTTGTGATCCTTGATTGACAGTCATCATCCAAATCGATGTGCGAGAATTTTATTACAATATAAATCTAATTTATTACTTCTCATTGATTTCCAGATTGCTAGTCACAGCAAATCGACGACAAAAAGTCGCTTTTGGAACAGATCATTTCATATTTTGTCATGTGATCAAAGAATGAAATCGAGCGTTAGAAGAGCGCACTCGTGTTGTGTGAGGACGTCAATAGCTCTCAATAACTCAAATAATAGTGGAATTTATAGCAGTAGACTAGACCGGAAGTTAAAAGGCGTCCTTGAAGACTTCAGATGGAATCAATTTAACTGGCAGCAAAGCTTCCTAGTCATACTAATTGTAGTGTTGCTGAACTTTACATCGATAGAATGTCTACAGTCGAGACAAGAAGGTATGCATGTTTATGATCCCAAAATTCTTGAAAGCCCCAAAGCATTTCTTCTCTTTCTTTTATTCTTCTTCCTTGATTTAATAATGTAATTTACATATTTTTAATATAACATTTGATTATGATGAGGTTGTAGGAGGAACGAGAAAAAAAATTCTTGAACATCCTTCTTCATCCGTCAACCATCCTTCATTGCATCTTAAATATATTTTCAAGCAAGATTATGTTGTAATTATATAAATTCTTTTATTAACAACATTCTGTTATGGCATAAAGAGAATTTAAATGAATGAAGTAAATATTTTTCCCCATTTATGCAACAGTGAAGTGAGATGAACAGACAATGGATGATGAAGGTTGGAGAGCATTTTTTAAATGCCCCCGCCTTCTGAAGTATAATGGGCACGTGGATGTTTATTATTAAAAAAGATAGAAAGAAAGAAACTTTAAAATATTTTCAGTTCTCTTTAAATTCTTGTTGATCGTTTTGTTATTTATTGAGACTTTGCAAGATTAATTTGTTTATGACAGTTTCTACTTAAACATTTTAATTGTTTAATTTTCATGAAAGAAGTTAATCAGTAACAAAAGAATTGAATTTAATTTATAGAACGAAGCTATTAGAACATGAAACTCCCTTTAAAAATAATCCCCACAGGGATGAAAAGAAAAACCTTCACGCTGATTTTCCTTCATTTTTATTCAATTGTTAAGAAGATTCAAATAAGCTTCCAGCTATATTTAAACACACATTCAGAAAGAGTCTTTCGTTTCTCGATTTAATTTATCTCGTCCCATCTTCCACCATGGAAGGAGAAGGCCATAAATTAAAATGTTTGTATGTGAAAAGAAATATTTAAAATGAAGACGTTTCATTGCGTTCTTAAAGAAGAATTTCGATATTTATACATTAAAATGTAAAATATTCTTAACTACAGGTTAGAAAATACACAGTCGAAGTTAAAAGACGTCAGATGAAAAAGAGAAATGACGACGAGAGCGTATAAATTATTTTTCACTTGCAGATAAATCCTTCTCAGATTTATTATGTTCTACCTTTTTTTATTTCTCTTCTTAAAAATTCCTCCAAACAGGAAGACAGAGAGAGTGAGGGTGGCTGTGAAAAATGCGATATATTTTAAAGTTTTCTTTCCTGAAAGCATTTATCTGGTAGCAACGAGATGAAGAGCACTTTAGAACGATGCTTTTCAAATGCTACTTATAACCATAAATTGTGCAAAGTGGCTGAAACAAGTACTAGCAGCTTTAAAGTGTGTGAAGAAGGGCTTGGGCTTTTGATAACATTCTCATATCTTTACACAAACAGCTGAGATTCATCAT
Organism: Clunio marinus; assembly: GCA_900005825.1. Lineage (NCBI taxonomy): Eukaryota > Metazoa > Arthropoda > Insecta > Diptera > Chironomidae > Clunio > Clunio marinus. The sequence continues at coordinate 422,274 of CVRI01000012.1, read as the reverse complement.
ATGAATGATACGAATGTGAAAATAATTTCACATTCAAGATTAGCTTCCTTTTCTCTCGAATCAACGTCTTAAAAGGTTGAATCTCTTCTCTTCTTATTTTTCTTTCCTTCTTCCCCTATTCATCTTAACCAGACATGCTATTCAACCTGCTAATCTTTTTTTATTGCCTCCCATTTATATTCAGACTTGTTTTGGCTTGAACTTTTTTTCTTTCCTCTTCGTTTTCACTCAAGATGAAATAAAATAAAAAATAAGAATCTTTTTTTGGCATAATTTAATCGGAAAGGGGGCTGGAAAAGAGTCTTACGATGGGAGAAATATTATACTTAAATTGGCGTTGAATTGAAGACTCAATCAAACGAGTATTTAATATCAACTCGTTCCACCAACATCAACCTTTAAGCATATTATAAATAAGCCTTTTCTTACCTTTCATAATGCTCTTTTTTTTGGCTGAGCGATGATGCATTGAACGTGATTTCAAAGTGCGTGACTAAACTTGAGGTTGAAAGCCATTTTGCATTTCGTCGCGCTATGAATAATGCTCAACTTTATATTTATGATATCAAACTTAAGTAATGGAAACTTCTAGAGCTTCTCGAATGAAAGAGATCGAGTGTTAATCTCTAAAATATATTGACGAAGGTCGATTTAAGATGAATACAAACTTAGACAGTTTCATCAAAACTATTTCAAAACCATAAATGTTGTCCCTTCTTCATGCTGTGTTTGTGCTCCCTTTGCGTCATTCTGATTTCTATGCTATAAAGAGTCTCAAAAGAATTTATAATGGACTGACAATTAACTGAAAAGTTGAAGTTTCTCTCAGTTTTATTGACATGAGTGAGAAATCTCAATAACCTTCCACAATGTATTCAAATCTATTGATTCTGAAAGTCATGAAAGTCCAAGCTCGCGCAAAACCAAAGAATGATTTCTTTTTTAATTACTTATACGTAACGTTTACAACTCAATGTTGTTGAAGTAATTGCCAGCGAGTTAGAAAATGAAAATGAATTTTAATATCTTTTCCCTCCAACTCACTGACAAGCTATTGTAGTTATGACGAGATGATGGCTTCATTTGAAAATTAAAAGAAATAAAAATACGGAAAAAGAAAAGAAGTGTAAAGAGAAATATTTTCAAATAATCATCGCTCGTCTGGTGCGCTTTGGGTACAAGACTGAAAGAGAGTTATGTTAATAAAGAAATTTTAACAAATTGTTGTTGAAGGCATTTCGATTCATTCGACAGACGGCGAAGAACGCGCATAATAGCACTTGCTTGTAGTGGTTTCGATAATTTAAAATCGTTCTTGCTTAAATTATTTTTCATGAGTAACATGAAAGAAACGAGAGAAAGCATTTGAAAGGAAAAAAAGAAGAAATAAATCGTGAAATGATGATTGATTTAGAGATAGTTGATTTTTAATAGCACGAAAAATGAATAGAACGGATTTCTTCCCGTCTTCTGCTTCATTCGCCTTTTTTTTCTCTTTTCTTTAAATTACAATCAGATGATTGAAGTCTCGTCTGTGCTCGATGAAGAGAAAATATCTTAAAAGCCAACAGCGAGAGTACACAAAACAACAGAAAACTGATCTTAAAAAACCACATAAATTGGCAGCTTTCATGATGAGGTCATCTCAAGTGAGATGAAAGGGTCGGGTTTGAAACGGTGAGGCTAGTTGTAGGCTTTCAAAAGAAAATCCAATCATGTGATGTTCAATTGACGATGAAATAATTGTGCGTTCAATTTCAAACTTCAAATTTCTCATTACAACTGGAAATTGAAATGCAATTTAGTGAATTATTCAAATACCATGTCAAATTAATTTGCATCTTAACTCGGCCTTTTCAAATCAAGTAATTATTTAATTGTCCGTTTCCTTTCCAACTCACAAATTAAAGTTGTACAGTGAATGTCAAAGGCATTAAGTATAACAACTCACACCGACTTAACGAATGAAAGAATGAAATAGAAAAGGTTAAGGGCTAGTAGAATGAAAATTCTATTTAACTTCATTGGAAGTACGTAATTTAGGGATTAATTATGTATGATCCCGTTAGCCAAAAGGTCGCTTTATGTTTTCCAACACTTTTTCCATTCATTTTCTTCTTTTTTATAAATTACAAAAAGCCTTTTTCCACCCACTCCACGATTCCATTTCTTTATTTTTCCACGTATTCCTGCGTGAACTGGCAATTAAAATAATTATATTGTACCATGGCAATTATTCCGATACACAACAAAGTAAGTGTCTAAATGTACGAGTGAGTTCATGCGGGATTACCATTCATTCTTGTTAATACGAAAATATGTACGTAAGTCTGCTTCCACTTCTTCTACGAATAAAATATTCAGCCTCAATTTTCCTTTCCATACATTTCCTTTCTCTAAATAGATATTTAAAGAAAAGGCAAAACGAAACGTATGATATGAAAGCACCATTCATCCTAATAAAAGCATATATGACAACGTTCTTTGGCAGTTCATGAGTTCGAGAATAAGAAGCAACACAACATTTTACTTACTGTTGTGCTTTTTTCTTGCTTCTTTCTTTTCTTCTTCTACGCTCAATGAAAATACGGAATATCTGGCATAAAAGGAAGCCATTCTAACTTTGGAATGAGTTGAGAAGAAAATCTCCAATCCTAAACAATCTTCTTAATTACACTTTTCGCATGAAAAAGAGTGTGTGAGAGAGAGGGAAGTGAACAAGTACATATCCAACAGTCAACGAAGTAAATTGTAACGAAAAGAAACGATAGAATGTTATGGCTCTGAAACCTTAAAGAAACGAATTTATGTATGTTTTTATCTCAATTGTTTTTTCCCTTTTTTTTCCTTCCTTCATTACCAAACAACAACACAAACAACAATGAAATGAAATGAATATTAAAGGAAATATTTCTTTGCCGTTTACTAGTTGATTCGGTGAGCTCGATACATATTTTGTCCGTATGGCGTGTTAATTGCGAGTCATGTATTCGTTATGAGAAACTAAAATTCGCACCATTTCACTTGACAACTGTCAAATTGTTGTTTAATAATCGAAATTTATGGAGTAATTATCATCAATTTTGTTGGACATTTTTAAAATGGGGAAGCAAAATTTATCACGATCATAAAAATCCTGGAAAAATGTAATCAACTGTCGTTCTTTAATAAAGTTATTAAGCTTAAGTAAGTCAATAATTTAATCATTAATTCAAGAGAATAAAGAACGAAAGGCTATCTAAGGTTTATGTTCAGAATCAGTCACAGATGTTTATAATATTAACGACATCCTTAGCTTTCTTCTCTACTTGCTTGTCAGATATTTACGAAGAAACACTTAAGAAGGTTTCTTTGTAAATAGGAGATTAACGGAGATTCTTAACTATATAAATGAATACTAGAAAGATGGATCAAGAAAGCCGCCTATGTAAAGACATTGATGCGGGGTTTTATGGCATTTAATGTCGCAAATAGCTTCAGCAAATAACATCACAGAAGCACTTCTCATCTACAAAGTTATTGTTGCATTAATGAATTATGAGATGAGAAAGTAAATCTACTCCTTTTGACATTCTTATGCGTCGTTTGAAAATCATAACCACTCATGATTTTTATTCTCCTTTCATCATTTTTATCACATTTAATACTCAAAAGAAGAAAAAATAACTTGCAGTTTTTTTTTGTGCTTGCTTAAACTGCTTTCAGTCTGTGCTTCTTCTCATGAGATTGTTGAATCGCTGAGGGCTTGCAATTTCTTATTTAATAAAACCATAAAGAACATGCAATCTTGAGATCATCAAAAAAGCGTTTGAGCGTTCCTTCCTTCGACTCTCATCGTCTTAACATTATTTTTAATGCAGTCTTGAAAATAAAATCATGTCGCTTGAATTCTTTCCATCGTTTCGATCCTTGAAGCAACATTTCTGCAATCTTCAATTCTTACATACAGACACATACAAGACTTGTATTCATGTTATGCCAGACTCAAAAAAAAAGGAGAATAAAAGACGAGAGAAGAGGAATCACCAGGTGCAGTTAGGAAATTGTTGCATTAAAATAATTGACTTTAAGCTTCCCTATTCTCAAATGGCAAACTCTATGATTATCCAATAAATATTAATGCAATGTGAAAACGACATAAATATATTTCTCGTTGAATGCACAAAAACTTTGTTGTGTGTCCAGTGGATGAAGGAAAGAGAGGGTGGAACTGATGAAGGAAGAAAAACTAACATTTTCAAGGATCTTTTGAGCCGTAATCAAACATAAATTTATCAAATTCTAAGTTTTATGGATGTGAGATTAATGTACACATTATCGCATAATATATGCTCGCTGTTGCTTGATATTTGACCTCTCTCAATATTTTTCACGCATTTTCCATGAAAAGGTTCTTTGATGCGAGAAAAGAAAAACATTTCCCCGGACATCGAGAATGATTGCGAATAAATGGTGTGAATATTTCTTCTCTTTCCCTTATTTTGTTTTCTATTTTTGTTTTTTTTTGCTGTTGTTGTTTTTGAAGAAGAAAAAAAGGGCTTAGGATGTTTTCGTTTAGATTCCATATTTCTGATTTAAAAAATGAGAAAATGAATGATGAGTTATAGCCAGTACTTCTGTAGAATATAATATCCGCTGTTGTTATGTTGCTTTATTTTTCACCACGTTATTTTTGAGTGTTTCTGTCTCGGCCCCCTCCGGTCACTCTCACCACTTCTTCGTTTCGTTTTGCTCGCTTTGCCGAAATCCATTATGATGGACGATTTATAAATCGTTCAAATCTACCATACATGCTCACACCAGATGATTTATTTCAACCATGAGGATAACAGTAGAAAAGGAGAAACAAAAAAAAACCAGAATAGAGTGAAGTGGTGTGGTGCAGTGTGGCTTGGTTTAGCTTCACTGTTCTCTTATATCCTTTGATAATTGGATATTTTTTTATGAACAACTTAAACATGTTTCAAAACAAGAGTCAGATGCTCCTTTGATATTAAAAACGTTTTTGATGCTGACAAGATATTTATTTAGGTAATAGAAATGAAATCACTTTGTGAAGTTGGAAGGTAAAGAATAATAAATAATGTGCACAATGAATCAATAATCGACGACGTTAAAATTATTCTGCTGTCGCATCAAAAAACCTTTTTCTCACTACTAAAAGTTAAACAAAATTTTAACGAGACGTGGGTATACTTAGCAATGCTTCACGTTGTTAGAGAGAAGGAAAGAAAGCAGGAAACTTTACCGCAAACTTTGCAAGGGTAGAAATAATGATAAACAAATAAATATCTACGTGAAGCAGCGAAGAATGTAAAATTATATTTGAATATGCAGTTATTTTATGCAAATGATGGCAAATAGAAACATAAAATGCTCATTAAACGGTTGTTAAGTTTATTTTGAGTTCATTCGCGCGTGTTTGAGAAAGGAAACGTTTGAACGTTTCGTGAACTTAACAAACCTTAAATGTTGTTATTTTTGAATCGAACGTCATTCATCCCCATCGTTAGATTTTAAATAATAACATAAATGCTCATTTGAATATTCAAAAGCTTCAAGCCAGCCACAACAAATCAACAAAATCACCTTAAGGCGAACGACATTGTCGAGTCGTTGAGTGGAAGGAAAGTAAAAGAAAGAAAAAAGATTTAAATTTCTCATCGTTATGATAATTGGAAACATTTCATACAAACTGCTAGAGAAAGTCGAGAGTCTATTTTACTAAGGGATTAACTCATTAATATGCAAATTACACGAGCGGTTCTATGTGCTTTATAGTGCAAATTTTTATCCATCCTTTGCCTTTCTTCTTTTTACAAGCTTTTTAAAACCACTAAATATGGCTTGGGCTAGAACAGAAACATTCAGATAATGAGAAGAGTTTTATATCATTTTCATTGCCAGTTCTGTCTTTTACGGCTCCAAACGCTACTTTTTCAACATCCTTTATTATTCTTAATTAAAAAATGTTCATGAGAACTCGAAACCAGTAAAAAGGATGAGAAAAGCATTTTCCTATCCTTGGAAGCCTTCAGGTGCCAAAACAAAAAAAAAGCTTGACCTGAAAGCACTCACGACCGTAAAAAAAGTTTATACGCTTCTTTAATATGAAATATGAAAATTTATGTACCCTTGGATCTTCACCCCCGCATTGCGCCTGAAAAGAGAAAAGATATATGAGAAAGCATAAAAAAGTGTAAGAAAATTTTTCGTTTCATATATTTCTCTGATAAAAATAGAACTATTAACATGTTTACGATCTTTTACTTTGGCTCCACGCTCTAGCAGCTTTTCTCGCAATCCTTTCTTCATACACATACATTTTCCTTTTACATCACAGCATGGCAATAAATATTTTACTCGCTACTTTCAAAATCGATTTTCGAAAAATCTTTTCTACTCTTCCCCCTTTTTTATTCCTTCGATTGAGCGAGAACAACATGAGAATAAAATCAATGAAGCAGATATTAATAAGATTGTTACAAATGATGCATTTGAAAAGCGCCTGTTCAACATCACGGCTATTAATTCGCGTAAACATGTCGAATTGAAGGGCATTTTCTATAAAATTGTTGACATCAGTAAATCTCTCTTTGCTTTCACCAATTGCCATTATTATTATTACATCCGAATCAAACAAATGTACATGCCTGTGTGCGTTTGAAAGAGTGATCAAGTGTAAGGACCTTTCGAGACATTACTCGATGAAAAACGAAACGAGGAAAATTTTATTTATTGTTATTGTGATAATGAATTGTAACACGAATGAAATTGTTGTTTACGATCATTTATTAAATAGAAGATATTCAGTCATTTAGAAAACAAAAAAAAAGAAGCATATTCAGCACATTAGTGCAGAAAACTGTGAAAGCAAAAAAAAACTTTGTTTTCAGATAATTTCTCTTTGGTTCATTGATTGTCAACGATAAGTAATTCCAATCGATATAAATGCTTTCGTAACTATTTATTTGTGTGACTTTCATTATTTTTCTCTTCTTGCTTTTTAAATCTCATCATACTAAATGCCACTAGTGGTGATGGGCGTAGTTTATAGGATTACATTACACTTTGTAACTTTTATAATGCTTTGATGCTCGATTTGTTGAACAAGCGATGTTTACAGTAATTGATATTTACTTCTTCTTTGACTTTATCTCCATTCCAGCATCTTCAAATTGTGTGTTTCCACAACAATGGGAAGGCTCATGGTTTCAATCAGGTGTGCCCCAAACAATAGATATACAAGGATCGACAATGAGTAATCGTGGATCTTGTATAGCAAGTGATGGTGATAAATTTCTCATGCGAGAGTGAGTAGGAAAATTGACAGAAATTAAATTGTTATTGACCATCTTATTGATTAATACATGTTGTAATTACACGCTTTTAAATATTATAACAGGAAACGTTGTCATCGGTGTGTTGTCATCTATGAAAAACATAAAAATGTGTTACAATATAAAGAAAGTGAGTGTGAAGAAAAGGACCATTTTAATCCGTCAGCCTTGACAAGCCGTAGCATAATTAAAAGTGATCAAAGTAGGGGGAATGCAAAAGCATCCCATCCCAACATAAATTTCAGATCCGACGACAATGATGATTGTAAGCAAAACACGTCCAAAACAAAACAAAAAAAAAATTCTTTTCCTTCATTTTTATTGTTTTTCATATAAAATAAATAAAAAATTTCTATGCATATAAAAGTTAATAAGTTTCCAAAGAATCAATTTGAAAACCAAAATATATAAATAGATATCTAAACCAAAGATAATATCAAATATGAAACTCATATTTTTTATTATTAATATTTTAATAAAATATATTCAACGAAATCGTACAGTGAATATATTAAATAAAATAAAAACTTCTTGAGTTACATTACGATTATGAGTTCTGTGGCGTCCATTTTATTATGATTTCTGTTCATAGAGTCTTATGAGTTTGTTTTTTAGATCACGCTAAATCAGAGTAAAAAGCATTTTTATTCTTTATTTTCCATCACAAAATGTCATGACGAGGAGAATGTGATTGAAGGAGAGAGATGGAGAGAGAAATTCCTTAATAATGTAGTTGATGAATATTATTAATAATATTTCCAATCACCGTCAGCAGGAATAAATATCGTGCTCAAATATGTCATATCTATCAAAACCAAAAGCCTTTTATTCTCCCTCCACCCACGCTTCATAATATTCTGAAGCCTCGCGAATGAAACATGAAATGCATAATGCGGAATTCTGTAGAAATAATAAAAATTTCAAATTCACAAATTTTTCATTTCATGTCAAATTTCTGTCAGACGCAGGAAAATGTTGTAATCCTCAACTTTAAATCGTTTCACATCGAATAAATCTTTCCTTCTCTCTCTATCTCTACAATCATTTGTAATAATGTCAACAATATTTTAATAAACTTACATAACAAGCTCGCTCATTCAAATGTCATTTTGATTGGAAAATATTTTTTTGTGAAGCTGACAAAACTATTTTTTGTGTCCTTGTCTATTTTTCTATTGTGTTTGTCAAATAAAAAGAGAGAAAAAAGAAGCATATCTATTAAAAAATCTTTTCTTTATTTTGAATATTTAATGGAGAAAAGAAAACCGAAATATTTTTGAATTCAAACCTAATTTTGATGTACGCACACTCAATTAAGATATCGAGTTGTATTTATCTTGAATATGAAATTAATTCAGCAGCAAAACTTCTTGGTTATGTAAGAGACATAATCTTGATCGTGCTTTATAATTATTAAATCAAACAAAAGCATAAACGGAAAAGCTATGCTTCGTAGCACATCCCACGTCGTTTTGAGGAATGAGAAGAGATTTTTATCAATAATTTCGAGCTGTGCTAGAAATGATGTTTTGAATAGAGAATTAGGAAGTTTAGGGTAATTTATAATCCAATGAATACGTGAATATAATATCCCAATAGAGAAAACTACTGATTAGTGAATTTACATACACAACACCTTTTTCGATAATTTAAATCTAATTTTATGTTTGCCATTCAAAGCACTTTCCGTTTGTGTAAACAATTTTTATGTTATATTCTGTTTCACCTCTTTTGTTGTGATAACAAGCAATTCTGAAGTTTTTACGAGAAACGTATTATTTGCATAAATCTGAGATTTTATGGATTTAAGTTTTTCGTTTAACTTCAGCGAGAATCTCTTCTTTAGCCTTTTTTTTCTTTTACTTTTTCCATTTTCCATTTTCTCTCTCTTTTCATGTTTTATGTTATTGTTGTGTCGAGCCAGCAACTTTTTTTTAACTAGCTTTAGATTACCGAATCGAAATTGGAAAATTGGAAAAACATTTTCGTTCATGACATTTGTGTATGCAACAACAAGTACAAAGATGAAATTTCGGGAGATGCAAATAATTATTCCAATGATTAAAATTTCTGTGCCTTCGGGATTGCATTCAATGAATGTTGAATTAATAAAATTTTGCTGAATTTTGACTCAATTCAATTTAATATTCAATTTCGTAAATAAATACATGGAAAAAAGCATAAAAGCATCGTTAAATGAAAGCTTATGTTTGACTTATTAAGTTTTAAATTCAAATTGCTCTGCTATGTTCATCATTAAGAATTTTTCGTAAATAAAGTCAACGTTTGATGTTTGTTTGATGCTAGTATAAATAGAATTTTTACCGTGAAACGAGCAAAGTTGATTTTTGTTAATTAAATATTCATCGAAAAGAAAAACGAAATAAATTTTTGTGATGATTTTCCATTCCAAACCATCATCATCGTTTTTGTATTGCTGCTGCATAAATGAATTGACATTCTCATTTGAAGTCATCTAAATATATTAATAGTCATCATCGTCAAACATTTATACTTACTTCATGTATTTAGTTAATGTATTTCATGTCATTATTAAATTCTCAATGTTTGTGTGTGAATGTGTGGGTGTGACTGTAAGCTCAACTCGTAAATCTTTAAACATTTTATGTGTTTTATGATTTGAAATCAAAAAGCTTTTTCAAGAACGGTATATAAATCTGTAACATAGAAACCTTAAAACAACTCCACTCAACTCTTAGCAATGGCATAAAGTATGAGTATGATATGTGAAAGCATGACAGAAAGTCCATCATAGGGCAAATATCTACTTCGTTTCAAATGGTGTAGAGTTTAGAAGTACCGAGGAAAAGAAGGCAAATATAGGGACGGAGGGAAAAGATAAAATTGTGTGTGCTTTCCATCAAACATGATCCTTAAAATGAAGCTCTTCAACATTCAGCAAAAAAAGAGAAAGAAAGAAAAATTTTCAAATGCTTTATTTCCCGTTTTACTTCTGCCTTTCATCCAGTTTTTCGACGAAGTGAAAAATTACTTTCCGGAAAAAGATACGTCAACATAGCAAAGAAGAGAGATAGAAAGCGTGGCAATAACAAGAGCCTTTTTTTTTCATTTTACGAAAGAACACATTTTGGTCATCATCATTATCAACTCAACGACTTTTACTGCTTAGATTGCTTAACTTTATTTGTTTCATATGAATCATTTTTCTATATAAAATAGAATGCTTACAGATGAATCAAAAAGGACGAGAGAAAAAATATTAATAACAATGGAAGAAAAAAGAAACAAAGCAAATGAAAAGTAATGTGAAAAGGGTTGAACAACATAATTAATAGGATTTTTAACAGCATTTGCTTTGGAAGTTGTTTCGAAATATTGTCATCAGTTGTAGCTTAAAGTTTCAACTCGTATCTTCCTCTCCGTGTACCTAAATAAATATCAATTTAACTAATTGACATAAACTTTTTTCACCATTTCATCTATGTGCATTCATTTCTTTCTTACGATATGTGTGTTTATGTGTATTTGTATCTTATTTATATGTTTCAAAATTAGTTCAAACAATATTAATAATAAAAAACAGGAGATAGACTAAGTGAGAAGTTTTTTACCCAAAATATAAATTTCATAATCTTATCTTTCGACAGTTCATACCAACATGAATACTATATGATTTAGAAGCAAAAGTTTTTGTTATTGAAAAGGTAAACAGTCTGTGAAACAACTCAATGATTTGCTTGCAAAGTGAAATAAATACCTTGTCGTTCTTCTCTTTTTTTATTCCCCATCAATTATGCTGTTAACCAGAAAAAAGTAGAAAGAAAAAAGTTTTCGAACTGGAAAGCGAAACAGGAAATTAATATGTTGGGATGGGTTTGCCTTGCTGATTATTTTTTTAATGTTGCCATCGATTTTCTTTTATTCTTTTCTCTATTTATATTTGGGTATTTTTTTATGTAATTTTCATAAGCTTAATATCCTCCTATCCGCATATATTTTTTATTGGTTTTTTGGACAGCTTTTGACAACTTTTTTCAATTAAATTTACATTTGATTTGAAATTGACAAAGAAGATATTCAAAGAATCTTTCATAAAAGTTTCGTTTTAAACCAAAAGGTTGTGAAATTGCTTTTGAATCATAATTTCAATGATTGAATTTCTTAGTTCTTGACTAAAATCAAATAACTAACATTTGAACAAGTTTTTGATTACAAATTTCTATTCAAAGTTTGGGTATTTGCAAATACCTCAAAAGAAGGATATTTGTAATTCAATTTCTCTCTCCCTTCCCACAATCTGTCTTCAGATTTATCAACGAATTAATTTCAAATATTAATTAGCATGCTAAACAAGATTCCTTTTACTGTAATCCTCTCAAATTCAAAGATATTTATGAAATGTCAAATATTGAAATTATGATGCATCGATTTGCTATTCAGTTGTTCAACTTCCATTCTTTCTTAGATATCTTGCTTTTCTCATTTTAATAATTTATAAAATGCATATATCTAACAAAATATATAATCAATGAACTTACATTTAAATGAATTCTAAAATAGATCATTCGCCTTTGCTCTATCTAGGAGAAAGTTTTCATTGGTTTTTAATAACTCTTATAAGTTCTTTGTTTTAATGCCACAGTTTTTTATTTCAATTAGTTTATAAAAATATTTTTTCTGTTCAGATTATTTAAAAGAAAAATGAAAATATTTAAAAAGATATTTAAAGAACTGCTAAAAATAATTTTGCAAATTATCGTGACTAGTTCATTAAAAAGATTTTTTACTGCATAAGTGTTTTGGTTTTCTTTGATTTCATTTCTTGAATTAATAAATCCTTTTTAGTTCCCCTCTCATTTATCATTTGATAAAACAGCATTGTTTAAGTTAATTTAAATAAATGAATAGAATTTGACTTCATTTAAGTTTTCCATTTGAAATATATTTCAATTTAACATATAAATAATTGTTCACAATCTTCTATAATCAACAAACGCACCTGTGATTTAGGTATGGGTTGTCGTGGACGTGAAACATTGCAGAACTTATGTGATCAAATACCTGGAGATGCTCTCTTGTATAGTATGTTCAAAGTAGATGCTGAGCCCATAAAATGCCCTATTAGAGGTATGAAAAATTGCTTTTCATCGTCTTCTCTGTGTTCATGATAAAATTTTCATAACGACATTCCATTTTGCCAGGACCTTTTACTTTCACATACAATCGTGGCCATGGCGAATGTAAAAATCCGGTTTCAAACATCGATAGCTGTACAGAAGACAGCAGAATGTTGCTTAGTTTTCAAGCATGTCCTGATGTGCAGGGCACTGAAAGTACAGGTGAGCCATTAAACGAACAATTAACCCACACTCAAACATCGTTTTCGTTTCTCGCAAATTTCTCATTTATTTTCTTTATCCACTCACAGTTGAGGAATTGACGTGTTTAGCGGCATGGAAAGACGGTAATGCACGCTACTTAGTCGGACTTGTATCTCACAATCATGCCACATCAAACGAAGAACGATTCCGATGTTTCGTGTATGAGAAAATCAACACTAACAATGGCAAATACGGTATGAAAACTTTTTTATTTCTCTCCTTTTTTCATTCGCCTTCATAGTCGTCCTAAATTGCATGTTTGCCACGAATACAGGAAAGAAAAAAAGTTATGAGGGAGAAGAAGGAAGAAATCCCCAAAAATATTATTTTTAATGTACATTCTATGTAGCATAGAAAAAATATATAAAATAACATTAAAATAAATTTATGTTTGCTATTCTTTTTTTGCTTCTCATTCTCGTTCTTCTTCATCTGCGCTTTTCATGTTCATGTAGGAGGTTCACCGAAAGATGCTGAATATAAGCTAGCACAATCTGGCGATGCAACGTGCAATGGACTAGAAAGTGCTGAAGTGAGTTTTTAATGCCTTTTCCTGTTATAGATAGATTTCATTGTCCATGGGGATGAAGAAGGGAATAAAAAAAAACATTTGGGGGAAGGGAAAGGAAGAAAAAAAAGCTTTCGTTGTGATGAGAAAAGTTTTGTTTCGGAGAAGGGATTTAAAAAGCGATATTGAATTTTGTTTTTATAACGATACTAATACTTTCTTCTTCGTCTCTTTTTATTTCGTACTTGGATATAATTTATAGGTTGGGTCACGTATAATGACACTAAAGAAAGCACCTCCTGTTGTGCGCTGTGATTTTCCATCATGGTTCAAGAACCAAAGACATTGGCATACATTGTCGGGAAGTCTGGCTTATACCTTCCACCAAAAGTAAGTCGAAATTCCAACCACCTGCCGGGCACTTTTCCACATCCCAAGCAAATTTACGTTACATCTCTTTCAATCCATAAACAGAATCAATTTTATGCATTCGAGTTTGTTGCTTTCTCTCTCACTCTAAATCCTTGTTTATAAATTTCGTTCACGAAAAATTTTATTTTCATTCCGGTTTCTCTGGCTTGTTTTCCCTCGTTCGTTCTTTTATTTCCGTGTTGGATTTAAAAAAAAAAGTGTATATAAATAACAAAAAAATCCATTATGATGCTGCTTCTTTTGCCGGTTCTCATTCCTGTTTGCAACGGTTTCCTTTCCACCCACAATAATTTTCATGTTCCTTTTGAAAACGAACGAAAAATTGTGTGAGAAAGAGAGAAAAACAGTGACTGACTCTTGTAATGGATTGCATAAAATAACTAGAAACGTTCAATGAAATAAACTGCCAAAACATTTTTTCAGTGATGGATCGATGCATATTGTAAAGCAAAATGGATATTTGGAAACTCGAGTGTTGTGCGAACAAATCAATAAACAAACTGCTGTTGAAATGATGGCTGTTGTTCATCATGCTATGGGATGGTAAGAAAACTTTTATTCTGACTACGTCATTTAAGAGAATACGCTAAAAATTTCTTTTTCCTGTTTAAAAAATAATAAAACAGCAAATCAGGTTTCGTTTGTGTCATGTTTTATCGTCGCAATGCACATGTGGCTGAATTACAAATGGGAACGCCAGCAAATCGATTGGAAGACGCTTGTGCAGCTGATCATTTTGATCAACTTCGATTACCATTCATTACTTTATTAGGTAAATAATTAATTTTCATTTACTTTCAAACTTTTTAATTTGTTTTTATGAGATGCAATTCATAATTAAAATAATGAAGAAAGTTAAAAAGTTTCAAGAGAAAATGAGAAGCATCATCAAGATTCACAATTTTTGCAATGAAATATTAAAAATAAAATAGAATTCAAAAGCTTTTACTAGTTACGTCATAATAAATGAATTCATTTTGAATATTTAGCACTTCACCAGTCATTTTTCACAATTATTAAAAAAATCTTTTTTGTCTTCTTCTTTCTCTCTCTCATCATTCGTTTTGTCCGTCGTCTCAAATCAAAATGAAAAATTACCGACACAAAAACAAAAAAAAACAACAAACAAATATCTAGCGTCAAATCCCGAATCAGAAATTTGTCCACTTGATGGCTCTTACTCGTTACGAGGAACGATAAGTCCGCCATACATTTCTTCTTCACGTCATAAGCGCAACCATAATTCAAAGCTCCACAACAATCATCATCATCTTCATGATTTATCATCGTCAGACGGTAGAATAACGAATAATAACTTCAAGGCACACACGTCATTGAGCTTTAGAAATGAAGAAGATTCACTTAAAAGCTGGCACTTCAATGATCGTAATAAATCATTAAGACAACGACGTTCTTTACAACACTTGCGAAATGGAAAAGATGAGCAGTCGAGTGAAACTGACAGACGCGGTGAACTCATTGCGAATCCTTCTAGTGGTGCATACAACGATATTGCGGACGATGGTAGTGATGTTTTAAACATACACGATGATGATAATGATAAAGTTATTAAATTGGTTCGAAATAAGCGCAATACTAACAACTTCATCAACAATAGTAATAATAATAATAATATTAATAATAATAATAATCCTAGCTTAGAAATAGTAACAGATTTAGTGAGTTTAGTAACAATAAAGTCAAACATCAATGACCCGTCACGGAGTCGACGTGACGCAACAATAAATTGTGGTGTGAATGTAAATACAAAGTCAAGACAATTAAATATCGGATGCTTCGATGAAAATAAAATTGATGTCTCACCACAATGCAATGATGATATTGAAGAAGGTGAATATTGGTTTCGTTTGCAATTTTCTATTTTTCTCTGCTATTATTTGTGGTTCTTTTTGTCGGTTGAAAATCCATTCATTTTCTTTTGCAACAAACGTAACATAGCAAAACAATATTAAATGAAATAAAAGGCTAACCACAGTGAAAATGGCAGTTTGATTAATTGGCAAATAATGCTGACCATTTGCTTTATCATTTAGAATATACCTGTCATGGTAGTTGGCGCGAGAATCAGACGACCTTCATTATTGCAAGACAAACTGGCACTAAACATGGAGTCTGCATTAGCTTTAAGCAATCAACGACTGATACAGCTCAATTATACATTGGTGAATCGTGCTATCGTGACCATCAAGGGCTTAACATTTCTCTCGAACGTCAATATACGTTGGCAAATCTTACAAATGTTGGACGTAAGTGTTGACTGAATTTTCACTAAATTAATTTCATTAAATTTTCAATTCAACACAAATAGGCAAATGTGGAGATCACAGCTCTTCCATTAAAACAACCGCAAACTGGCTCTTGATTTGTTTACTACTGCCATGGTGGTTGATGATAGTACATTCAACTAGATGATTTGTTTCGTCAGTACAATGTCATGACATAAGAGCATGAATATGTTAATTTCTTTTTATACTTAATGCAAACACTTCTACTGTACATAAATACATAACAACATAAGTAAATGCAAATGTCATTGAAGTTGAGTGAATAAATAATTTGTTTAAACTGTTTTTATTTTATATGGCAAACAGATAAAAAAGAAAACTTAAAAACTGAGTCAAAATAAATAAAAAATAATTAATGAAACTTAAGTGAAGTGAAACAAGTGATATATTGATGAAAAAAATGATGAAATTATATACCGTAGCATGATTATGTAGTGGAAAAACTTTGTAGGTATAAAAATTGAACTCATGGTGAGATTTATTCTCGAGAGTTTTAAAGATAAGAAAAAAATTGTCTTAAGCAACATGTTCATTGTGAGTTTATTAATGTGACGCTTCAAAAAATCATCTTTCAAATTGTGAACAATGAAAGACATGCATAAAGTACTTCAAGATAAGAAAAAGAAGGAAATTCTTCAAACTTGTTGAATCTATCGCATGAACATAAGTGAACATGCACACTTTTTCAAAGGATATAAAAAAAATTTCATTCTCTTTCTTCTATAGACAAACATTCACGTCAATCGCGCAATGTCATGTCAAACATAAATGTAATGGAAAAAAAACATAAGATGCAAGCGATATTGATTTAAGTTCTCGATTTTTTTATGTCCTTTCACTTAAGTTTTGTAGACATGCTTGATTGCATCGATATACGATGAAAACGATAAAATTGGTGATACTAGAATATTGCAAGCAACTTATATTGTGAGATTATAATCTGTAACATCGTTACAGTAAAAACGGTTGTACTAATAACTTACTTGTTTAAAACAAACTAGATTTCGGGCAGATTTGTGATCCTTCTGATCTTTACAGCAATAAAAAAAGAAAAACGAAGAAGAAATGGAAATAGAGAAAATTTTTAAAAAAGGAAAAACTTTATAAAGAAAGGAAAAAACATAAACATTTTAAGACTAAGAAATCTTTTCGCATCTTTCTCTGCTTGAAATATTTCAATGTTTGTTTCATTCTTTAACTGCTTGTAGATAAAAGAAAAGAAAAAAAAATGAGAAAAACATGAAAAACTCTACAAAGTGGTTTCAATTTAAAGAGTATAAAATGTGGAAGTATTCAGGCGATCCTTTCTTTTGTTTTCTGTAAAATGATTAGCTTGGATTCATCTTTTCAACTCCTACTACTGATCCGTAATACAAAAGAAAGTTTCTGTGAATCAAACTGTGAAGATTTTTTATGTGCAGAAGACTCATTGGACATATTATCATTAATTGTTATACATTTTTAGATAAAGAACAAAGTTTGTTAATAATATTTTTACAAAAACAAATTAAAGCAAGGATTTATCCTCGATTTTAATTGTAATTTGGGAATGTAAGTTTGTAAGTGATGTGGTTCGATAATAAGAAACTAATTAACTTCACTACAAATTCAATTATTTTTATTATGTTGCGAAATTCAAAATATTTTCAATCAAAATGAACAAAAAAAGCTTTTTTGACGTTTCTTTAGGGTAGTCACGTCATGGGGAGAACCCTAGGTTTCTTTAAAGCCAAAATCATTTCAAGAGATGGCAAAAAGAATAAATCTTACTCAACAATAAAAGAGTGAAAATTCCATTTCCACACCTTCACAATTTCAATTACCATTTCACAATATTCTTCTTCTCTTTCATTAACAACACAAATTTCAATGAGAATTTTTCTAGCTTAAAAGAAGAGACAGTTCTACACAATAAAATGAATATATTACCTCATATATTTCTTAAAAAATTTTATTCACTAACAATACTTACAACCATGATACACGAAATAAAAATGAGAAACGAAAAAAAAAATGAAAATTCCTAGAAAAACTGAATAAGAACGATAAGCAAGAGTATGTAGTAGGAAAAAAATAAACGAAAAGAAACCCCATATTTTTTTAATGAGGAATAAAGTTAAATCCCACAATAGTAGTCGTTAGCTGTCTCGTAAACTGCAGGAAGAAAGTGATATGAAAAAAATAAAAAATTGCTGGTTGGAGGTAGAAGGACAAAAATAAAAATAAAAAATAAAAAAAAGGAATTTTGCAGACAAACTTTTTTTCCTCTTTTTCCCTGCACTTTCCCGTGAGTCTTAAAATTTAAATTTTATTTCATGAGGAAAGGAAAAAATTCTTCTCAAGAGGACAAGCTGGGAAATAAAAATAAGTGGAGAATATTTAGAGCCAACCATCCACCTTTTAACTTTCAGATATCATAAAAACCTATTAAACTATAGTTTCAAGTTAAAGTAAAAGGAAGAAGTTGAATGTAAAGCGAGCAAAAAAAAATGTTAAACTCAATGAAAGGATGGGAAAAAAGTTTCCCAGAGAAATAAACTTGAAAGTTATGTAAACATTGTAAATAATTAATAATGTAAGACAAAATAAAACAGCAAATGATAAAACTGATGACTCGTCTTTGAAATTTCAGCATCAAATTGTCTTTAAATGAAGTTGGAAAGAACTTTAAGTGACCTGAGAATTTAATGAAAAGTTTCACATGTAAATATGCCTTGGAAGCTTCCAACTTCTACATGTGTTTTCATAATGAAAAGTTATAATGCTTGCAAATCAAATATTCATAATTTCCTTCTTTTCCTCCTTTTTGTTTACAAAATAAAATTTATTTTTACCTTAAAGGTTCAAAATCAATTTTCGAAAAGCTGTTTACTGCAGGAACTGCTTGCATAAATTTGACTTTATAATTAAACCTTAGTTAGTTTATATTCCATCCACCATGAAGAGATCTATTGAGGGTCTTTAAAGAACTTAAAAGAATTTATTTGCTTATGGAAATGCTTTTGAAGGGGAGCTTGAAGATTCTTCCTTCTCAACTAAAGACTGCAGTTTATGTTGACTGAAGCAACATCATCCCAGATAAAGTTTTTCTCTCAGATGGAAATTGTGTTACCAACGAACTTTGCACATATTTTAAAGTATCAACAAATATTCTCCTATTCCGTTTTCTACACTAGCAATGAGTTGCCCTCCTCGCTCATGCGCTAAACTTTGACAAAACAACACAAACATTTATTTGTTGTTTTTCACCGAAAACAAAAAAAACGTGAAGCTTACCAGCGGCAACAATCAATATTAATTTCGAAGTAACTCTGAACTTTTATCACGGAACAATACCAAAAAAAAGGAGAACTCCTGGCACTGTATCAATTTTCAAATTTAATTTAGCGAGTAAAATATTTTCTCATTCATGTATGTGCATTGCTTTTATATTGTTACCGCTTTCAATACTGTTGTTTTTTAATTAATTTAACAGGAAAAACATTTTTGCTTGCATTCTCATTGCCACAATGCGGCGGAGATCACACATCGACTTCGTCGTCACAAAATTAAACGAAAAACAAACAGGAACTCAAACCACACTCGAAATGACGGAAGAGGGAGAAGGAAAGCTCAAATCATGAATACGAATGACAAATGAAAATCATAAATCATATTTACTTTCCTGTTATTTTTATGTTGTTATTTTAATCATCGTGAAATTTCATTTTTTTCCTCAAATCAACTGTGCGGTGACGGCAGTTCTTGCTTTTTTTTATTTTAATAAAAAATTGAGGTAAAAGTTTTTCGCAATTTTTTTGTTCGGTTGTTTTGTTGGTTTCATATGTACCTCTTACACTTTTTTTATGTTGTTTCAGTCGCTTTTGAGAACCTTTAATTGTTTCTGCAAACAATTTATGTCATTTCTACAAAGGAAATTTCATAACAGAAAAAGTTCTTGCTAACTGCTCTGTTGCCTCACGACAATTGTATCAAACTTTTTTTTTTGAACTTCTCCAAAGTAATTCCTCGGTGTTAGATACTGTAATGAAAATATGTTAATTACTGCAAGCATTTCTTTCCATCACATTTAGGGGATGATCTTAATGAATCTAAAAGGTTTTAATGTCGCTTGCAAGATAAGAATTTAAGCGTTGATAAAACCTCCAGGGAATGACATTCTCAAATTCAGTAATTGTGCTTTTTTTCCCTTCAATTCCTTTTTAACTATTCTTTAAATGTCGTGATATGCATGGCATATAGAAATGACTGGAATGAAATTAAAAGTAATGGAATTTTGATAACAACTACCACCATAATCATCACTACCTCGATCCTTCTCTCGAATTGTTAAAGCCAAGCACAGTCAGAAGTGAAAAAATGAGAACTTTGAGCCACACCAAGAAAATAAAATAATTCGATTTAGGTTTTTTACATGAACATCACGTATCTCGATACAAAAAACATGTTACACATACATTTTTTTATGTTCTATATATTTTATTTCAACATGATACTTTCGCATGACACCAAATGCTTAGAATGAAAAAGTCATTATAAAAGTGAGAAACAAATTCGATAAAAAAAAATGGAAACAAAATAAATGGAAAAGTGTAATTAGCCGGGCATTGAGTTCTCTTGGCATATTGCATTTGGAGTTGATTGCAAATACGAAGAGAATTTCTATGTCATTGCATGATGACATTAGTTCAGTGTTATGTTGGGAATGAATAGAAACTTTTGTGGCTTCATAGCATGTTCGCAGGACATTCAAAATCATGATGAAAGATATTCTAACTAAGTAACATCCTTGTTCATTGTGGGGTGAGGAAAGTTTCGGATACATGCTGTAAATGATAACATTTTAGAAGCCTTAAAATGATAAAAAAGGTTTCGAGTGTGTTTTTCTTTTTCTCTCAATTTTTATTTTTTGGGCAAAGTTAAATCTGTTCAAGAGTTGCTCGCTTGTGTTCCTTGAAGATGTGCTTCTATATCGAGTATGTATATCAAAGTAATTTAGGAAATGTATGTAGTCTGCTTATTTTTCAAGTATTTACCCACCAGCCATTCTTTAAAGCTGCTGACAATACAGTTTTCTGATTCCTTTTATGTTGTCTTCAAGCCCCAAAGTTGGGGAAAACTCGCTATACAACCAACATTAAAGAAATATTTTCGAAATTCCAAAAGCAGTTGAAGTTTTATTGCCTTCCTGGGATGGGTAATATAAGGATGCTTTCCAAAACAACGCCTACAAAAATATGAAAAAGAAAGAAAAGTTAAATGCGTAAAAAGGCTTTAAAAATTTGAATTTTCTAACGACTCCCAGAAAAGCGCTGAGGCTGTAAAATTTTGCGGAAAATTGACAACAGATGAGACGAGAGTGTTTGTAGAATACGAGTGTAGAGACAACACACCATCGCCAAACGAATGGGAGGCAAATGGCATTTTGCATTCGACTATATGAAATAATGATACGTTGCCGAATTGATTTATGACATTTTTTGTGTTAGCTTTTGGGAATTAGGTAAACAAAGCACGTACATCAGGTTGTATGTACCACCATGAGATGAAAAAAGATGATGGAGAAGAAGAAGAGAAAGAAGTTGTCGCAGAGATATGCAGAACATTACAACCACCCAGAATCGTAGACTAAATTATACATTTTTTTGTTTTTGCCGTCTCTTTGCACATTCCATGGTTATCAAGGCGAACTCTGGAACTACAAAAAATTATTCTTTTTTCTGTTCTCTCTCCTTCTCATCTCGATTACATTTTTATGTTCATGTGCAGGGCAGTGAAAACAAAGAGAAGCGAACTCATCGTCTATGTCGACGTTTGAGGGCAAATGGAAAAGATATGTTTGAACTGGGACAATAATGAAAATTAAAATGTGTGCTCTAATTCAATTAATTTCGTCGTCATTCTTTATGTTTTATGCTTTTTTTCCAGTTCTATGCCTTGTGAAATGAGTGTGTTATTTGTCAGCGCACGATGATGATTATTCCATGCGGGTGTTAGCATGAAAAAGAGAAAAAAAACGCTAATAAACTACAGAAATAATTTCTCCCCTTTTTGTTCCATCTACTTAAATATTTGCTAAGTCATGATTGCGTTCTGTGACAGTCACATAAAGCTATGATGATAACAGAATGCATGCAAAAGCATTTTTGGTCAAATAAATCATTCTGTTTAAAGCATATAATTTGCATTGGAATTTATGAAGGATTTCTTATGATTGCAAAAGTTTTAAGCTAAGTTGTAATTATTCAATTGCTATAAGGATTAGTGCATGCTTAGTGCTAGCATAATTAGCAGCATGTTAATACATCAGATTAGAAATGTGATTACATAAATACCCAGCTGTTGTCTACGATGGAACGTACTTACGTAAATCTTTGCAGAAAACATGCATCCGTATCCCAGCTTCCTTTTTCAACAACAAGCACCCACACACAACGAGATAAAACTTCTAATGTTCTGATTTAAATATCTGTAAGCATAAGCGAGAGCATAAAATTTAAATTTGTAAATAGCAGAAATCTTAATATGTGACGCAGTTCCGCATTTCTAAGAGACAAAAACGTTTCCTTTTCCTAAGCAATAAAATCAAAACTTTTACTTACACTACAGACACAAAGTAAATGAAAACAGATAGAATCGTAACATTAGAAGATATCCGAAGAAGAAGAGAAGCAAGCATAGTTGAATCGAGTTTAAAGATTTAAAAGTTTTGTGTTGAGAAAAATGTGTATTGCAAAGTATCAACAAATTGTTCAAGACCTTGTTCCAGACGATACCAACAGCACAAACCACATCTGAGATTCTTGAGCATCTCACATTGATATCGTGCAATAAATGAAGAAATTGATACACAACTTTACTTGGCGAGCATAACTTTGAAGTTCTTCATTTTTCACTTTGTTTCTAAGCCTAACTAAAGGTTTAACTTTATAAGTCTAACCGATTAGAGAGAGTAAAATATTTAAAACTTTAGTGAACTTTCTGTAAGTTCGTCTCATCAATTTCTAGAAGACATTTCTGACAAAATATTTCTTCATAAAATCTTCATGTAAATACTGTCAATTAAAACATTTGAAAACGTTGTCATGCTTACTTTGGAACTAAAATGATCTACTTAGAAGTTCATACATGAGTTGAATCTATTAAAACAAAATTTAATATTATCTACCTTAATTAAGAAAAAAATGATGTCAAGTTTTATCAAGAAATTCCATCATGATTTTTGCTATCGTTAAACGTTATTTTTAGAATGTTCGTCTTCACCCATAAATGTATCATTCCACTCATATCTGCACAAGTGAAGCAAAGTCTACAAAGTTTAGTTATCTAAAAGTCATCACAAAACTTCTAAAATATATTCATATAAATTGTGTTAGTAAAATTATCCTAATTTAATTTGAGATAAAGGAACATTGTAGAGTCGATGTGTCTTCAAGCACTTTTTCATAATTAAGGAATATTCTAAGTGATATTTTTTTCTGAAATTATCATATTACTAACTTTGAATATTAATTTTATTCATAAGATGAGAAAATATTGAGAAGACAGAAGCATAAAAAGGTTTCCAGCATTAATTTGATTTCAAATTCAGTAAGGAAATATTTAACGATATTAACATATCAATATATATGTTAAATATCTTTTAATCAAACTGAAATTTAATGCTTGATTGGATACAAATTATATAATCATGGAAACAGTTTAAGTTTTGTATCCTTGCTTTGTAACCAAATTCACTAAAATCTTATCAGTATTATTTCAAAATCTAATCTCAAACCTAATATTTCACTATGTAGCTGTGATACTTATCGATACTGTAATTTCCGTAAATCAATTAATCATTTTCCATAAAGCGAAGGCAAACATATTGACATTGAAGCTTGCTTTTAACGTTGTTACTGAAAATATTATTAAAATTTCTGCTTATATGCGGATCAAGGAATGATAAAAATGTCGTTAAACAAAATTTTAATTGAACGAATACAATTTTAAGCCTTAAATTCCTCTCCTTAATTGAAAAATTCCGCGTGAAAAGCTCCAATGTTTTTCACTATAAATAACAAAAAATGTTTTCTTGTTTTTTGAATCTTTTTTCAAAAAAAAGAAGGTAAACCATTTTGCAATTAAGCCTGGGACTGAGCACCCCGACAATATTTATCAAATGAAAACTCATTTTTATGGTGGAATGCGAACAATAAATTTCTTTGAATGCAAACAAAAAACTAATAACTCAGTGATACATTTTCTACATTATTTTGAGTAACGCACCTGGTTACCGTGTACAAATAATTTATATGTTGTTTCGTTCATGCTTTTTATTTCATTTTATATATCTACAATTTCTTCTGTCTGAATAAACGAGCTTCGTGCTTCCAAAGGCTAAATGTTTGAAGAATATTTTAATAACTGATCAGGTGAACGTTTGAAAGTTTTATTTCCATAGTTTAGCTTTATGTTGTGGTGGGAGTTTTGTATTCAAAGTAACCGATATCAGAACTACCAATTTAAATACTTTACTTACATTAGAATAATTACAGCACTTCTAACATGATATCTGTGTCTTGTTTACAGATTGATAAAGAAATGTAGTTCTGTGTATGTATAAATATTGTCAACGGCACTTATATCAATCTTGTGTCACTCGACCAAGCATTAGTCGGTTGGAAAAGGCAAAACCCTGACGACATGATATATTCAAAGTCTAATCTAATCATGAATCGTGAATCAGACAATTGAATAAATAATAAATAATGAATACATTTCTTTTGGAAAGCTAAAAGCAAAATTGAGCGTCACGCATATTCAATATTTCATTCGTAATTTTCATGAAAGAATAATATTGCATGTCTCAGCTCTGGCATAATGACAAAATCCTTCCTGCCCTGCCGCCCCATAACCATTTGACTCTAGAATTTCCCTCTCTCCACCCACACAAAACATGAGTTACGTTCAATTCAGTTAACGTCTTGACCAAGTAAACAACAAAATATCACAGAAGAAAAGTATGCGTTTAAATTATATTTTTTTATGGTCGGAAAGCTCATTTGAATAATTTATTTATGCCTCATACACTTTGACTGCTGTTTGTGGTGACTAAAACTAACTTTTGTGAATGCTTTACTCAGACCTCCCCCTAAGAATGAGCACAAACAAAAAGGCTTGTAATTGTCACTCGATCGGAGAAAGCGTGCAAGCTTTTCTCGTCTCTCTTTCGTTCCTTTTTTTTCTTTAATTTCTTCCTCACGAACAAACTTCATCGCCACATATAAGCGTTTTAATAAGAATGAAAAATAATCGTGAATATTTCTTCTTTCTTCTTTTCAGTATTTTTTTGTGTGAAAGGAGCTTAATGGAAGAAATCTTGATCGCACATAAAATCCGGAAAGCAATTTACATTTTTCCAGACAAATAATTCCATAAAAATAGATTTCTTTCCTTTTTCGCAATCCATAAACTATGAAATGGTTTTTTATTTCTTTTGCTGTCAAATAACCCGTGGAATTGTTAGCTGCTCAACTCGATGAAGAATAAATGTTAGTTTTGGAATGCTTACTCATGTTCACAGTATCATTTTTATGTTATGACTGTTTTGATAAGGATATGGTTTCGACCTCAAAGCAAATTGCGGAAATTTTCAATCTTCATATGACACTTTTCCAACTCGAATCATCTCAAAACTAAAACATTAGAAAGATATCTAAATGTGATATTTTTTCTCCTTCCTTTCCATTTATCCATCAATATTTTTGTCTGCTTTGTTTTAGTATTTGAAGCGCTTTTATTTTTATTTTTATTGAATATCACATCGAATAATGCGTGCTTCAGAATTGAGTATTAAGCTGTTCATTGAATTCATGTTATGAATGTAAGTAAGCATATCTAAAACTATGAATGATTCATATAAAATTGCTGCTAAAAATACAATTGCTACTACATATTTCCATTTCATGTGTCGGAAACACAAACCAAGGCTGAAATTCCTTCTTTTTTCTACCATATTCAATAGATTTTCACATTTTCCATAGGAATGCCTGAAGATAATTGTATAGAGGAAGTGAGAGGGAGAGATAAAAGAACGTCCTAACAAAATGCACCTATAATTAAAATCTGATCTGTACATGAACGAGTTTCCGTTTTGAAATCCTTCTTTCCTTTTCCCCATAAATGAGTCATCTCCATAGCACGCTAGTGTTTCAATATAATAATCAAAAAATGTGCAAAATATTCAAGCAAATATTGATGCCAACAAATGCTTGCACATTTATCGCCAATCGAAATATTAATTATTGAGAATAATGTTGCTATGGAAGCCGACACCGTCTGTGCATTGCTACAATAGGTGAAAATTCGTGATATTTTGAAAAACAAGGTAGTAAGAGAAGAACGAGAGGAAAACTATTTCATTCATTGAAGTGTATGGTTGGATAAGCCATTCTCAATTCTATTATGTACATAATACTGCAAAAGATGCGCTTTCTGATAGACTGTTGAATTTTTGTGAAATGTTTATGGCTTATTGTATTGCCAATGGTTCCATTATATGAATCGTGAATAAAGTTATAGCATGAAAACTGCACATTTATTCAAATTGAAATTCCTTCGGCATGTGTGATGGTTAAACCAAAAACAGAAAAAGAGACATAAAAATAGAGCAGTGAAAAATTCGCGGACAAACGATTAAAATTCTGTCAATAAGTGTAGCGTTTTCTCTTGATTTACATTCCTGCTAGCGAATTTTTTATTTCTCGTATCGCTTCAGTTTCATTTACGAAATGAATTCGCTTTTCGCTATAGGCATGAAAATGACATTTTCAGTTGGTAATAAATTATTTCCAATTGTTTTCCTTTTAAGCCAGGATAAAATATACGAAAACTCAGATTTATACACATGCAAAGCGAAATTATTTAATTTAAAATATTAAGGAAATTCCCAATTGAATTATATTAGCAAGAAAATGCTGGTGGCGTGGTATGGAAAAAGGGGAAACGAACGAAGCTGTAGAAGACTCTCGATTTATGTCACTAACGTTAGAGATGATAATGACTAATAAAGGTTAATTAAATCTTCTGTTTAATGAATTTCACAGATTGAATTTATTGAATTTTACAAGAATTTTAAATGCTATCTCAGAAAGATTTTCTTCTTCTTTCAAGAACCTGCCATTGTGATTAAAAATCTACATAAAAACAATAGTTAAATGAAATTTCCCTCAAAAGATGAAAAGATTTTATGTTTCTGCTATTAAAATATCTCACAAAAAAACTTGAAAATTCTCATCATCTGACTGTGCTTTTGTTGAAAATATTTTCCAACTTTTCATTTTAATATCGGAATTAATGGAAAATTCCAATTAAAATAATCATTCAGGGAATCTTACTGGAAATATTTATGATTCAATAAATATCTCAATATTTAAATACCTTAAAAAAATATTCCAACATTTTAAAATTCTCTCAACAAAATTTATGTACATCAGTGCATAAACAAACAAAAGTCTAAGGTATACAAAAGCGCAAGGATTTCAATATTTAGTCGAGCTTGTGGAATGAGAAAATAACAATGCGAAGGAATGAAATCTTCATGCCGCTTTTCCCTTCCGTTCAACAAGATAAAAGTTAACAATACTTCTTTATTCAAATTCTTACTTGATATATTTATACCTTAATATTCATTTCCTTTCCTTTTCTCTCATAT
Source organism: Clunio marinus (assembly GCA_900005825.1). Classification (NCBI taxonomy): domain Eukaryota; kingdom Metazoa; phylum Arthropoda; class Insecta; order Diptera; family Chironomidae; genus Clunio; species Clunio marinus. The sequence goes on along the minus strand of CVRI01000012.1, from coordinate 394,630 downwards.
TTATTCTCCAATAAGAAAGACAAGAAGATTTTTCTGTTTTTTGTTTAGATCCATATGAGAGCATTGAGATCTTTATTCGCTAATGGTCCCTCTTGAATTCACTTTCTTTTGCGATTCTGTTTGTCGTTTCTTCTTGTTTCTAAGAAAAAGCTTTTATAAATAAAGAAAAAAGGAAAAATCAACGAAGTAAGGAAGCATAAGTATTAGGAAAATATCAAAGTTTATGTAAAAGGAAATTCAAAAAAAGAAAATTTTCCACGAATCAACGAACAAAAAGCTTTGCTATGCTTCGATGTTTTGTTCTTGTTCTCCATGAAGGATGAAAGCAAGAAATCAGTTTGTATTTTGTTACAGAACAAATCACATCGTCACAGCATTGTACGAATAAAGTAGATTTGTAATCGCTTCAACTCCGATTTCAATTTTATATTTTCAGTTTTAAAATTCTTTTCTCGAATCCTATCTTGACATAAAAGTCGTGTCGCATTACATTTAGTTTATCAAATCAGTATGCATAAAAACTGCTACATCAAACGATATAAATGTTCACGCGAGTAAATGCTGAAATGCAATTTTGATAGAGAACATTCGCTCCTGGATTTTCTTCAAGGGTTTTTCGATTTTTCTGCTTTTTTTTGCAAACAACAACGTCTGAGAAAGTGAGAGACTCAGAACGAAAGAATAATGTCTTCAATCCGATTTCGATGCAAATCCAATTGAATTTTGTGTACTTATTCAAGTAGCAATGCTTATTCCATCACAGAAAATAAAATAAAACGAATCGAAAGTTTCATATAAAAGTTTCATATCTTTAGAAAAAATTTAAGTCGTAAGTGGGAGAAGCAGTTTAAAGAAGTGAGTTTAATGAAATTCAAATTATAAATTACTTAAGGAAGCGAAGATGCTGAAGAAGAAATTCGAAAGTCATTTTGAAGAAATCTCCTTCCTTTCTCACATTAAATGACATGCAAAATTGATTTCATTCACCCTTTTATTTACCATCGTTCGGGACTTGAGGTTTCATCTACTGTGCGTTACCAAAGAAATTGTTGCATGCTTCATTACACATTTATGTTGCGATGAATAAAGAAGATATCTAATGTTCGTTTATATGTAAATAGAAAGAAAAAGATTTCTTCTTTTCGAAAAGATTCTGAATAATTATTTTCCGCAAATATTTACCGATTTACATATTTCATTGCATTTGATACACATTATAAATTTCATTCAATTAATACTTGTTGCATCTTACAACTTTTCAGACTAAAAAGGGTGAAATGAGAAACATTGAAGTGATGAGATGAAAAATTTGTGGTAAAATTATAATTAATGACTTTGGAATTTTCCATCGTAAAACCGCACGAGAAAATAAGATTTTATCTTCGCCATCTCACAAACTTGATCCTTTAATACTTCTTACATTAAAGCTTCATTCATTCAAATTCAAAGTGATTCTCCTTTTATCTTAAGCATCAGTTCAAGAAGTAAATATTGAATAATGTACAATTAAATATTTTAAATCCACAAAATATGCATTGCAATCAAAAATAAAAAGAAATTGTAAAGCTTTTGCAAGAGATGAAATTCAAGTGCACATCAAAAGCTGCTGTCATTAAATCCATTTAAATCAGATTAATCGCTTGAATTCATACTGCTGTTAGTATAAATCAAGTCAGTCAGCAGTATCATATTGAATATCAATTATTTTTAATTGACAGTTTTTATGGATGAAATTTACGTTCATAGAAAGCGATGAAGTGAAAATAACTACGACTGTTACTTGTTCTGATGAGACTTTGCTCATCGAAGATAAAGAAAAAAAAGAGAACTTTGTTATCTACTAAAGTCTAACTTGTCGCAAGACAACTTACATCATGAATCATGTTTAAGCTAACAAGAGAATACATTCAACAAAATATAAAAATTAATCTGCTTAATTAACACGATTAATTATGACTAAACACGAATTTGAATAAATTTACAACTGAAACACTAAAAATACTTTTATGATTGCATAATGATGATGCTAAAATGAGAATTTCGGCACGATTTCATGTTTCGAGGGAGTTTAAAATTTTCATCTACAATTCAACGAAAGCTTTTGGGAGTGAAAGTGAATAAATATTTATTATTCTAATTACTTAAGTACCTTTGTGTATCTTTTCATGAAAAGTGCTTCTTTCGGAAAAGATTTCCTCCCGACGTTAGTTTAATTGTAAGTTGAGTTTTTCCCGTAAAATGTTAAATGCTGTCAGGAACAATGGCTTGGGAAGAGAAAAGTCTGTCGTAACACTTTTTGTCATGAATGTTAATTTTCTTCTCTCAAACTGACAATCAACAGAAGCAGAGAGTAATGAAATAAAATGTGAGACAAGAATGGAAATGATTCAGTCTAAAACTTTCTTTTCCTTCAAACTTTTTAATACTTAGATACTTCTTTTCTTTCGAAGAATGAACAAATAAAGGATTAAGTAAGATTGCGACATTGTCTTATTCATTTTATGCGAATGTTCTTCCTTCCACTTTTTCCAAACTACAATGGAGATTAAATTTACATTAAAATTTATAATCCACTGCTCAAGTATTTACAATTGTGTTTGACAACAATCTTGGTCGAATTCGAAATGTATTTACAAGCGATGAATAATAAGAAACAATAAGGAGTTGTTCAATTTAAACCGCCATGTTGATGTCATGTCGATACAAATAATCTAAGCGTGTTTTTCCTCTTAAGATGAATAAAAATAAATATCTCGACGTTTCTCGAAAGGAAAGAAAAAGCTTGCTTATTCGAGCTCATTATTTATGATATCAGTTGGAAATATTGAAAGTATAAATTTGTTTTCTATTTGTAGATGCGAAAACGTGACTTGCTTTGACAAAATTGATAAGAAAACATTAATATTCTGTGTTATGATGGAAGCTTTTGTCTCTTGTGCAATCTTAAAGATAAATCACATTTTTTTATATTCATAGAGAACACGATGAAGATGAAAACTTACACAGATTAGTACGGAAATTCCATTGATGCAATTTTATGGATGAAGAAGTAGCGGAAATTATTTTACAAAATAAGAAGAACTTAAGCTGAGAAGCTTTTAATGTCGAAAATTTTCACAAGAATTTTTTATGAGATAAAGAAAAGAATTTTATTGAATAAATAAGTAAGAATTCTTTCTGTATAGAAAATGAAGAGTTGAAAGCATTTGAATGCTGGCAGCAGGTTGAAAATATTTTCCTTTTCTTCTTTATCCACAAAATATTTCTGTGAAAACTTAACAATGTAAATCAAGAAGAAGGAAAGCTTTATAAATATTCAAACAAGCTTACTTACTTATTTACTTAGTCTGTTTGAAAGATTAGTTGGATAAAGAAAAAAATTATATCAATCAGAATTTTTGGCAAGCGGTTGCCATTTTAATTAAATTGCAGTGTCTGAAAGCGATATTTCACGTATTAAAATCCAATTAGATTATTTGTTTTTGACAATGCCAGTCCATCAATATTGTTGTCGGTATAATAAATAATTCGATACGTGAGTGTAATTTCGATTCGTTCGTTTATTTTTATATTCAGTCGAACATGAAAATGTCATTTCAAGAAAATAGATCCGAAATGAGTGATGGACTTTCCAGTCAAATTTTATAAAAGCTTTTAAGCGTTGAATTTCATATTCATTAAATTTTGTACAAGCTTAACTTATTGAATATTTTCTGCTTATTTTGAGCTTTGTTCAAGCTGCACGCCATCATTCGAGAACGGAGACTAATTGCTTTTGTGAAAAGGCAAAGAGTGATTAAAAGCCAAACAATATGTAATGAAAAACTTTTTTTTCTTGTTGGGTTTTGTTATCGTTGCTTTTGCCATCACCGCTCTTCTTCATTTCCCATTCTTTATTTCATTCTTCTAGTGTTAATTTCCTTGGTGGTTTCTACACAACAAGGCGATTTTTCGCTTTAATGTGCCTTGCCTGCAGATAAGTGCAAAAATGGTGGGAGAAAAGAAAGTTTTCTGTTTCCTTGTTGATTTAACGAATGAAAATCAACATCAATTTGGAAACGATTAATATTTAATTACGAATGAAATAGAAAATAAAGACGAGTTTTTATTTGAGCATGGAAATAGTGCTTGTGCTTAACTATCAAATTTCAACTTGTCATGGTCATAGAATTGTTCAACATTCTCTCATATTCAACATGGCATCGTATCTAAAAGAACGAAGCAGTTCAAACAAATGTAATATATCCAGTTCCGGATAAGAAGTGAATCAAATATTTGATCATCGTATAAAAAATATTTTAATGGTAGATAATAGAGAGAAATTTAAAATCTTTTTTTACTAGTCATAGATGTAGACAACACACATCCTGTTAAAAAGTTTTCTATTTTTTCTCGCTTCTATTCATTCTTATCTCATGAAAATGAGTTTCAGAGTTTTTTTTTTGAGAATTGTCTGGAAAATCAGCGAGGGGAAGTGAAAAGGAAATGGATTTTTCGTCCAATTGCTTTAAGAAAAATGATGTTAACATTCCAAATGAAATTTAATTTCGTTCATCCCGTGCATGACGACTGGTTGAGTTGAAAAATGATTTAGTTTAATTGGAAATTTGAGATAATAAAAGAACGTCAAATGTTTGTAAATATTCGGAAGATGTCAGCAACATTGATGATATTTGCACACAAATTGAGGTTGCAATGACTTAAGGCGATAAGAAAGAAAAAAAGGGAGCAATCAGAGAATCTCTGTTCAGTGTTTTGCTTTTTACAAGACATCACCCCAAACGAAAGATTTCATCGACATCCATCAATAGCACGAGTATTTGCAGTAATTATGATAAGGATTTTGAGCTTCTGTTTGCTCCTTTCAATATTGCTTCAAGGGTTCCATATGTTTGATAACTTTAACAACGTCTTCTGTATCCATAAAGAGATGAATACACATTACGGTTGATGACTTATTACTCCGAAAGCGATCAGGGATGATGAAAATGTTTTCTTGTAAAAAGCAAAGGGGGAGATGTGAACGTAAATCCCATAAATACACAAACTGCATGCTTAAGGGATTAAAGTTAAAATGCAATATTCCTCCTTGTCGGTGAGTCGACGAACCGGGAGATGCTGCGAGAAAGAAAATTCCATCCTGAAGTTGCTTCGAAATTCTAACTTAAACGATCGATCAACAGAAGACTCAATTTCGGGGTGTGCATCAATATATTTGAGTAATTCTCTATTATCAGACCGTTTCCTCCCTTTCGGCTACGATTCGTTCGATGCTTGAATGTTAAATGAATGATTGCGGGGAAAATAAAATGTTTTAAGTCTTTTTTTTATTCACCAACTTGTGCAAATAATACGCGACATAAATAGCTTGCAGGGAAGTGATTGAACATGAATACGAGGGAGAGAATCGAATTGGTAATTAAATTTAAATTTCAATTAGTTATCAAGAGATTCTCATAAATATTAGACATGCATAATTCAGGTTATTCTTCCTTGTGTTCATTTATTTTCCGCATGATAATATCAGTTTCTAAAATATTCTCGTTTTTCTTCTTACATTTTCCGACTGTCTTGCTTCAGTTAATTGGAAAATATGTAAATTTATTTCATGCCTTTGAGGGCAGGGCGCAAATTATAAATGAGCGAAAAATTAAGTAAAAACCTATTTAGCGTAATGAGAGAATTTTTTCATTCGACGATGATCCGGAGGCGAAGTTTTGTATGAATTCTGCAAAAGAAAGCTGCTCGGTACATCAGTCAGAAGAATTTAAAAATTAATTAAAACTCCAGCGGTCACTATAAAAAGAACTGCAAGTTTTTTTTTCATTCATTTTTTTTATTTTTTTCCATTATAATAAAAATATTTAGTAATTTTACATAATACACCAAGTTTTCAATTTTTTTCTGAATCTGAATTTCAAGAGTTTAATTTCTGGTATGTTCTTAAATCGAGAGTCATTTTATGCGGGATTAAGCTGAATGTCTGAAATATGTTTAAGGATGAATTTTGATTTGAAATTAAAAGCGTTTGTAAATTCATTTCCATTGAATTTGATTTAAGCTACTCTCAAGAAACAGAGATTTAAAAATTATCATTCATTTTAAATTCAACTTCTACCCGCATAAATTCTCCCTTTTATAATCATTTGCAATGTTTTTTATACAAAAAGAACAGACAAAAAATTATTTAAAATACTGGGATATAGTCTAGATGTAATTTCATTATTTTTTCTTACTTAAATGCAACATTAAATAGTTTTCTTCACCTTATTTGTTTTCACTTTACAAGTTTATCGTTTTTTATTTCTTTCTTTCTTCTTTTGTGTGCTTATTTTTTGTTTTAAAAGGAAATAAAAAATAAGTAATGAAAAACTCAAGTCCTAAAAGGAAAAGTTTTGCAAGGAACAGTAAAAAAAAGCATCAAACGTTTTTCTATCGTGTTGTTATTGTGTTTAAGGGCATTAACTTTAAATATCAATTCAATATCTTAGAATAAATCCTAAAGGTTCACTGGGGGTTGTCCAGGTTAAGTCCTAGACATGATGGTATTTAAAGATTTACATTTTTTTCCTTTCTTTTTTCCTGGCTTAACTTCGATTCGTATTTTTCCATTCTTCCATCTCATATAAAGCGAAAAACTCTGTAAATCGAATTTTCTCTCTCTCGCCCTTGTACATTACTTATCATGGGCGATAAAACATTTAGAGAATTTAAAGTCAACCGAAGGAACAAGATAAAACTAAAGCAAAAATAGCTTATGTCATCACTCTTCTAATCGAAGCTTTTCCTTCTCTTCCGTGTCCCTTAAGATATATAAATAGATTTTTCCAGTTTTTTTTTCTTTCTTTCCTTCGTCTTCTTTCTTGTGTTTTATGTCATTTCCATTAATTACGTTTTCACTCACACATACGTAGCTACAAAATAATGTTTTCATCTTTCATCCTAGTGCTTTCTATAAATTACTGTTTTTTTTTTATTCGACTTGGTCAGCAAAAGTTATTTATCTCATGTATGTGTGTGGTTGTGAAACGAATTCATCTCTCTTAATGTCCATTTTTTTCTGTACATTTCTTCGTGAAATACTTATAATCGCATGTCTAATAGTTTGAAGGATGAAGTTAAGTCCTTCTGCGTTCTCTTCTGATTGTTGTTGATGATATCAAAGAAACTTTCTTATCATCATCGCGTCATTTTTTCTTTTTAAACTAATAGAAAACGGCGATGTCTAAACATGAAGAATTAAAGTGTACAGAAAATTTCGAAAAATGACGGTAATGACAAAGTTTTTTTTTAGTTTTTTTTAATTTTTTTTTTCATCTTTAAGTTTTTAAACATTTATTTGTTATCTTATCACCCGTTGTTGCTGTTGTCTAAATAAAATTATAGCAGTCCACGATGTCAGACTAATTAGTAGTGAGTAATTTGATAATTTACTAGATGAACTTGTATCACCACATTTTCCTACATGTGCCGAAAGAGAAAATTGAAAAAGAAAATTTTTTGTAATTAAATTCTACAGAAAGCATGTTAAATCAATTGCTTGGAATCTTTTCCTCGCAATTGAGAGTAATTAAGTTCTCTACAACTGAAGCATGGAATTGAAGTTAAAAGTTTCATTAAAGTGTTGGCATGAATTTGTCTTGTGCTTAAATATCAAAGTTACGAGAGTAAAAAAAGAAAGTTGGAAGATTTTATTTCAGTATTTTTATAGAAACCAAAAGATGTTTTTCTTGTCATTTAATTACAGAATCTTGTTGTTGATATTATCTAGCAATAATAAGCTCGCTTCGAAGTTCGAGCATAATATTCAGTGTAACAAAAAAGTCTTCTTAAATGACTTTGCAAGCAATATTCCGACGCAAACTTTCTTAATGGTTCTCATGCTTTTTCTTCCGAGTTGTAGAGAGAATTAATTAAAAAAAGAAGATGTGATAATGGCGAAATACTCACGTACGATACCCGTAACATTTGATATTAAATGGTGTTCAGGTATTTCTGATGACATTGTTTCACGATAACATGAGTCACCGACGATTAATTGAGCAGCAGTGGAGTCAGTCGTTGATGGCTTAAAGCTAATACAGACGCCATGCTTGGTTCCTGCGTGACGGGCTATGATGAATGTTGTATCATTTTCCGTCCATGAACCGTGACATACGTATTCTGTGTTATGAAATATACAAGAACAATGGAGAGAAAAAGGCAAATGAAATTACAAAAGTCATTCTCTTGGTCGCTTATCGAAAACAAAAAGAAAGGAAATTTAGTTCAGTTTGGATATATGGAATAGTTTGTTCTTCTTTCCTTTTCAGATCACTTTTCTTCTATTTTACTTATCTTTACATTAAAGAAGAAAAAAAGGAAAACAGAGAAAAACTTTGAAGCGAAGAAATCGGAAGGAAGACTTGGTGCCATAATGGAGCAAAAGATAGGAAAATTGTGGGAGTACAGAAGAAATGGGATTTTGAAAGTTTACATTTCTTGAGACTTCCTCTAAAATTTCCTTTCTTCACACTAAACCCCGAAACTAAATCGAGATTTTGAAAGCATAAAAAAGTGAAGAAAATTTTACGAACCTTCATCGCCAGCTTCGCTGCATTGTGGATGAACTTCGACGATGTCATCGCGAGAACAACCAATGGACAATCGTCGTCTTTGTTTATGCGCTCCCATACATTTAGATAAATCCCGTCGATGTCTTTGATTGTTTAATCGATCATATGGATGTAAATTGTGTTCAAACATATCAGCATTACGGAAACTGAGAACGTCGTGACGTGTCGGCGCATTATGATGATGTTGCTTGCTGCCATTGATATGATTGCGTTTATGACGTGACATCATATATGGCGGTCCTAAGGGACCAGTTAAAGTATACGACCCACTAAGGGGACATTCCTGTGACTCTGCTGTTGGTGCTGCAGCTGATTTTAGAACAATATTGTGATGAAAATGAAATTAATTATTAAATTATTCAACGCATTTTACTGCCAGTCGCTTTTCACTCTCTCCACAAAACAACGCCGCAGATTTTTATTTTTTTCATCCACGCGCTCATTGTTTTTTCATGCCGCATGGTGCGGGGAGAGGTTACAATTCAACTGAACGTGAAAAATGTGTTTTCATCGTACCTAACAAAGTGGTAAATGGTGTTCTAGAGACATCATAGTGATCGGGTGCGCAGGCATCTTCCAAACGTGATGTTAGGTTGCCTATTTGTAATTCAACAACATGTGTGTCACGTCGATATATCACCAAACATAAGAAGCCGGTGTTACTGCGAATAAGAAAGAGAGAAACGTAAGACCATGAAGCACATGAGTCAGGATTGAATGTTTGCACGCATAAAATGAGAGGAAAACAAACAAATACAAACACACAAGCGTAACGATGTAATAAAATTAAGCTTAAGATGTAAATCAACATAAAATTTTTATTTTTCCATTTAGATGATGGAATTTTTATTTTATAATTTCCCTTTCTGCTGTTGATTTCATTTCTTGGTAATTTAACATTAAAGGACAATTCGAAGGATTTAGTTTGGGCATCCCACATTTTCCCGGGAAAAAGGCAAACTTTACAATTTAAAGAAGATTTATTTCGTTTATCTCTCGTCGTACATGAAGCGGCAGTGAAGTCGTTATTTATTTTTGGAAACTACTGAAAGCTTCTTGTTGAAAGCTTTTCTATAAGCTTTTCCCAAAATTTCGTCAACCATGAGAAAATTTTTTTCTATTTCCATCCACATAAAAAGATGACGGAGAAGAAGTGGCATTTAACGAACACGAGCAACATAAATTATCAATTCTGTATGTATCTTCGCTTTTTTAAAGGCCCACAACCATTCATGAAACTTCCACCCATGCACACACTTTTTTCCACTTTTTTTTTCTTCCTTCATCTTATTCATGAAAGGAAGACGAAGAAGAGAAATTTAATGCCATGAAAATTAAGTGAAATATTTATATTTTGGGGACATTCATAATTTACGTTAGGTTATGTTTTAATGGATATTTCGTGATCTGAGAAATTTTGAAAAATGACGCCATTAAGAATGACAAATTGAAAGCCAATAAAGAATTTTCTTCTTCTCGATTTATGAAATATTATCTATTTAAGATATCATGTGACAAAACTAATGCTTCACTCCACCCACAATCTATGAAAATATGAGACAATTTCGTAACGAAAATATTTACGAAAATTTCCTTTTGTAAAATGATATTTTTCTCAATTAGATTTCCTTTCATTACAATGCTTCCCACAATTATGTATTCAACACAAAAAACACATTTGGCAGCGCATTTGCATACACGGATGATGATGATGAGTGAAGACGAGTGGAATGATATACCAACATAGATATCTTACTCATAATATTTCATTCGCATTGTGTAGCATTTTAACTGATTTTTCTTGTTATATTTTCAGATCCTCTTTTGTTTTATTTATTACCAGAATATTAAACTCATTTCGTCTTCCATCTCTTTTTCTTTTTTTTGAAAATTATTAAAAGCAATTTATATATTTTGCCTCCCCCTATCAAACACGTTCCTTCTGGTTACAAACCAGTGAGAAGAACAAGAACGAAACGAAAGAGATATTTTCCCATTATGGAGCGAAATTGTATTTTCTGGCTTCGTCATACATTCATGCATGAATTATATTCGAAGCCATGAGACATGGTGGATGCATAGTATGAGATGAATTTCATTCAAAAGAACAATGTTGAAGAAATATGTGGGACATTGTAAGAGAAAAGTCTCTTCTCAATGTGACTATTTTGAAAAGAAAATTTAAATAAATAATCCAGAAATGAAATGGTTTCTTGTAACATACCATCCAGTAGTTTGTTCAACAACCATGATTGTTTCATTTGCTGTCTGCTTGTTGATTTGTTCACAAACCGCTCTAGATTCCAAACGTTGTGTCGGCTTCTCCTTAGTTATGTGAATTGTTCCGTCATTTCTGTATTCAAAGATAATAGTAAAATATTTTCCATGAAAAATTTATAGCATAAAGATGATTTAAGATATTTCCAGGAACTAAAAATAATTGAAAATTCTTTCTAATTCAAATTTATTTTACTTTTCCAACAAATTCTGGCAGTTTACTGTTCAAAAATTTGGAAGCATTTGAAAATTCCATTTCTAATCCCTGAATGCATGCAATTTCTATATCCTTGCTATTTCGAATACTCAACAAGCATTCACTTCTTCATCATTTATCATTGAAATTCTCATCAAGAATCGTCACAGCAAGGAATAAATAAAATAATTTAAAATTCAAGACATACTTCTGATGAACATTGTAGGACAATTCCCCATTGAGTGAGTGCCAATGTTTAGGTTCTTTAAACCATTTTGGAAAGTCGCATCTCTCTGCTGGTCCGAAACGCTTCAACGTCATGATCCTTGATCCATATTCAGAATTTTCCAATCCACTACAAGTGGCATCGCCTGACTGTGCCAATCGATACTCGACATCTTTCGAACCTACTAATAAATATAAGCATTAAAAACAGTTCATGTTGTTAACATTGATGGGTTTTTGTTTCGTTTCATCAAGGGAATGGGCAAGTAATGAAACAAAAGCAATCATTAAATACTGAATGTCATGACTCATGAAACGAAAGGGGAGGCTTGGACTTTGAAGAGTGTGTCCTCTTTACAATCAAGTCAAATACAGTCCGAAAAAATATTAAGTTGATGGATTCAAGCACAAACTTTTTACATGTTTTATCGACATTTATGAGTGATTTCATTTTGAAAATTTACGATCCCTTCTTCAATAATGGGTTCGACAAATAAAGTAGTTCGACGAGAGTGTTTGGTGCTCGAATTAATCAACTCAAGAGAACTTTGCTTTAAGCATGAAACTTGATTTATTATTGATAAGTTTCGTGATAGTTGCTACGAAAATTTTGTTTATTTGTATGTTTAGGGTTAATATAAATTGTTTTGATTGTTTAAACTCATTAAAATGAATTTAAAGTTGTGTTTAACTTTTAAAAATAAACGAATTTGTTGAAATGTTGACATTTGTTTTGTTTCCAAACTCGTTTTTGAATTATTAATCATGTAATGTTTGTGAAGTGTATCAGTTGAACTTCACTGATTTAATTGAAAGCTTTCAAATTCTATTAAGACATTTCAATGAAGTCTTTCATTATTATGTAATTCATTACAAATGGGAACGTTTTCTAAAAGTCTTCTTATTTCAGAAACCTGATTTCTCAAGACTTTAATAAAATAATTAATTACACTTTTTGAGAGAGTCAAAGTGTGAAACTTGAAGCATTTTATATTCGTTGATGGCTGAGTAAAGGGGTGTAAAGTTGAAAAAGCTTCAAGAAGTGGGGGGTAAGAAAGTCCTAAGCTTTTTCACACCTCAAAATATTTCAACAGTTATTTAACACTTTGTAAACTTAATTTTAAGAGCAACACTCAATGAACTGTGTAGCAGCACTGTTATTTACACAAATGAAAGTTTCATGTGCTCAAATTAACACTATTCATTGCAGTGCTGCAATAATGTAAATACATATTCCTGACCTAAATTATATTCGCTATCATTTTATTTAACAAACGACAACTCACCATGCTTTCCGGAGTTTGTATTAATTTTCTCGTAAACAAAGCATCGGAAGCGTTCCTCATTCGATGTTGCGAGACTATGAGATAATGTACCAACAATGTAATGAGCGTTATTATCCTTCCATGTTGCTAAACAAGTCAGTTCCTCAACTGCATTGTGTGATCATTCAGGAAGTGGAAAAGTGGAAGAAGTGAAAATATAGAAATTTGATTAAAATTTTCAATATAAAACCCTTGAGGCTTGATATCAAATGATGAAGTTGGAAAAGTTTTTTTTCTCTTTTCCCTCTAGATATTGATTAAATTTCCTTTCTCTTTATTCTCACCTGTGCTTTCTGTGCCATCAACATCCGGACAGGCTTGAAAGTTGAGCATCATTCGAGTATCTTCAGTGCAACTTTTTATCTTTGAAATTGGATTTTTGCACTCGCCATGACCCCGATTGTAGGTGAATGCAAATTGACCTAAACGGAAGATAAAAGAATTAAACTTTTTGTTATATTTTCATGGTAAAAAAAGTGACGGTTTCATTTCCTTTGATGACTTCATACACAAGAGAAGCCTACTTTTAATTAAAATGACATCGTTGTCCCATTTAACAATAAAATTATTTATTGTTCAAAGGAAATTGATTGAAGTTTATCGTCATTGTTGTTCCTAAACTCTCAGCATGATAGCAAACAAAATAAAAACATTTTTACATACCTTTCAATGGTCCCGGACACTTGACTGGCTCGGAATCAATTTTAAACATGCTGTAGAGCATCGCATCGCCGGGAATCTGCTCGCAATAATAATTCAACAGCTCTCGACCACCTGCAATAAAAATAAAATTTTCCACGTGTCAGCAATTTCAAAACTGTTCATTCTTTACGGTGTTAATTTTTTGTTTAATTAGTTTTTCCACCATTCATTGAAGCGGAAGAAGGATAATGAAAAATCAGAACAATAAAAAAAAATCACATCAAAATGTTGGTGACGCCCCCGCCCTCCACCAGAAATTATTCAAACGAACCTCCCACCAACTCACCATCAAAACGTCGATGACATATTAAGTGTAATTCAAATGAATACGACGAAATATTTAAATTGATGATTCAATGATTTTAGGATCTCAAGCGAAACCGGCCGTGGCACATTATTCAACCCCCGAAAATCATTTTGTGAAGAGGGTTTGCTTCGAAAAATTGGTTATTTATGTTCAATTGAATCATTTCAAATAAGATTTAATTATACGGTCGTTTTTTCATGTTTTATTATTGCATGTATGTACATATGTGATGTTAAGCACAGCCATCATCATTGGCTTCAATCGTTGGTCATTCAAGCAATTTTTCTCCGCACTCGAACATTCATTCGATACAAAAAAGCGGAAATAAAATGAAACAGAGATTTTCATTTGCAAAATAAATTTGATAAATTTGCCAAAAAAAAGTTAAAAAGAGTTGAGTGTTAATAATCAATTTGGGAACAAATCGCATTACGTTTCAATGGAAACCCTCGGAGCGGAACATAGAAACATAAAAACAATTTTCAATTATGGTAGCAGGGCGTTTTACGATAATTAAAGCAAAATTCACAGTTTGAGTGTCCGTCTATGAATGAGAAGTTGCTGTGTGATAATAATCAAGAAACGTGATTTGAACACACGACGAATGTGGGTGGTAGTGATAAAAAAAATCATCACCAATCACAATAAATCTGTCAACAAAATCACGGGAAACCAACGCCACAAGACCGAACGAATTTTCACTCAATAGAAAAAAGAAGAAAAACAAAATTGGAGACACGATAGGCTGCTAGAAGGAACGAGAACAAGTTGTGATTAATTTTTAATTAAACACTTAGTACTTGTATGCTCATACACGGAAAAAAAGGATTAAATTTCATCATCATGTGCTGGATATAAAACTTTTTTCCGTCGACATCTCCACCGTAATCCTTTTGTTAAAATTAATTTATCGTTTTCTGTAACATGATCGAGTAATAAATTTCTCATCTAGCATCAAACATTGAATAATTTATTGATTTCTATGACTTTAACCAATTTAACTTGGAATGGAAAGTTTTCATTTAAAAATAAATAATTGATAAGACGGAGGATGTCTTCAGACGAATTTTATGTGTTTTCTAACAATTCTCTCAAGTGCCACTCAAATAGACTTTTATGTTCTTCATTGCCTCACACTTTGTGTCGTTGCTGAGGTGTCTCAAAGTATTCAGATTCTCAACAGATCGTCTTTACTCGTACCGAAAATTTTATTTGTTTTTCCTTTTCTCTTCCTTGTTTTCGTTTCAGTTCACAAATCATATGGAAAACGAAGACTTCAACTTTTTTCTCGAGAAATATAAACACACGTCTTCGTCTACCTTTTCCACATGGCACGAAATTTGACTCCTAACAGACAGATAAAACTTTTTCATTCGTTTTTACCTTTCGAAAAATTGTTTTTCCTTCATTAATTTCCATGTGTTTTTAGTAGATATTTGAGGATGAACGATTGCTTATTGTTTTTTACTTCCTTTTCCTTTCCTTTCTTTTCTTTTCTTTTATCATCTCGTCCCATGCTTTTGTGTTGTTTGTTTGAATTGAAATGAGAAAATTTCTATTAAACATTCGTCACCGCATAACCGGAAAATGAGTTGGGGGAAAAATATGAAAGTTATTGTTTTATTTATATGCGGTTGAATTCTTCCTTGTGAAGGTTCTGCTTTATCCTAAACCAACAAACCAGTTGATAGACTGTGCTTAATGCGTGGCATAAAGTTAAATCAAAGCTTGAAGCTTCCATCCAACCTTTCACTCAAATTTACGTTCCTTCATGTAAAATTTTGCCTTAATCGAGAATATGATTAAAATTGTAGAGAAAATAGTTGAAAGTTTTTAATTAAATCAAGTCAAGATGATATTTTCTCACACAACATGGAAGATGACTTGAAACTTTATTTATTCGAAAGCTATTTCAATGTCTCAGCAAAACGAGAGAATGAGATTCGACGCTGCTCGACAACTTCATGAGACTTTCAACTTTCCACTTTACAGCTTGCCATCTCGTTATTTGCCTTGGCAAAACACTAATTTAGCAATTTAAACTCCATCACAAAGTCAGTAGTTCTTCGGTTAATGGATGACGACAGAAGATTGGAATGAGTGAAAGGAAATACAAAGTTAAAGTACTTTTTGTGTTAGCTTCCTGTAAAAGCGACAAGGATCTTCCGCCTTCTCAAATCCATGTTTAATGTATTTCATTTGTTCCATCAACTTATTTTATTTTTTAACAATTCCCGCAATGTAGAGTTGAGTGCTGGAATAAAGAAAAACTAAACCAGAAGGTCCAGAAGTAATAATAACAATGGAAGTAATGTTAAAGTATTTTTCCAGCACTGCTTCTTCACGACTGATGTCATCACGAACGAAATAGCTTTTAATTTAATTTCACGCCCAACACAATAGACGGAAAACTTTCTTTTTTATTTTGAGAGATTTTCATTCAACTTTTTGTGAAAATTGAAAGCAATTCAAATTCTGCAGGAATGCTGGCAATTTAAGGATAAATAAATTTCAGAAAAGTCGAGAAAAATTATTGAAAAGTTTCATCCATTGTTGGGATAGTTTGAAGAGGCTATAGCAACAATGAATGTTTCAACCTACATAGCTGCTACGCAGGAATAACAAGAAGTTGCTATATTTAACATTTTTCTGATTCTAACGACTTGTTACGCATTTTTCACCACCTACTCAAGTTAAAAACAAACAAACTTTAGGCATTCTTCTACTTATTTAAGCACGACGTCGAGGGATTCGAAATTGTATCGTCTTAAAAGTTATAGCGAGGAGAGTGAGTGTTGTTGTCATCTTCTTCATTGGCTCATAAAAATAATGGGGCAAGAGGAAAAAATAGATATTAAAAACATATTTAAGCAGTTCAAAATAGGATTTTATGCTTGGAAAAATATGTTTCTCTCCTTCTGCCAAGGTAACCAACAGCCTCGAACTTTGTTACAATAACGTTGCTTGGTCAAGGGCTGTTTTTGTGTTTCTCATTTCTTTACACAAACAAAGAATAAGCAAAAACAGATAACAGACAAAACAACGATGGGGAAGGTAGGCAAAAGCAAATGCCAATTCCGGTGAAATGTTTTTATCGTTGAAAGCATTAAAATAAGTGTAAGAAGTATTTAGAAAATGTATTTGGCATTCAAAGCATTTGAATATTTCATTTGCAATTGTTTTCTGTTTTCTCGAAAGCTAAATTATTTTAGTGGTTCAACAAATTTTCATTTCCATTCAAAGTTCTTGGAGAGCTTACGTTAGATTTATGTTGAATATTTTTCATTTTCCTTCAGACATAACAGACAGCAAATTTTTTCCCACTCTTAAGATTAAAATATCGAAACTTTCCTGGGATTTTTTCGTAATCATTTTGTTAGATTGAAATTCATTTCACATTATTTATGAGAGTTTCGTTGAATGAAATGTTTTTCTTTAGAGAATAATTATGAACAAAAAGTCAATGAACGAAAGCTCTCAGACGTCACTTAACAAAGGTTACATGATCAAACTTTTCCTTAACTTTTAGAACTCGAATCTTTCAAGGATTCTGGAGTCATCAACGTCATCATCGTCCAAGTGAATGACAAAAGTAAAATAATAAATTGAAGCGTAACAAAGTGTGCTTGAGTTCGGGTGAATCAGCTTTGCTTTTTCAATTGCAATCGCTATCGCAATCGTAAGAACAACAAACTAGAAAAATATGATTTTCAATTAAATAAATATTTTTATTTCTCATTTTGTTGCTTGTTTATTTGCACAGCAACTTTATTGAACTGTGAAAAATTCAATTTGCAATCAAACGTAACAACAGAAAAATAACAGAAAAATTATTGCAGAAAGTTTTTTTTTTCTGTTGCACAACTATTGGAAAGTGCATTATGAAGCGAGTTGTTGGATTTATTTAATTAGTGAGAAAAGCTACACTCAAAAGAACTTTAATAGAAATTTCCTCTTCATCTCATAGTTGAACTTTAATGAATTGAAAAGAAAAACGTTGAACAGCTTTTTTTAGATGTACATAACAGAGCTGATTGGATAAGATTAATACGAAATTATGATCGATGCTGTTCATGGGATATCGACACAATATTTCTTCTTCATCCTTGACGCTTCTGACTCCGCTCTGTTATTCTCGTAAATGATTGATGTTGTTATCTGATATATCTTTGCCTCCTCGAAGAGATATATGTTTGATATATATTTGGTTAAGCCATAATAGAGAGTGATACGAGAATAAGATACCTTACAAAACAGCGTTGTGCTGTTAAACGGGATGAGTGAGAAATATTGTTGTTGTGGCTTCAATCAATTGCCTATGCTATCCTTTGTGGTAGGCATACAATACACATCATGTGTGAAACATAAAGCAAGCAAAAACCCGATTCAATTTTCCTGACAATTACATAAAACAACAAGAAATAATTTTCTATGCTACTAGAGGAAGCTTAACTGTCAATAAGAAAATGACAAATATTTCTTTTCGTTGTCAGCAATGTGAAATGAAATCTTTACATCAAGACTTGAACAAACACTTCATGGCCGTTTATCAGGAGTAGAATAAGCCTTGGTATCTTCATCGAACTCACTGACCTTTCTTTCTAAGGTCTAATCAATCAAAATGTTGTTGAAATTATTAATTATTTATATCCTCAACTCCCTTTTGCCTTTTTCTCTTATTTCATCGATGTTCGCTGTTAACATAAGCACGGGTATTAAACCTACATACAAACATATCCGTTGTCGATCGAATTTTCACAAAAGTACCTTTTACAGGCTGATGATAAGGAGAACATTTCTCGTATTACCCGCTTAATCTTACACATTGAGATTGGAGATTGTGATGTATTGTCGGAGAGAAATAATTTATTTCCTTTCAAATTAAAATTAAAACTTTTACTTCTGACACAACAAGCAATTTCATCCCTTAAATATGTTGGCAAAGGAACGAGAAATTTGGAAAGGTAAAAAATCGAAATTCTTTCTTTCTTTTTTTGTATAACAGCAAACACTTTTGAATTTTTCTTTTCCTTACACTTTTTCTTCTTAGGAATAGAAGTGAAGAGGTAAAAAAAAATGCTTTTCGTCTTTACTATCCTCCGCTTAGAAAGGAAAGTTTACTTTTAAAACTCTTTGAGTGACTTAGGAAAGAAAAGAAATGTTAAAATAAAAAGTAGGATGTGAAACTGCTCGCTTTATATTCTTTGAAAGTCTTTCGAGTTTAAACATGGGGAAATTAACCCAGCACACGGGTTAGTTTTTGCTGGCAGGTGAAAAGTTTTTCACTCTGACATAAACCTTTTCCGGGAGGATGGTTCACTTCTTCTCCAGCTTCTCACAAAAGTGAACAAGAGTTGAAATAAATATTTCATGAGATGTTTTACAGGTTTATTCATAATGTCGGTTTTTCAAGAGATTTTAAAATCTATCAAGCATGGAATATATGCATGATTATCTCTCTTCTAAAAGTAAATTCTTCATTCTCTTCCGTCAAGCATTAATATTCTCGATCAATGTATGCTTGAAAAGTTCTTTTCTATTTTTCTTTTTCCAGATCTGTGATGCAAGAAAGAAATAACATTAAAAAAACAATGGAATGTTATCGTTTTACATGCTGGGTAACAGTGAAGCTATCCTAGTCGAACCTCGTCCGATAACTATTTGAAAAGATCAATAAAGGAATGATTGGATTGAATGGAAATTTCATGTATGAGAGTTTGTTGGATGTGAAACAGATTGCAAATTACTTTCCACATGTTTTCAAACGAATGAATTTGTCGAAATATTTTGTCTTCTCTTTAGATTCGGTAAGCTTCATACATGTTGACTTCAGATTGTTTTGCACATGTAGAAAGCTTCTGTTTTCATTAAACTTTTAGATATTTTGAATTGATACAGGAAATGAGATTTTCAACTTGTTTTATTAAAGTTTCTCACGGGAAGTCAAATAATTTTTCAAATCAACTCTCAGATGTAACATCAAACATTAGATGAAACTTTTTTTCAATCAGATCAGTTCTCGGTTTAAACTTTAAAGTGAAAATTAAGAAAAAGTTCTACTTTAACATCTTGCAAAGAATTAAGAAATCTTCGGACGCTCAAATATGAATTTTTCAAATCAGTTCAAATATTCAATAGAATTTTAATGATTCATGTTGAAATATGTTTAAAGATTTTCATACCTTTCCAGTCGCTTCACTTGTTTTTTGTGGCCAGATGCTTTCGAAACAAGAAAATTCTCACAACAAGATTTTACTGTTGGTTGGCAAAAGCTAAAAATCGATTTTGAATATTTTTGTTTTGGGCATCAAGCGCTTAGAACTTGTCGGATATTTCATTCATTAAAAGGAAAAATAAAAACTTATAATGAGTGAGGGTGGAGATCGCTATCTGCATTTATCATCTTTTCAGTCTTTTCAATCTTCCACGAAAAAAAAAAATTGTTTTTCAAGAAAAAGCAGCAGTTTAAAACTTCTGTCAATTCCTTTGTGATAACATCGCGTTTTGTCCCTTTTATAAGTTAAAAAATTTCGCTAATAACTCGAGCTAGCATTTATTTATGTTAAAAATGGAAATAATATCATGACAACACAAATATTTATTCTTCCAATTTTCCAATGTCATTGCGACACAACGAGGAATGAAAGAACAAAAAAGAACAATTCCTTTACTTCCTCAAATGACATTTAAAAGCAAGACATGACGGAGGAAAGAAGAAAGTCAAGTTTAATCATCCCCATTTTGTTGCTTAAAATACCGAACATAGCATTCTCAAGTCATGAAAATCTGCGATAACAGAAGAACATCGAAATAGAAAATTTTCCTTGAACCAAAAGAAGAAAAAAAGAAAAAAAACAAGAAAACGAAAAGATGCTTCATTAAATTGATTAATGATAAGCAAAATAAAGTGGATGGAATTAAAGGCAAAGAAACAACAAAAGGAAGAAAAAAAATGAAAGAAATATTGAAAATTATTAAAATTAACTTTCGTTGCGGGGTTGACAGGAAAAATTATTCAATTTATTCATAAAAATGTGAAGTCGTTTCTTAAGCACATTGTAAAATGCGGGCGTTGAGGATAAGGAGAAAGAGAAAAATGTGTATTAGCATTTTCAATTTAGTAATTTAATTTATCGCCGTAATAATTGAAGGTAAATATGTAGAAACACTTGACAAATTTCGTCTTGACGACATGGCATGAGTCATCGTGTGGAGGTGGGCGACGGACAAAGTAAATTATGTTTCAATATTTTCATCACTTTTGTCAATATTTTTGTCATAAAGTGACTGAAAGTTTTTCATCGCTTGTCCCATCTCATTTGGGAATGTTGGGAATTAAATTTAAATATTTCTTATTTACCTAAATTGAATTTGTCGCAGCATTAAGAAAGTCACACAGTTGAAGTATATTTAGAACGAGAAAAAATAGAAATTTAACATAAATTTCAAGAATAAGAAAATTTTATTCAACGAAAGTCACGTCGCTCGTTTTCCCTCGAAAACCATTTTATAATTTACTTAACAACCTGAAAGTAAGGTCTTAAGGTTTACATTTTCTTACTCGACTGATAAGGAATAATGATTCAAGGAAATTGTGCTTATTTCTTTTCGTCATTCATCCACCACCTTCGTTTCTATCACGTCAAATGGCGACTCTTTTTCACAACAGGCACTCGACGTGAAATAAAAGAAAACAAAACAAAAACAAAGAATAGAAAAAAGACGAAGCAGCGAGGAATAGAATATTTGCAAGAGGAAATTAATAAAAATTACGCATTCATTCCACATCTTCAGAATTCTTAAAATTAATCTTAATTTATCAAGAAGAAAAAATAAAGAAGTGAGAGACGGACGGGCATAGCAAAAAATAAAAGTGGAAAGGAAAAGGAAGCAAGAAAATGTTGTTAAGATGAAGATAGAAATGATGTGATACGTACTTTCTGGATCCAAATACTGCTCGTTGCCTTGGAATCTGGAATCTGTGTTATAATCACTTCTTATTACGCTACTGATAGCTGCCGAGGCCGGCTTGTTTTGTTCTAATTCACATTCACTCTCCTTGTATTGAAGAACATTTTGATGCTTTTCATAGATGACAACGCATCTTTTACAATCTTTCCTGTTGTTTTGAGAAAAAAAAGAAAGAAAAGAAATGAGAAAGAAGATTAGATAAATGTAATAACACCGATGGATGGAAAATCTTTAATTCTAAAGACGATAAACTTTTCCTGCAATATTCGGTGGAAGAAGGAAAGAGTTTCATTTGACTACATCAACTTTATATTGTTAGAAGTTTCGTTCGTAACGATGAATTCTTATTTTCTTCCTTTTTTCCACATCCTCACAACTTTAGGATGAATGAAATTTATTGTAACATTTCTTTTGAAACATTTCATAACGCTTTCTCACACCATCCCAGTTATGATTCAACTACAAACGAAAGCTTTCCTTAAAGTACTATAAAAGGTTACTTCACTGTCAACTGGGGCATTGTCGTGTACGTTTTTTCAATATTTATGAAATTTTCTCTCACTTCGAAAAAGTTTCTCTTATTTTTTGGCTGGAAAAAGCAGATGTGACGAATAAAAGTTTCATAAGTTCGCTTCTTTTCTCTCGTCTTTCTTCTTTTTTGATAAGTTTTCATTCTCATTCCAACAAATTGCACAACACGTGAATAATAATATGTATTACATTTCTATAAATGCAACGACATTTTGTTGTGAAAACGAGAATTGCTTTCCAAAGGTGGTAAAGGAAAAGAACAAAAAAAACTCCACTTTATCATCACGTCGATATACCGAATGAACGAATAATTCACATGCACTAAACATGCAGTTTTGTTCTTGCTAAAAGTTTTCCTTTTCATACCATACACGTTTATTCTGTAGAACTTCCATCCTTATGAACAAATAAATGTTACTCAGTGAAGTTACGTGGAAAAGCCAACAACACGAAGTACTCTGAACTTCTTGAAAAGTGAAGATTGCGGATGGTTTCTTAGAACCAAGATAAGTACATTAAAATGCCTTCAAATGAAAACTTTTAATCATCACCAAGACTTTTACACCACATCGAGCCGAAAGAGTTCACAACGAATAATCTAATTTGTAAAGTTTAAGTTTTTTTTTCTTTCTTTTCTCCATGAAAGTTTTCATCTAACGAAAAGATGAAAAAAGCTCGAGGGAGATTTTGGAAGTTTTTTTCCTTCTCTTAAAAATCAAACTCCTTGACTTTTCAAAAAGAAAATAAACTTTTGATTTCCTTCGCTATATTTTTCTTTCTTCCTTTTTTCGAGCAAACAGAATAAAGTTCACCGTGAAAGATTGAGTGAAAATATTTGACTTACTCATTGACTAGTAAATATTTATCACCCTCGCTAGCTACACATCGACCTCGGCTGCTCATGGTTGAACCGCTGAAGGTAATTGGCTGTTGCTCCCCCGACTGAAACCACGATCCATTCCACTGTTGGGGAAAGACACAATTTGTTGACGCTGTAAAGAAAGAAAGGAAAAAAACAATGAAAGAGTGAATAAGTAAATTTCTGTTTATCATGAAAAGTTTTCCGCGATGTATAACTTTCAGCAAACTTTGAGTTATTCCATGTAATTAAATTTTCGTGGGAGAAGAAAAAAAATGCCAATAAATTTTTTTAAACTGGAAAAGAAAGAAAATTTCCCATTTAAAAAGTTGTTTTGAAGTGCTCATAAATTTCCAAACAAATTATGGTTTCCTTCTTCGTTCACTTCTCGAGACTTCTTGGAATTGGAACGAGTACAAAGTAACTTTTCCACCATGAACACCAAGGAGGAAATTTTTCCCATTATGATGGCAACTCGAACTCCATTTTCGGCCATGTATTCAATATTATGTTCACTTTATTTCTTTGCTTCTTTTAAGTGAAGTAGAAAGAGAAGGAAACTGAACGAAAGAAAAGTTTTTAATTTAATTTTTTCATTAAATATTATCACGCAATACATTCTCGTCCTGGGTCGACAGACTACGTTTCTGTGCCTCCGCATAATGGCTCAAATGGCTGCGACTACAATCCACATAATGTTCTGTCATAATGTGAAATTTTTGTCATAACAAAAAATTTATTAGCAACGCTTTTATATCTGTCGCTATGTGCGGTTGTTGATGTTTGCATGGTGTGAGTTAAACGAGGCCCAAAATAAAAAAGAGAGAAAAATTATATAAAATTGTGGGGTGTTGTGAATCAAAAAAAAAAAAAACAGAACGACAGAAAAGAAAAATGAACAATAACTCTAGAGAGTAGTTTTAATTTATGACGCTCCTGAATCAAGTGTTTGCACACTCACCTGACATCGAGAGCGTGATTTTCTAAATTAATTTAGATTCATTGAAGATTAATTTCTAAAGAGAATTATTTTAAGCACAGCTAAAGTTTTATTTTAATTAGACTTAAAAGCATTTAGAAATGTCGTAAAATTTGCGATGTTATAATAAATTTAAAAAGCTTTTTCATCTGTTTTGTGGAAAATTCGCGACACTTTTACGCCACACTCGTTGATTCAATCAACCGCGTAAGTAAAGTTTCTGGCAGACAGCGGAAGGAAGAAAAAATTTAGACACTTTATCAAGTAACTCAAGGCAAGAAGATTTCATTAGGAGTTGTGATCCCAGAAGAGGGAAGAAAAAAAATGAAATGAAGCAATAAACTGCTTCATGGACTGATTTTCTATAAAACAGACATTTTCAAATCTCAACTCACATCACCGTTGTCATCGTCATCATCATAATCATCATCATGTGAATTATCCATGAGGTTTCAATGTGCGAAATGAACGACACAGATGACATTGAATGAAATGAAAAAACGAAATAAGCAACGATTCGTGAAGGAAGAAGCAAAGCAGCGATATAATAAATAGATATGAACTAGACAACCCGCAGCTAAATAAATCTTTGAGAAAAGCACTAGGGGAATGTATGTTTGAGAGAAGTCGAAGCTTTTTGTTGTCACATCATAGACAATAACAACAAGAAAGGGAGAGAAATGAAATCGAAAACAAAACCGCGACAATGTATGCTTTACAACGAGACGCTTCGGGGTATGAAGAAAACTTTTGAAGTTTGAAATAAAATTTCAAGCGACAAAACAATGGAAAAATAATAAAGTCAGTTTTTTGCTGTTTTCTTTTTAAATGTCACTAAATTGATTTACTCCACATCTGTTGAAACTGATCAGAAAAGTTCAAAACGCTTCACAGCAAAACTTTAGTGAGTTGAGGGAGGATTTAAGGCGTTGTCACATCCACCATCCACATTTTGTTATGCGGAACGAGGGCAATCAGTCAGTCAGTTTACAAGAAAGAAAGAAACAGCTGAACGGTAGACTTATTATCATTTCGTCTTTTCTCAAGCGACAACAGGCACAAGACTGATGACACGACAAACAATGAGAACAATAATGCTATCGGAGATGGTGAGCAGCGACGAGAAGAATAGAAAAAAAGACACGAAAATGGAAAAATGAAAAAGAAAATAAATTGTAAGAGAACGTTGAGAATAAAACAAAATGTTAGGTAGAATAGAAAACGACTCCTCTTGCCACATCAACACTCTACATGAAGGAAAAAGTGAAGACAGAAGACTGAAGACACACGTACGAGTTGAGAAGGAAAATTAAATTTCACCCTAATTTATTTATTTATGGTACTTGCTACTCACAACTCACCGACTACTGAGAAGCCCATTTTTCACACACTCACGAAGAGAAACACGTTAAAGAAGAAGCCCAAGCCCCAGCCACCCACAATCTTATTTATTTAATAAAAGAAATGGAACTTGGAAGCATAAATTCGCCTTTTATGTCGACAAAAGTTTTCTTTCCTTTACCGAGATTTATTTGCAATTCTTTCGTGTTCGAGCGGCAAGCATATGTTAGTAGAGTGCTGTGAATTTTTTATTCCTAACGTAACCAATCCACCACCACCCTCCACAATTCCACCTCTCATCGTACACGACAAAAGCTAACTGATTAAAGTGAGATTTTATGAAATTGAATTACCATAAACTTTCAATTAAGTTAAATTGCAGAAAACTTAATTCCAACTTGAGAATGTTCATAAATTAAGTTTCATTTACAGTTTTCTTTATCGAAATGATTCATCGTGTTCGAAACGAAACGAAAGGAATTTTCATTTTAATTTTCTTTTAACTTTTTCCATCTTCATTCATTCATTTATTTAGATAGTTGCAAAGTCTCACTTTCTCAATTTAATTGTTGATTTCGATAGGAAAAGCCAAGAGAAGTTTTAAAAGCGTTTGAAATCCGAGCATGTACATCATCAAAACATTCGTTCGTATATCCATCCACCCTCCAACTCCGAACCGTTTCAATTCTCTTTAAATGCTTGCTGACAGTAATAAAAAGGAATTGTAATAACATGAACTTAATTTCCAATGGCAACAAACACCGTAAAAGCAAACAGACAAATCATCAAAGAGAAGAAAATGTAAAAAATTGATCCCCAGTCATTCCTTGTTGAATGAGTCGACATTTGAGTTTAGTACATTAAGAAGAATTTTTTCAACGGAATTGCAATGAAAATGAGATGAAGGAAAATATTTTTCTCATGATTTATTTTCTTCTCATCTCATTCTACTTCTTCATTGTTCGCCACCATTCAATGTTTGTTTACTTCCTTGCCCAGCGTATATGCGAAAGAATTCGAAATTTATTTTTTCCCATCTAACATGCTAAACAATAAATAATGAATAATGGAAGGAAAAAAAATTGTTCAGGGTAACTTGCTTGAGTCTAATAACCCACAAAGAAAGGTTGAAATGAAAAAGCATTTAAGTCAACAAGCAAAAAAAAAACTCGAAATTAATAATGACAGAAATCCTCCGAGACCAAATTTTTAGAGAGTTTTGAGTCATTTTTAAATAATGAAATGCGAGATAAACAAACATTCATGCGTAATTCAAATGATTAATTGTCGCATCTTTCCTGACTGTTCCCTACTTTAGAGATTTTTCTCATTAATTTTCATCTGCTTGTTGTTGTGTTGTTGTTCAACTCATAAATTGGTGTATCCATTAAGAGATTTAATGATGAACAGGAGAGCAGAAAAAAATTGAAAAGTAAAAACATTTTACGGACAGACATGGAAACTCTTTTGTAGTTATAGCAACAGGAAAATCCTTATAGCAACTGATCCATTAAGGTTGAAGTTTCCCTGGGCGAACACACGATGTTTACGCGAAGAAGACACCAAACAGTAAAATGAAAACAATTTGAAATAAAAATAACATAGACAGGAGGCGGAGAGCGGCCTGGCCTTTTAAGTCTTTAATAGAAAAACAAATGAAAAAACGTTCGAAAAAAAAAGTCGAAGTGTGTTTGTAAAAAATGTGGATAAAGTTCTTCCCTTCATTGCTCGACCGGGTGAACAAAACAAAACCAAAACCAACAAAACATAATTCTTGTGGGGAGAAAAGCGAACGGCGTTTGAAAATTTTCCGCACATTGATGAAGTGGAAATTATCCAGCGTGCGGAAATAGAAGCAAAGTCAAGGAAAAGAGAACAGAAAAAAATTCGAAGAGTTTGTCAAGTTCATCAACTTCGATCTTTCTTTCCTTAGAAGTTAATTTCGGAAAGACGCGAAAAAATAGATCGACGGGATGGAGAAAGGAAAATAAAGTTTTGACAGCTTGCCGAACACATCAATATAAATATTAATGGACCAACGCGTTTCTTTCTTCTCCTCCTTCTCTTCATCCCTTTAAACAGATATAAAAAGGGGGAAGTTAACGAAACAAACTCGAGTGGCGAATAAATAACTTTGTGAAGTTCCGCAGTGAATCAAAAAAAAAGAGAAGAATTCAGGAGGAAGTTGTTGAAAAATGTTTTGTTAAAATCTTTTATTACTTTTGATGTAACTTCATCAAAGAATTATTCGAGTGAATCGACGTTGACGATTGAGAAATTTAACACGTAGAAAATTCGATATACGGTAACACACAAAATAAGTCGACAACTCTCGTTTCTCAGCATGTAAGTAATTTAATAACTTTCGCCTGCTCTTCTTACACTTGCAACCCAATCTCATTGTCGATACTTATTCTTAGAGAAGAAAAACACATTTTACAAAAGCCAAAGGCAAAAGAAGAGAATTTAATTAAATAAAGTGCAAAATTCACAGCAAATTTCCTTCCTTAATTTTCAAATTGAGTTCAAAGTGGATTCGATATTTCACTGTAAGTGTGACATTCGACATTTCTTTCTTTCATTCTTCCTTTCTTGATCCTTTTTTGCGCGCTTCTTTCGTTATTTTTTTTCTGAATTGGAAACATTTTACGAGGGGATGAATCATGCCGTGGTGATGATAAAAGGGTTCAACGTACAGAAGTCGATTCAATCTAAAATTTATTGATTACATATTTTGTCTCGTTATCTCAAGTTTCGCTACGCAGCTCTCTTTAGTCATTTTACTCTACTCCCTCTGCTGCTTATTTCGTTCGAGACAACCTTCTTAATATTTTATTATTATTTTGTTCTTCTTCTCTTTTCTCAAAAATAAAAGGACAGAAGCTTGCACAAAGTGCCTTTTATCAATAAATTGGATTCAAAAGACTTTTTCATGTTTCAACGTCATGAGTGGGGGTGGATGTTTGTTGAACGGAATAATTGAAATGGGAAAACGAGAACAGAGAAAAATTATGAGCATGAAGCATATTTTCATAACATTTTCCGCCATCAAATTCGCTAGCGTGGAGGATAACATTTTCTTACTTTTTTCTTCTTGATTGGTTTTATACGTGAATTGTGTCACCTCGATTAAACATTTAGTTGCTTTAAGTCAAAATCCAGGAAAGATTAATGAAAATGACAAATTTTGTTAAGTTTTCGTCTTCTTCCTTGACTTGAGAGTTGAGAAATATTTTATAAGTTTAAGAAAGTGAAGTGACGTGACTCAATTGCCAAATATTTCCGATATATCAAAATTTCTGGTATTCCAATCAAATTGGCATTTTTTCTCGTCGTCGTCATCCGTTCTGAACTGTTCTTCGAGAGAGAGAGAAAGAAAGAAAGTTGTGAGTGAGAGCGACGTCTCATGTCTCATGATAATGTGATTATTCAAAAAAGAAAGGTAGAAGCGATGTGGCAGATTATCAAGGAAAAACTTTGACAGATTTTATGTTAAAATGATGAAATTTTAATTTTTTCTTCTCCGGCTTGATAAATTATTAGCGTCAAATTTTGATATTTTCTTAAATTTGCATTAGATAATCATAATCATCATCTGAAGTTGATGTGACATCAAGAAAGAGAAGCTTCGCATGTAGTTTAATACTATCGATTGTTATGCGTCACCATACAAACAATTTGTAAGATTTCATGCGATTAAAATCATCTTCATGGCATTGTAGAGTTAATTTAGACGCGTGTTTGATGTGAAACTTCCCTTCCATTCTAAATTTATATCAAGCCAAAACTTTTATTGCTGTGAAAATGTGAATGTGGTGTAGAGCAGGTATTTTGGATCAGATTAAACATCAGACACATCAAACATATTATTCACACAGTAAGATGAGTCAAATAACATTTCTTTGATGTTAAATTAAAAGTTTCTTCTAGGGAGACTTCACAAAGAAATGTTGTCGTCTATCTGACATCACAGTTTGAATATCTTTTCCTTCTCCATCTACTAGAAAGGCTTTTCCTTTTACTATTTCTCAGCTTAGAAGAATTTTCTAACGTAACCGAATATGTGATATGCATATTTACACTTTCTTCTTTACACACAACATTCGTCGTCGTGGTGGAATGAGAATAAGAGAAAGATGGAAAGATGGAAAGGGAATGAGAAGTATGTTTATATTCAACAAGGACTTCTTTTACGTTACATTACAGTACATGCAAGAAGATTTTTAGATTTGAGGGAGGAGAACGAACAAGCATATGAAGCAGGCTAAAATTCACTGTCGTCAGTCGTCGCATACATTAAGGGAAAGAAACCAAACATGATAGCATGATTTTGCGTGTGTGTTAGAGACTTTCCTCCGCTTTGTGTGACATCTCAACGGTAAGATAGAAAGATAAAGTGCAAATTAGTTTTCAATTTGGTTGGTGTTGCTGGTACGTGATCTGTGATGAAAATAAAGGATCAATAAAGCATTGAAAAGTGCGCATATATTTGCTATGTGGTGCTTTGAAAACTCGATGTGTACACAAACTGAATTAGATAAAATAAAAAAATATCCTTCAATGTCTTCTTTCATCATGGATGGCGAAAATATCGCTTTCCATACTCTTATTAGATTCTTCGTGTGGTGTTTTCATTTTCCATCGTCTTCAAAAACTGTCGATGAGAAAATCATCCCTCGAAATAATTTACTCGGCTTTTCTTACAAATCTAACTTTTTTCTTCTTCTATTTTAGCAACGTGACGTAAAGCTCAAGAGAAAACAGAAAATTGATCCAAATAAAGTCACTCAAAAATGGAATAAATTAAAATTGAAAAAAGGGATCAGTTGGAAAGAAAAATTTTACTTTTGACTTTTAGTACATGATGTGATGTCTCGTGAAATGACAGAACTAGAAGCAAATAAAACAAGTTGACTCTTGTGGTGATATTTCATCAACCCTCCTCCTTCATCACCCACTCCTTTATAGCTGATGTTAAATTATATGACAATGTTGATATTATATATTCATGAAAGTGATCCGTCATTTGCGAGCGACATGAACATCCAATTTTTCATCATCGCTTTTACTTTTTTATTATATTCTCGAAGGAAACGCAAAAACTTTCTTACCGCGAATTTTCTTACAAATAAGAGAAAAGAGAGAAACAAGAAATAATTAGAATTATTAATATCATCGAGGCACTCTAATCAATTAAGATGATTAAGAACAAACAGATGTTTCTTGCTTCTTCTCTTACTTTGTTCTGTTTTGTATATGAATCCATAAATATGTCACCTCATTGCTATCACTTGCCTTCTTTAATAGAAAGACATTATTCAATCTTTTTCTTTCGTCTTCTCGTTTGATAACTTTCAAAGTGAAATAAATATGAACGAAGAAGTCAAAACTTTGCAATCATCGACTAAAAGAGTCAACAAGAATTGTACGACAAATTGTGTGTGCGGTAATGGATTTGATATTCAAAATATTACTGCATAACCATGGCTAATCTAATTTGACGAATGAATTATGGAGGATTTGTTCGTTGCTCATAAATTCTCAAAGATTTATGTTTATTTCTCATCTTAGATGAGCTCCAAAAAATGAAAGGAAAACGAAGAAATATTCGAATAATGTGAGATAACAAACAATTCTTTTCATTTTGTCTTCTCGCTTACTTATTCACTTAAAGACCTTGTGCCGAGATAGCACACAGCTACTTCATAATAAATAATATTTACGAGGTTTCTAATGTTCATCTGATTGAGGCGAAAAGAAAACACTTGTAAGCTATTTATTTATAATACTTTCTTACTAGACAATTCCGAGGGTCGTTTTATGTTTTTATGTATTTTCTTTTCATTTTTAATCGTTATGGAAATCAGAGATTAACTCTTCTTTGAGAAGAGTTTTGAAATCTAGGAAGTCAGTCACGGTATTTACATTTTTCCTGTCTCCCTTCCCCTCTTAAATCTGGCATTGTTTTAAACAGCAGCATTAGAAGAAGGAACCGTCGCCAACTACCCAAATGCGTAACAAAACTGTGTGAATCAACATAAATCTGAGGACATAAAAAATGATACAATTATGATATATTGCTTTCGCTTTCAAAGCGTAAGCAGGAAATGTCTCGGCATAGTAAGCGATGCATGCCACTTTGACAGCTCCCTAAAACTTTTTCCTTCTTTCATTCCTTCTTATCCAACAACGAAAGAAAGTTGTCGACAACAAAAAGAAAGAAATAAGAAACATTTGCTTGCCGAAAATTTGCAAATGAAAATAATTCGAAAGCAAATGGAGAATTAAATGGCAAAATGTTTTCCGTTCGTAGCATAAATATGTTCTTCATAATTTTCATGATTTCAAGAAAGTAAATGTAACACGTGTTGTGATTTGTTTCGTGTAACAATCTTTTCCACTACTCGAAGTTCGAAGAATTTCCGCTGCTGTTGCTCCCTTCACTTGAAGAGTCCTTAAATAATATAACATTTTTTTGTCAGAAGTTTTACTTGATTTGGGGTGAATATATGCCACTGTGTGGGTGGATGTGTGTATGTTGTTGATATCAAGAAATGTTATCCAACTTCTTGCATTACTTCTGAAGAATTTTAAGTGACTTTTTTCATTCTTAATCGAATGAGTGTTTCTTTGCAAACATCTTACGCTTCTGTTGCTATGTTTTCGTAATACGAGAAGCAAATGACGTGAATTAAATTTTAAAGCTTGTCACCACAACCCACAAGGAATATGAGATACGAAAATCACACAACAACCACTTTTTCATCGTCGACTTGAAGGATCTTCGTCGTATTCGATAATGGAGAAATTATAATTATGCAATTTCATTTAATTTATGTATTTTTAATCTCGCAACACGGCTATGACAGCTCGGATGAATCTCTTTACACTTTGGATGTTAAAATTATGATAATTATGGATTTTATGTTTGCCATTCACCACTCAAAGACACTTGACATTCTCTCTTTTCTTTTTCTTCATCTTCTTTCATTCAACTTTGTTTGATAAAGCAAGGCAAGTAACACGAGAGTGCGAGGGCGGAGAGTGTGGATTGACGTGAATAAGAACAAGTTTCTGGGTGAAGATTAACGAAGTGTCTAAAATTCAAATTCGTCGTCGAAATAATACATTGTGACATAGCGTTAATATGTAAAATGAGTATTTGAATACAGCATATAAAATTGAATGATAAAAATGACTTTGCTTTTGAAAGATGTTTGGAACCGAATATGAAATGTTAAAAGAATAAAAATTATTTCACTTCGGAGGGTTGTGAAAATTTATTTATATTCTCGTTTTGCTTCAAAACTTCACATTGCTTATTCCTTTTCAAGTGGAAGAAGGGAAACGTGGGATTTGTGGTGAACATTTGTTGTGGCTGATGAAAATAAATATGAAATATTAAAGTAGATAAGTCAAAGGAATTAATTATTACTTCATTGGAAACTGAATACGTCAACAACTCAGTAAATTCGATCACTTAGTTACTGAATGAATGATGAGATAGTTCATTGAATTTGTAAACGAATTTCAGTCCAACAATCTATTTATTTATGACAATTCTTCAACAATCAAATGAAATGAAGACACTCGTGAGATTCTCTCAAAACCAACTGTTCATGATTCAATAAGAAAATATTTCCTTCTCGAAGGAAATTCGTTTGTGTTTGAATTCCTTCCGAACAGAACAAAAAGATTTTTCCCTGAAAGGAAGAAGAGAAAAAAACCGAAAATTGTTTGTGGACCATGATTTTGTGTGTCTGTCCTTTTGATAGTTTTGCAATCTTTTCAACAACCACAGCTCTCCGGTAGACACACAATTGGAGAGAAGAACAACTCTAGCGAACATAAAAAGATGTTTCCTCGATTTGTTGAATTTCTAAATTTTACACACTTTGTAGTTTGGGGATGAATGTGGTTGAAAACGAAATTTATTATTTCATTTCCTTTCACTTTGAATTGCTTTTCATGGCAATTGAAAGAACTTAATCCTTTTGCTTCCATCTTCTTCTTCTTAGACATGTTTTTTAATTGTTAAGGGAAGTTTTAGTTTAAAGTTTAAAGAGTCCAAGTGAGAAGATTTGTGTGGGTGGTTGAATGAAGAATTTTCATCGCATGAAGGGAAGCTAATGTGAGTTTGTGACTAACTCTCTTATTTCACTCTAATGAACCGAAAAAACCCCGAAAAATGTTTTTTACAGATTTGTAAAATTAACTTTTCGAGTTTCTTATGACTACGAGAGAAAAAGAAAATTGAAAAGTCATAGCTTGAAGAACCATTTTAATGATCTTTCATCATTTACGATTACGAATTTTAAGACTTGAAATCGGCTTCTACTTCGTTAGCGTTTGCCATTGCCATTGCCATTGCCATTGACTGAACTGAACTGAAGGAAAAGTTGGAAATGTAAAGTTATACATTTTCCGAGATAACTCCTCATCAAATATTAAGCTCTTTAAGCCTCATAGTTTATGTTTCGTCTTTTTCGGCGCTCCACCATTATCTTGGAGAAGGGACCAAAGCATTGAGCCTCGTTAAAATTAACTTTTGTTATTTGCAAAGGGGGATTTTTCATTAAAAAAGTTTACTTTTTTAGAGACGATGGAAACCGAGAAGAGGAAAATATCATAAGCCCCTGGGTTGAAAGAAAGCATAAAAATACCCTCGAAATGGCTTTCAAACAGAATAAAGAGAAAGAATGAATGAAAGAAAGCAGAAAGAGAATAAGAAAAGCGAAGCGTAAAGGATAATCCTTTAATAACAAAGAAATTAAGTGTTTTTCCTAATTATTAATATAAAACATTGTGCAGATGGTGTCTGTATCGATCATTCTGTGGGTGGCAAAGCGGGAGTTCGTTGAATATTTTTTAGACAATACAAAAAGCTTTCTTTCTCTTGTTCAAGATTACTTACTTAAGTGCAAGCATAAGAAAGGCGGATGAATGAACAACATTTTCAATTGTAAACTAGCGAAAAGATTTGAGTTCATGAATGTA
Organism: Clunio marinus; assembly: GCA_900005825.1. Taxonomy (NCBI): domain Eukaryota; kingdom Metazoa; phylum Arthropoda; class Insecta; order Diptera; family Chironomidae; genus Clunio; species Clunio marinus. The sequence goes on along the minus strand of CVRI01000012.1, from coordinate 360,305 downwards.
ATGTTGAGCATAGAGCATAGAGCATAGTCGTAGCATAAAGCACAATAGTACTTTGTCTTGTAATAAAGAAAGAAGGAAAAGACACAAAGATGACATTTGGAATGGAAAGGAAGCTGTTCGAAAAGCAGAAACCCGGTTGAATATCCCCAGAAAACAATTCATCCCCCAAACCTGCTTACTTAAGAAATTTGCATTTTTATTATGTTTCGTTTCTCTATGTTTACGTTATGATTTTCCAATTTGAAATAAAGCATAAAGCTCTTTGGAAAACGAATACATACATTTAAGCTTCGGGAGTGTAAAAGCAATATCGCTTCTTTTTTACTTCTTTCTATAAAAATTTCGTATGCATTAAATTTCTCTCTCTGCTGCCGTCTCCTAGCTTGGATTTTGTGATTCCAATGTTTGCTTACATGGCGGCGCCAACATATTTATTCCACGTGGTAAGTAAGTAAGTAATGCAAACAGTTCGTTACTCGATATGAAATAAAAATTAAAAATTTACAGCAATGAGAATATTTTTTAAAAAACTGAGAACAGAAAGGGTCGTGAAGGGAACAACTTAGAGCAATCTCTGTGAAACGGAATATAAAAAGCAATTGTAAACTTTGCTTTTCATGATGCCATGCTTGTTTTAAAATTCATTACGCTGCTGGTACTTTATGTCTTTTTTAAACTTGACTTGAATTTTCATTTTCATTTTCATTTTCTGCATCAAACAACAATCTTAAGAAACGAAGAAGCTTAATTTAATAACTTTTTCTTGTGGAAGAAATTAAATAATTATTCACGAAACTGCTGGAAGACGAGTTGTTAACAGCAAAATGAACACGACAAAATCATCGTTATCGTCATCATCATCAACATCCTTTTGATGTCATGTCTTAGAGATTGTCTTCTGACAACTTTTCTTATTTCTTATTTCTTATTTCTTTTCTATAGTCCCTTGAGACAATCTTTATTTATAATTGAGCCATGGTTGGCATCACAAATGTGTTTGATGTTAATGGATGTAAACTAAACAAGAAACTCAAATAATAAAATGTCGTTTATCGTTCCTAAGCAAACAAACAAAACTATTATTGGCCGATGTCACATTCTTCTCTTTCTTCTGTTGTTTATGTGTGCCTCCCGTAAATTAATATTTATATTATAAAATTGAAGAGAAAGTTTCGTTCTCTTCTTTTTTTGTCTTGTCTTCCTTACTTTCTAATGCGAAATCTACCTTTTCGATGTTCAGGGAATTGATAATGCATATGGGACGATGGGACGATGTTACCTAAACAAATACTATAGATAGACACACAAGTAAAGTGGAAAAAGATGGCATTCATATTTGAGTGTATACCGAAGGGCATGATGGGGTAACTGGAGGGAGTTGAATAGAAATAATTTATTGCTCTCCATTTTACAGGAGAACCGGAATTTGTTCCGTTTCTAAATGTCGCTTTGAATTTTCATAACACCAAATGCTTTGCTACTAGCTACCTGTAAATCTCGCTCTCGAATCGAGTGAGTAAATATAAATTCAACAACAGAACATAAAATTTGTATTTTAATCAAATAAAAATCTTTCATGGAGCGTTTTTTTTTATTTTTTATTATTTTTATTCGCATCCTTTCGCTTGAAAGTATGAAAAAGAAAAGCGTTTACATCACAATCCAGTTTGTCCCATCAACGAATTGTTATTGTTCAGAAAAGCTTTCGTTTTACTTTATATTTTATTCACTTCTTTATTCAATTGTTATCGAATGGACCTCCAACGAAAAGCGACTTGAATTGAGATTGAGAAAAGAGAAATAATGGCGAACGAGCAGAGGAAGAAGAAGCGGAAAGTATATTCAGTTCTGTCAGCAAGGGAAAGGAGTGAATAATAAATAATGATAAATCCATTTAAATTCAAGTTGAATGACATTTTCTTAAAAAGAGTGACAGGTTAAGTGGAAATGGGAATAATTTTCTCAGTTTCTTTTTGAATGAAAAATAAAATTTATGTTACTGACTCGGTCGGCAGCCTGCAATTTCATTTCCATGAAGAGAATCTCGCTTGCTTTTGTTATAATTTTGAGACTTAAAATTTGGGTAAAGATATCTTTAGGTATAAAGTTGTCAACAATTGTTTCCTTCATTTCTTCTGATTTTCATTGTTTTTAATTAAATGAAAACTTATAGAATATTAAGTGGAATTATAATGGAATAATTAAAGCAGGAAGAAAAAGTTTCCCATAATACAATAACAGCAACGACGACGACGACGACGACAAGTAACAGTCGCTCAATCCCTGTACTTAATTTTATGATCTAAAATTGCATCATCTAATTCCAAACTTATTTCTTCCTTCATCATTAAACTATTAATCTGAGAGAAATATTATCGGTCACACGCCTGAAAGTTTAATTAAATAAACGTATGTATCTCGTTACTTACTTCCTACAGTAGTCGAATGTTTGCCATTAAATTAATTGAAAATCATAATTATTTTTCCCATAAATAAACAATGAAACCCAGAATGGTACACAGAGTGCCCCCCTCTGGTTTGAAAAACAAACAAAATGCTCCTTTTTTACGCCTTTTAATATTTCCATTATATGGTTTCATTTCCCTTTTTAGTTTGTCTTGTGTTGTCGGCTTGCTTATTTCTTTTCACCGGTAAGGAGACCGAATGAAAGCGACAGCAAAAAAAAGGGACATCGAGCAAACAAACAGCATAAAATTTGTTGAAATGTTGGCATTGTGTGGTCCCTTCTGCCCAATATTTTAGTGTCTCGTGTATGTTTTCCGAGCAGCTTTAATGTGTTTTTATCTACCAGGGGAGACGAGAAAGTATCTCTGACTCCAACACCAATCTTTCCGTTTTCTCCTTTTTTTTCTTTTTTGTGGGGAACAGTAAAACTTTTTCATGCCTTTTGACTGGGATATTTGAGAAAACGGATGGAAAGTGAAAATAACTTTATGTTTTATGGCACGAGAACACTTTTTTCTCATTAATTTAAAATTCAAAAATGAATTTTCATGGACATTAAACTTTATAATTTTCTGCTCTCTTTTTTCTTAGGCATAGCAAATGTGCGGGGGAGTAAAAACTGCAATGAAAAATACATGTAAGAGAAAAAAAAACTTTTTTGTCCTTTTTTCTGGATGCTTTTCAACTTACGAACATTATTCGTCGAATATAAAACGACATCAAAAGAAGTGAAAGGGTCAAAATTTGAATCTTGAAGATTTTTAAATATGCACACAACAAGCTTGTAAAAAAAAGCTAATAAATTTTAATCCATAGCCCTAAAAATGATGTCTTTACTCTCTGTTTTTTCCGCATTTTTTTAACTCCATCAAAATCGTGGGCTTTCAACTTTCAGCCGACTCTTGGGTATGCAACCTTAAGGGAATAACTCGTAGATACATTTTAATTAGTTTTTTCTTCTCTCTCTTGCTTTCTCGAATTAATAGACACACAAATCTAATTAGAAGGAGCATTGGTCTCTTTTACTCTCCCTCAACGGGGGGAAAACCGAATGACATTGTGAATAAAAAAGAGGAAGAACGAAAGAAATTGTTTTGCACAGTAGGATGGTTTCATAAATCATGTAAATTTATTGTTCGTGCTGTGGCATCACTTGGGAAGAGCGAAAGAAGGGAAAAGTAATTTAATGAACAAATAAATAAAAGGAAGAAAATATTGACGACACTTTTAGATAAATCCCGTTGATTAAATACAGTTGAAGAGGGAAATGGTAATTTGCGTTCTGATAACGTTGCGTTTCAAATCATTAAAAGATTTCTTTTGAGTCTGATAACATGTTGAACTTGGCTGCTTCTCCAAACGTCATGAACTCTCACCCTTCTAAAGATGTTAACGAGAGAGACATGCGATAAAAATGACTTTATTACAAGGAAGGAAAATAATTTTTAAAAGCAAATTTGTTCAAGTTGAGAAAGTGTATGCAGAGATAGTTAGAATGTCATTATTTTCGTTATCAGTTAGAAGAGTATCATCATATGTGTAATGAAGAGCCCCCTAACGAATCTAATATATTCTCCATCAGAAAGGCATGAAAAGTCATAAAAATACTTTTTCTTCCTCTGGTAAATATTAGTCTCATGCCTTCATTAGACATTGTACTTTCCAACCCTTCTCTCCTATCTTCTCCTCAAAATTACATTAACATACTTTAAACTCACATAAAAAGATTTCATTCGATATATTCAGATGTAAACGAGATGAGATTTGATGTTTGAGTTTGTAAAAAGTTATTATCATCTCTTCATAATGATATCAATTTCAATCACAATAAAAATTACTTCCACAACTTCTCCAAGCCTACCTTTTCTGAATGAAAGAAAACTTTCTTCATTTTACTTTTGAAAGCATCAAATCTGAATGGAATATTTTTTTTATATGTGAGTTGGTAAATGTGTTTATTCAGCCACAATTTTAAAATTAAATTACGTCATGTACGCAGATATTTGAGTGAGCAAATATGTGCCGTGGCCATAATATCACAACCTAAATACTTTTTTTTTGAATTGTAGGCATTCATAAGAGATGAAAGGAGCGAGTGTAGAAAAAAGGTCGGAAAATATATTTTATGCATCATTTTCACAAAGGATATTTCACGAGGATAAAAAGAAGAAGGAAAAAGCTGCTTTAGCTTCACATTTGATCGTAAGCAGAAACATTTTTTGGATCCAGTGGATTCAGTTTTTACGGATCCCGGCACGGAGTTTTCTTTATCACTGAATTTCAAGATTTATTGCAAAGTAGAGCAACGAAGGCGAGACGGAATGCTGAGCTGTTTTTTTCCCACATTATTTAGCCCATGATACGCTTTGTGCCACATTGCGTATCTTTAAAAAAAAAAGAAAAACCAAAGAAAATTCGTAAAATTTCACTCTCGACTTTCCTTTCCTTTCAATGTATCAAGTATTCTTAATTTTCGCATGGATGATTTTTCCACTTTCATTTCTCTCCTCTCTGATTCAGATTCTCATTGTGATAAAAGATTTCACGTAAATTTAATGTTTTGGTTGGAAAAGCAAGTATGAAAGGGAAAGAAAAATCTTTCGCTTTCCACCCGCGCATCATGAGCGAATATAAATCAAAATATTTCTGTACATACGGAAATTTATTCTATTCAATTTCGACTTATGAAAGGCTTTCTTTCTGTGAGCGTGGAATAGATGTGAATGAAGCATGTGTTGCGATATGATGTGCGCCTTGAACAAGATGAAAACGGGAATTTTTCATCTTCAAACTTTTTTATTTGAACTTTTCCAAAAAAAAAATCATAGAAGAATGAAACATTTGGCTCAAAGTCCGCTCGTCATTCTACCGGGTAGAATATCGCAAGATTGGCTTTCATATTATATCATAACGCGTATGCTCATTTCTGCTAGATGAAACATTTCTTGGAAAAGTTTTGCTGCTCTCGGAAGAAGCTAATTAGTAATATGAGCGAGCAAACATGCCAATTCAGCCAATCTTGTACTTTTATATTTCTTTCCTTCGCTGCCACAATTTCAAGCAAATAATTTGTCTTAAACAGACATGTTAAAGCTGATGACAAATTTTCCGTGTTTCACTTAAAGTTGTTGCTACTTGTGATGGGAAAGCAAACATTTTTTCCTCATAATCTCTCGAGAAATTCTCATTAAGTCTTTTACAACACAACAATTTCTCGATCAATCAATCAAACTCGAAATGGCACAGTCCGAGTCGAAAGGCGATGGAAAAAAGTCTTTAATTGTTTTTCTGATTACAATTTGTTTCCGCTCTACGCTTTTGTGCATCTTTTACGGTTATTCTTGGCTCACTCTCCCCCACAAATCAAAGGAGAGAAAATGTTTTTAATTTTCCATCTTTCAAATCATCAACATTCATTTTCTAGCGTGTGAGTGAGAATGACAACAGCAACAACTAAGCAAATAAAAGCGAAGATGAAAGCAATAGCAATCAGAAATGGGATTGCTTTGGGGATGAGGCTTAAACCCAGATGCATTTCTTTATCATCATGAGACAAGCAAAAAGAAAAATAATTGAATTCAATTAAAAAAAACTTATCTTACGTTTTGGCTCGAAGAAAGGAAAACTAATTATATTTTTGACATTTTTCCAGTGTCTCATAAGACATCGCCTTTTATCTTAAATGATAAAGTAAGTTTTGCAATCATACTGAAAGACGTAAAACGTCAGAAACTTTTCATTCGGTTGAGGGACTTTCGGAAACGTCAGCAAGAGAACGATGAGAACGAGAAGAGTTGAAAGGTGGGAGCAAGTTTTCTTCTTCTTGTTCTGTGGTTGAGGGTGAATTAAAAACAAAATTAAGGTGAAATTCTAATTATTCTTCTCTTATACTTATTTTACCTACGCTAATCCATCTTGTTGGTGAATCAACATAGAGAGAAATGAGAAAAAAAGGAAGAGGGGAAAGACATGATTATGCTTTGACCTGAGATAGTAGCAGATGCATGGAAGAATATTGTGTGGTTGCTTCATAAAATAAGTGAAGGAAAATTTATATCTATTTGACCGAGTTCGAGTGAATCTCCTTGTGTTGCTATAAAACACAAATCGAGATCTAAGAATGCATTTCGAACATAAAATAAAATGAAATTGCGCAAGCAATAAAATCAATTTTCTTGAACATCATTGCGAACGCAAACTCTTTTTATTCTTTATTTCTTTTGGTTCAACAAATTTTGCAGCCGTTTTATTTTTTAATTTATGTTTTCTATGCTTTTGGCATGAATCTTGGGAGTAGTCGAAAAAGGATTTCTGTTCTTTCTTTCTTTCATCGTCTTTTTCTTATTTTCTTCCAATAGCAAATGGATGGATGGATTAAAAGGGTTTATTCGCTATACCAATTTTTCTACGCTTAAAGTCAAATATCTTCACACATACAGCAAGGAAAATCAATCATCTTAAATACAGGCGATTGATCATGGTATCCCATAAATTTCTCTAATCATTCCAAAAGCACGTACACAAGCCAGAAAGGGTTGTTTATGACAATCGATGTGTGGGATGGATGTCGAGCAAAAAAAAAAAGAGAGTTAAACCCAACTTCAAGGGTTTCCAATCGAAAAATGAAAGCAAAAGAAAAAATTAGGGGGCGAAATTGAGTTCGAGGTGAGAGTGGAATAAAAAGCTTTCGATTTAATAGTCTATTACTGTCAGAAATGAAGAAACAAAAGAGCGTGTGTGCGTGATTGGGATCGAATGAAACATGAACAGAAAAAAGTGAGACCGTTGATAGGAAAGGGAGAGAGAGAGAGGGAAGAATTGATTGCCAAACCGAATGCTTCGCTGTCGAGCAGATGACGGACCCAAAATAAAAAAAATAAAGAATAGCAAAAATGAATCACGGAAAAAATGTTTTCAAAATCATTTTCTGTCATTTCATTTCATTCGATAACAGACGGAAAATGTACAAGATACAAAAGTTCGTTAAACTTGCAATGACAACAATTCAATCAGATTGAATTTAGTTTCAATTAGCATGCAATCTTAGGTTGAATCAACTGATAAATTAGTTCAAATAAAGCCCTGCCAAAAGTTCTGATTAAACTGAAAATATCATGAAGCTCAATAATGAATAAAACTGAAGCTCACCAGCGGGAACTTTTTTTCTGTTTTTTATTCCACAACAAACAAATGAAACGATTAATCACTTTTATAATTGATTTTAATAATCTGATTTAATTATAATGAGATTTATGTCTGGATTTATGTTTTTCAATTTTCATGTAAATCTACGCAAATTTATTAAAGTGAAACTTTTGTCCTCGTTTGTGTGGGTTATGAGCAGTCGAACACAAGTATGAGTGCGACGGTGGCTCGTACGATGCAACGTGAAATTAAATTAATTTAATATTGAATTTTTAATTGCATCCAACTCGTACAACACACAGAGTCAAATCTAAAAAAGATTCTTTGACTTATCGTAAACGATGGGAAAAAAGGCAGAAGCGCAAAAAGCGGCAGCAAGCGATTATGTTTATATTAGCATTTGTTTGCGTATAAACACATGATGGCATGGTAATTATTCTAATTGCCTGAAATATTCATCGCACATGGCAAAGTTAATGGAAATTTCTTTTTCTTTCTCTTCCTACAAAACAACTCTAACTCATTCGTTTCGATTTAATCAGGATTAAATTCATTAAAGTTATATTACGCATTAGCATTTTTCAGCCTCAAATCCATAAACTGTTTACATGCGAACTGAACGCGACAGTTCGCTTGTCAGCTTTGAGAGATAAGAAGGGAAAAGTTATCAAATTTTCATGATATTTCGGTATGAAGATGTAAATATTTTTCTTGCTTTTGTTTTGAATATTCCGTCGCTTCAGGCTTTTTAAAATCTGAAGTTTCCACAAAGTCGACTTAAATATGTTTGCCTTTTTGCTTTCTTTTATCTCTTCTTCATTTTCAATTAATGTTTTATCTTTTGTCTTCCAAACAACCAAAAATGCATTAAAATCAATATAAACAACAGTGTGAGGTAAAGTAGTCAAACATGAACATAAAATAAAGCAAGACAAGTTTCCCAACCACCAAGTGAGAGATAACAAAGTGTTTTGATTTTAATTAAAGTTTAAAGCTCGCCCACATTTCTATATTCACTTCAGAAATGTGCATCGAAAATTTCTTAAATCTCGTTTCAAAATTTCCCTTCATCATTCATTTTTATTATTTTTATTTTCTTCCTATTCACATCAAACCAAACATCTAAAAAGAAAACAAGAAGAAAATGAACAGACAGCAGTTATGAAATGTATAATAATCTTTAGTTTAAGCTCTGCGAAGCTTTTCTCTCATTTCTTTTTTATAACCGAAGCGGAAAGCATATGAGAAATGTTGTTCTACATAAGAACACATTTCTCGACTCAACTAAACTCGATGTTAAAGGATGAAAACAAAGAGTAAGCGAATGGGGAAAGCACATTCTCGTACATGTTACAGTTTTCATAATATTATGCTGCTTGCTGATGTTGCTGCTTCTGTTGTGTGTTTATTTTAGTTTCATATTTTTTTTGGGGTTTGCTTCGGTCTGGTGAGGGAGTAAATGAAGGATACTTGATTCTAAATTGAGCTTGAAATTAAAAAGAAGAAAGAAAGAGGGCAAGCAGTAGCATATAAACACTTTCACATATATGATGTAAATAAATTGACACATAAGAAGCTGCTTCAGTTAATATTTTTCTTACACTGAATCTACCAGCTGAAAGCATTAAATTAATCTCCCTTAGAGCAGCTAGTGCATGTTGGAAGTGGATAATAAGCTGCTTCATAATTATTCTGAACGAGAAACAATGATTCGAATGGAAACCTGCAAGTGTCTTCACTCGATATGTCAGAACTTTAACTTTACTGATGCTGCATAATTTTTGAGTTGCTTGTTGATCATAAGTTCATAAGTTTGTCTGAAAGTTCGTGGTTGAATGATGAAGAGTCATCTTACCTAGAAATAGAAGAAAATGGCAAAATTCAGATTAGTTATAACTTTGTTTAAATCTTTTCATGAGTAAAAAACTTGCAAATCTTTGAATTCTCTTATGACAGTAATAGAAAGAGACATTCTTAAAAAAAGTTTGAAAGTTACAGACGAAGTTCATTAATCTCTTTTCTGATAGGATTGAGATGAATATTCAATTTAAATTAAAAGCAGATCTTTAATAGCTTCATTTTGAAATTGTAAGGAAATTGTCTGTCTTTGAAAATCGTTTACATTGCGAATACAATTTATCATGTTCAGAACATTCACAAAACTTCATTTAAATGTTGGAAACGCTGAATTTGTATTTAATAAATAAGGAAATGTTTAGATTCGTATGTTATCGCAAACGTAGGTGCAACAGCAAACTCATTCCTTGTTTCTTAATTTAAGAATGAAAAACTTTTAAACTGCAGTAATTTCAACATCAAATTTTGAACTTTAATATTCTTAAATGTTCTTTTCAAAACAAAAACAAATAAAATAATATAAAATAATCCAAAGTGAAAAGAAAAAGTTTCGTTTTTATTCTATTTAAATAACAAATGCAAGTCGAAAGCTTCCCAAAAATTTATTTAAAATAATATCAAAGTTCTCATCATGGCATGAAGTTGTTTTACAAAATTAATTTAAATGGATTTCTCTCAGCTTTCAACTTCATGATGGAATTATATTTGTGAAACAATAACAAGACAGAAAAAAAATAAAATGAAATTAAACTTTTCCCTTGTAAGCTTTTGTTGTTTATTATAGTTTTTCTTTTATTCCTTGTTTGAATAAATAATATTGTTGAAATTGATGAAATAGAGATGAGAATGTTGAAAACAAAACAACAGAACGTAACCTGAAGCCATTTGTTGCAATGTATATGAGGGTGGGTGCTGTGGGGGTGGAGAAATATCAGAAACAAATATTCCCTCTTTATTTTTTTTATAAACTTTGTACTCAAAGCAGATTTGAGATTTAGTAACTGGGAAGAACCGACAACAATAAGTTTAAAGGAAATAACATAAATAAATTTTTTAAATCAGGATTAACTAATGGTCGAATGTAAGCTTCAAAGATGGATGGATTAAAATGTATTTTACATCATAAATATCAGTTTTCAGTTTTCGATTCGTTACGTATTTATGAACATATGCATGCATTTAGACATGAAAGGAAGGAGACCATTTGATTATGGTTTTACGTTCCATATCGAAACAGGATGATTTGAATTCAAGCATTGGAGTCTGGGGACGAGAACGATGAATGTGGGGTTTGACTGTTGTTTTGAATTTATGGAATATTTCCCTGCATGTATTATATAATGATATGAGATTACAATGGGCTCATACAATGTAATGATATACAAACAAACTGCTTTCACTCGAGATGTGCTTCGGTTCGCTTTCATAATTCTCGTAGCAACAAAATCCCTTCCGAAATTGAGATGAATGCAAAGCTCAAAAGCGCTTCTTCTTCATCTTTCCCTTTTTTTCCCTTTTCTCGACTGTGAAATTGTGTAACCGAACAAATATTTCATGTTTATTATTTGGAATGCCTTCGATCTTCATCTTTCGGTCGAGATGATAATCGAAGAAGAATGTTTGTTGAATTCAAATATATCTTCATTTTTTTAAAGGAAGATATCAATAAGATGAGTAAGTTCACTCAACTGAATTTCAATCTAAAATCGAAGAAGAGCGTGAGAGTAAAAGTATGAAATAAAAATTCATTTTCGTTGTTAAATGATAAGAAAAACCAAAAACTTATCCCTTACAAAGTGTATATGAGTTTCTCAGACTTTTATAGAGTTAAATCTGATTTTACAAGTATCAAACTTCATATCATGTAGCGTTCTTGCCCTCACCCTCGCCTTCGGTCATATAAAGTGATTATAGTTTGTCTCATTTGATGTTGGGGAGGGTGTGTGGGAGAAAGCAAAGAATAAAAAGAGGGCACGAATGAAGAGCGAAACGAATCTGACATAACAGAACGTGGAAAATTTAAGTCCTTTGTGGATACAATAATATTATTGCTTTGGGACTTTGTGCCGTTAGTTGCTGATGCTGTGTATGGTAGTTTTATTAGAAAATTCATTAAGCCATGACCAATTAAAGCTTCATATTTCTATCGCAACACACAAGCAAACACCAAATGGAGTTTATTTCTAAGCTTAATGGTCTCCAGGATTTATATTCCATATGAAGAATAACAATTCTCTTTTCTTTGAAATGGAATACAAGACTTTCGCATTCGAATGAAAAGCTTGAATACACAAAAAAGAAAATTTCCTTCTTTTTTTCTTCTATCCATTGTGAATAAAAGCAAAAATCATTTGTCTGAAACACGCATTGTCGGAGCTCATGAAAGAGAAAATTGTTAGAGTAAAGCGAATGAAATGTTCTGAATTTTTAATCGTAAGAAAAAATTATAGGTTTTCGTGGGTGGTATGAGAGATGAAAGAGAGTTGAAATTAAGTTATGATAACGGTTTTATAACATGCACAGAAATAATTTCTACTCATTTCTTTTTTTTTTTTGAAGTGACTGTAAAGTGTGGGTAAACAATGTGGAGACGACTTTTCAGTTTACTCATTGGAAAATACCGCGAGCGATAGATTTTTTTTCCAGCTTCCTCTGTTCAGTGTGCATAAAATGTATTTTGCATAATTGATGAATTCAATCCTGCAGAAAAAAAATATAATCCGATAAGCTCTCAGTGAACGGGGAGGCACGAATGAGAGGAGTAAAAATAAATTTTTTCTTGTATTTTTTTGGTGAACGTATGTTTTGATAACACGCGAAAATCAACGGCGTTGAATGATGCGAAAAGCTTTAACAACATCCTCCCGCTACCTTTCTCTTCGACAAGTAAATCATTTTTAATTCATTAGAGAGTTTTTCAATTTCCATCTCGTTCGAAGGCAACATTTTCTTTCTTACATTTGATCACGAAGAAGAATGTTATCAAGTCGGTATCAGTGATTGCCTTGAGGGCTCAATTGTTTCGCTTCCACCCTACCATATCCATCCTTCTAAGTGATTCAGGGTGAGATGAGTCAGATGAGTGAGTTGAAATTTCATCATTCCCGTTCGTCGACTTTGAATTGGAATTTGCACAACCAATAAAAGTGATTGCACGAATCTCCATCTCGCAGTTTTTCTTTTTTCTCCTTTTTTTCCTCGAAACACAAGAATAATCTAAATTGTGAATGAGTGTGCTTGAGAGGCTTTTTGATGTCTTCAAAAATAGCTTGAGGATGATTGCGAAAAACTTCTCGTTGATTTGGAAAATCAAAAAAAACTGAATGGAAACAAAGAAAGGTTTAGAAGGGCAAAAGCCGTGAAAAGCACAAAAGATAATTTTTTTTGCAACGCCATGAAGTGGATGAGAAAATGCAAACTTACAGATCAAAAGCACTCAACAAGATCGCCAAAAGCGTCTTCATAAACCTTTTAATTGAATTCTCATTTTGTCTGCTTGGACGGTTTTCGCTTTTATGTCCGCGCCCGATTGTTGCTATGATACTTCTCTTGCATTCATTCCAGCCATCAGGCGACTCACTTGCCTCAAACGTTAAATCGAGACGACAAAGAGATGAAAGAAGAAAAAACAGCAAACGTGCTTCTTTAGCTTCAGATCAAATTATTCTGTCGTTAAAGGCATTCTTTAGAAATTGCCATGATTTCATTTCTTTATCTCGACTTTAAGGCAAGAAGGAAGAAGAAGAAAGCGAGTCGAAGCGTTTTCTCTCAGTTTATTGCTGTTTCTCGGTTGAAAGCATTGAACAACATAAAAAGATCAAAACAATATGTTTATACTGAATTTTTGTGTGTTGAGATTGAGGATCCTGAGGCTATTTTTCCTTCTTCTCTCATCGTTCTTCTCTTTGCCTTTGCCTGACGTTTTGCTTTTTCTGTGTGCAAGGAAAGGAAGGAAAAAAATAATAATTTTCATGTTGACTTGATTTTCCTGCTGATGCGCTCGCTGTTCACTAACAAAATATATTTTTATCTTGTCATCATTTTGTGTGAATGATGTTGAAGTTAAAGTAATGAAGTCTCCAATCTAACCACCATACTGAGAGGAAAGCAAGCAGTAATTTATTTGCGTCCTCCATCATACATATTTTAACTTTTAAGAAATAAATTGAGTCGAAAGATAGAGAGAATTCCATCTTACTTCATCTAAATACGATGCCTTGATTCTTTAAGTGCAGAACATGTATCTGGAAGCGATTTGCTTTTCATGTAAATTGAAAACTTTTATTTTTTATGATTTTTTGTATTTTAAAAACTGAAGCGGAACAGAGAAAAGTGAGGCACGAGACCTGAAGAATGTTTGACGTTGTAAGAGCAACAAAACATGAAAATTTTAATGATATAGTTTGTCGGTACTCGACAACGAGATGTGCATCAGTTGGGGAAATGGACATTTTATGTATCATCGTGGCTGGAAGCGAATTTATGGTTCCATGAATGATAATGTACGTATGGTGTGGATTTAAAGGAACATGCAACGCCCGTTATCATGAGATTCTTTCCTGTTCTTTCCTTGCTTTCTCATTGCAGTATGTACATGTACGTGCACAGTCACCACCATAGCCAGCATATCTCGGTGAAAGTTTTGTGAAACAGAAAATTCTTCATAGTCGCTTCGCTTGCGGTTTGCGCATATAGCAGTGTCGAAATTACTCAGCACTCTAATGTTAACGTACGAGCGACCTCTTCGAAGTCATATAAATGGAATATTTTGGTCACAAACAGAAAATGGCGACAACATTTTTACTCTTCAAGTTTTGTCATTGAATAAAATATCTAAAGCTGAAGAAGTATGTAAAAAAAGCAGAACCATAAAAAATAATATTAGGGAGCTTTAAAGCTCCAATTTTATTACATACGACATGACGTTGAAAGTATGAGAGCGCAACTCTGCTCAAGAATTCTTTCCACAACCCAATAAAAGCTGAAATCCTTTAAACAGTTAAATCTTTACTGTAAGAAGAATCTTATTATGCTTCTCGTTTGTCGTCATTCGACTAAACCCCAAACAGAATCCCTTTGTCGTTTTTCGAGGAAGATTTTCTTTGCATCGTCTCTCTGATCCTTCTGTACACATGTATAATTATACATAGAGCAGAAAGCAGAAAGCAGAAAGCAATGTTCTCAGTACTTGAGAAATCCAACAGATTTGTATAGTCTAGTGAAAATAAGAATAATTTTTGCCCGCTTCACCACCCAACTCTTCCACTTTTCTTCGAATCTCGAAGACATACAAAACTAAAATTGAGTTTACGGTATCGGTATGAGAGATAGCGGGAAAAATCCTTGAAATTGTTCACAAGAAATTCATGCTGGTGCATAGAGTTTACTAAGATACATTCACATATTTTTGGCAGCGTTTCAAAAATTATAAAATTCAACATTATGAGATTCTTGCTTCTTCCCTTTTAACATTGGATGCTGCCGGAGATGAAGATTAGCAACACATATTTACTCAAAAGAAGACGAGAAATGAGAGATAAGAGAGAATGGTTTAGGTGTTTGGCATTGTGGCAATTAGAGTTATCTAAAATTATTCTGAATAATAGATTTCTGAAATCACAAAATCTCCAAAAACATTACACCGAACACTGTCAACTCTTGTGTTGTTCAATGACTTTGAACAATGTGAAAATCTTTGATTTCATGTTCGAATATTTCTTTTCTACTTTTTCCCCTATCGATCGAAATGATGGAAAATTCTATAGTCATGTAAATGCAACGTATCACACCGAGCATATCACATTTTTATTGCTACCCACATCAACATGTGCAATGCATAAAAGTCTGTCGCAGCATGACAACAAACAAACTGCCATCTTAACTTTTTTTCTCCCTTTCCATCTTTTATTAAGTTGCGAAAGAATAACAAACGATGGGAATCGATAAATTGAGATGAAAACCTAAATGACATTTGAATGGAAATATTTAGTTAATAAAAGGATATCATAGTATGCTTTTATTCTTAGCAAGGCTTTGTTCTATTATTGATTCCTCAATTGAAAGGAGAAGAATATAATGAAAAGATTTCTTGTTTCCCAGTCAACTCTCATCGATTTCTTGAATCTGAGAAATATCATGACTCGCTTGCTGTCCTAATGATTCATTTTTCTATTCTATCAAACTCATCACCTTTAAAATCGCGCAATTGAAAAACAATCGCTGATGATTTCAATCGTCTTCAATTGATTGATATTTTCTTTGATTTTAAAACTCTTCGACTTTGATAAGTACCGACCGCATTGTTCAAAGCCATCAACATCCAATCAAAAATAAAATAACTCAAGAAACTTATTATTTCTCTCCTTCAATTCAACTCTTCGATGTTCATCACTTGAGTTGGAAGTTCTTTTTTATGAACTTTCATCGTTAAGAGGTTTCTGACATCAGAATGTGGTGAAGAGAATTGTGGTTTGAGGCAAACGACAATAGTTGCCCATTATTCATGAAAAGAGCGAAATAAAAAAATTTATAATAAAACTTGTTGTTAAGGTTGCAACTTAAACGATGTAAAGCAAGTAATAATTTAAAAAAAGGAATCACAAACAAAACCACAATTTCCCTCAAACAATAAAGTGAACATAATGTAGCGGTTTTAGAATTCACAATATTATGTACATACAAACATCGTTGCATGATGCAACCCTTCACCTCTCCACCTACAACCTATTGTTGCTTCTAAGTTTGTGTCACGACATACAAAATATCATTTAAACATGAAAGGAACCAATTTTCTAACCAAAAAGAATTTAGTGATTACACAATGGAGAAGCGAGATGATGCCATTTATGATGTGCATAAGTGCGTAGGTTGGGAAAGCAATAATTAATGCCACATGAGACACAGTAGCATGAGAAAACAGAGTTAATTTCACCCTCAGCTTCATTCTCTGTCAACATGCACAGCCACTTGCGCAAAAACAATAAGAAGTGGAAAAATATTAAGAAGGAGGAACGAAAAATGTCAGCAAAAATGTAAACAAACGAAAGAATATGTTGCTTAATTTACGCTTTTGTTATATTTATCAAACGAACGAACGTTGGTTGGCATGGAATGAAATTTATAATTTCCGTCGTCTTCTATGCTATCAATGAAACTTCCCTCTAATGTTGCATAAACAACATAATTCGATTTCAATTTTAACATGCGGTCTTCAATTTCATTTATTATTATATTTCAATGTACACATAAATAAAAATTTATTTCATTTCGGAGGAATCAAGAATAAAATTGTGAAAAAGCCATAAAAGTAACCCCAATTTAATAATAGGATTTTCCACAGAAAATAAAAATATTTTCCCGTTTCACGTGGCGTGTTTTCATGTTTTTCAATGCCCAAGCACCCGATGAATGTCCAAACATTTAATGGGTTTGGTTGGGCTGTTGGCTGTGAGTGTCAAGGGAGAAAGATGTGAGATGTGGTTGATGATTCACGATTTGAATACTTCATGTTTTAAATAAAATTCTCATCGATTTTCCTCCATTTTTTCTTGCGCACACGATATATTAAAAGTCGTAAAATAAAAAATTCATAATGAATGGTGAAACAATTTTTTCTTCCTTATTTCACTTTCTTTGCACGTTTTTAAACACCACCAATCTCTTTCCCATTTCAAGGTAGTTGAAGCCACGGAAAGTAAAATTTAAGAGTATAATTCAACTTTGTTGTAGTTTGGAGTGTGAGTTGTGTCGTTTCGGGAAATTAATGAACCATTTACTCGTCCATGTTGATTGGATGATTAAAAATGCAATCCAATTTAAAAAGTATGGAAGTGAAATGCTAGTTTGCAACGATATATTGTCGACTAATGAATGCAAGCTTTATGATACAATTTAGGGAATGTCAAGACAAAGATCCCCAATATGTTCCCGAACTTTTATGAGTGTAGCGTGTTAAAGTATCGTTTTATACCATCCCCCATCAATACTCGTATATCATAATGTCACGTTATAAATGCACATGTACATATCTTAATGTTGTTTAAAAATACAAAAATACTTCTCTTGATGTTTAGTTGTTCACGTTTTTTATTGAATAAATTGACACAAATATATATCATGAAATGGTTGGGATGTCATTTTATATCTTCAACATACCGCACATTTTATTACTACACAATAAAATATTTATATGTTCATGAGAACAAAATGACATGAAGCTTCAACCGACACAGTAACTAAATACCATTTTTTCCCTTTACCGCTGCTTATTGCTGGTGCTTTTTGAAACATTGCTCATCGATTTTAAAGCACATAAAACTGAGAAAAGGGAAAATTTTATATGAAAAATTGTTTGTTCGTGTTGTTTTCTTCGATGCGGGGGTGGAGATGTTGACATCAAAATGCATCCAACTATGAGTGCACAGCGAGTTGCATCAGAGAAACCTGATGAGCTATAAAAAGTTATTATCAAAGAAGAACAAGAAAACTTCCAATACTGCACTATGAAGTGTTAAACTTCTTTTCTTTTTCTTTTCAATAAAAGATTCTTATCTTTGTCGAACCAGCAACATCGACATAAAGAAAAAAAGGAAGAAAATTTATGACAACATTTTCCAAATGATGAAAAACGACATGAAGCATCAGCTATGGAATTTAATGGTCGCACGAAAAAGATATTCAAATCTTGTCTTCATTCTACCTAAATATTCCCCTTTAAATATTTTTTTTCTTTCCCTTTCGACAATCACCAGGGGTGTTTATTATCATATGATTCTAGATTTGATTATCTTGGAGAACAATAAGGAAAGAAGAAAAGCATCGTAAAAAGAAGTTTATTTGCGTTCCGATGAAAGAATTTCGTAGAGAAAGATGAATAAAAATAGAATGGCGAGAAGCTGGAAGGAAAGAAATGGAAAAAAACGGAAGGAAAACACCAGAACGCATGTTTAACATTTAATAAAGCATTTGGTGTAAAGTATGTAAACGCAAACGTGTAGAAAAATATTACTTCTAACAGCTCGCAATTTTCACCAGCCATCCAATGGTTTGGAGCTGTTTTCACAATGATTTCTAACTCTTGATGTTCTGATGTTTTACTGTGCGCTTTCGCACATAACAACAGATAAGCGAATAATGTAAATTTTTATTTCGGCATACTGAAAGAATTATTTGAAAATATGTTCAAGAGTGTTGAGGTGAAAGAATGAGAAGAGAGCTTCATATCGATATTTGTTGTACACATTAACCGTAATACCGCTTTTCACAGTAAATTTAATATATTTGTTGTGTGTAACAACAGCACATGAATCGCGAAATGTGATACTAAAAAACGATTTTATGGGGTGATGTTGTTTTGGATGTTCCACCGCTTATGCTTATGATAATCACACGTTTGCGTTTAGATTTTCCTTTACTTAAGAAGGAAAATGGAAAGAAAACCCCGTCGAAAAAAATTATCACGCAGTGAATAGAACAGTTCAGAGTTTGGTAACATGAGATTTAGATCGTCAAAGATTCCCAAAGTAAACTTTTTTATGAATATCAACCCCTGTCATAGCAAACAAACAAAATAATCTCGCCCACCCACATACATTCCGCGCTCAGATTTCTCTTCTCGATTTTTTAGCAAACATTATTGGAAGGGGTGAAAAGACGACGAGGCGAAAGATTCCAACGGGAGAAAAAAATTTTTTTAATTAACTTTAATTTTTTATACAACGGGATTTCTAGTCTTCTTTTTTTTTCATCGCTTCCACCATTATAGCATACATGCTGAGGGTGTTAACGTTCTTCCACATAAAGATTACTCCTGTCGGCAGGCACATTTCTTCAATCTCTTCCTTTCCCTGTTTCAATGCCATAACAGGCGGGGGAGTAATTAAAATGAATTTGTCTTCCACCCAAGCATAGAATGATAATGTTGTTGCCTCTTCTTCTCTTTTTTCCTTTTTTTTATTTCAAAAGATAAAACTGCGATGAAAATAACTCTGTTTATGCCTTCACGTGCATGTCATTATAGATTTATGTAGCGTGAGTTTACCACTTTTATGGGGGTGTGGGCATTGCGAACACATACACTCTGATCATAGATTATTATGCGTCATTTAATGTACAAATAATACATTAAATATAAAAAGGTAAACAACTGAATTTTCATTGAACGGCGTCGGTGCGAAGAATGGTTTGGCAAACAATGCGGAGAAAAACTAATTGTTATGCTATTGACGGGTGAGATTTTTTTTCCTCTCTCGTCTCTTCTTCTTACAGTCCATTGTTGACTGGCGTTAGGTAAAAGGATATAATCCATTTGTGTTCCTTTTTTTCTCGTCTACTGAAGCTCTCTTCCCTGTCTAATAACCCATCAAGTTACTTTCGCTCGTTTTGGGGATCATCATGGTCGAATGATGATATTGGATCGCACGTCACAACGAAGCAACGTTACAACGCGTTGGGGTGAAAGTAAGTGAGAATGGACTAAACAACAATAAAAAATGTATGTAATTATATTTGCTGTCATCAGTTTTCAGGGTGGTTACGTGGAAAGCAAACAACCTTTTTGATGGGATTTTGCTGAATTGACATCATGAAACCACCATCAAAAGGTTTGAGTTTTCAGTTCGATTGCCATGTACCTAGATGAGAGAAGATAACTTTTATGAATTAAAAAACCTCAATGATGATGTCGACAGACAGATAGACACTCGGCAATATATAATTCTCACCGATTGAAATGAAAAACCTTTTAAATAAATTGAAAAATAAAGAAGAAAGATTGAAGAAAATAATTCTAACAATTTCAAGTTGATTGCATAGGAGAAAACATATCAATTTCACTCAATGTTTTAGCAAAAAAACATTATCAAATTAAAACTCTTTTTTACTTGAATATTTAGCAATGCAATCAACGACACCAATAAATGTGCGCGATCTTTCTTCTCGCCTTATCGTTCGTTGTATGAAAGAAGAAATGAAAGAAGAACGAAATAAATTGAATTAAAGCATCGTCGCTAAGTGATTTTTATTAGTGATTCAGTTATTAAAGACCGTAAACAAGCGTTTCATGTTACAAGTTATGAGCTTAAGCGAGACTTTTTTGACTTTAAGTCAGAAACATTCAAATATTAAAGCTAATGATATGCACATTATTCTTCATTTAAATTGATCATTTATAAAAGAGAAAAATTAAATCCGAGATGAATGTTTGTTTGTAAGTAGTCAGAGAACAGCGAAACGAGATGTGAAGAGAGAATTAAATAAAATAAAAATATATGGTTCATGATGAAAGACGAGAATATATCAAAATGTCAATTGTGTGACCACTGCAATGACCTCCAATTTTCGGTTACTCGTATGACTGTTATTCCACATCATAATCATGAATTCTGATTTCACAGCAAGCCATTAATTTCATTTTCATGGTGTTCGTTTCGTTTATTTGTTTTTTTTTTTCTGTTGCACACATTATGTTAGAGATCTGACACGGATGAATGTTGTTCATGGCATGAATGAAAGCCGAGGCTTTTGCAGTTCATGTAAAATAAAAAATGATTAACAAATCATCTAATGATGGAAACAAAATCTCATTTTGTTGTTAAATTTATCATGTAGTGAAACGCATCATCCCCACATCAAAAAATGAAAACATGATGACAACAGAAGTGGCACTTGCATTAGCTTTATTAATAGTTTCCGCTTACTGATCAGATGTTGAATGCATTTTTCTTCTTCTCAATTTCTCGCTGCACCCCGAAGGAAAACGAACAGTGATTGTTTTAGTTAATTATGTTTCTTTGCTCTCACACAGCTTGTTCCACATGTGATTTCATTTTATTATAATTTTTCTTTCCGGAATGATGTTCCATCACTGAAGTTCCATCTCATCTCGTGTCTTATGTGTACATTAAATTATTGTAAGTAATTTATTTTCTGTCATTCTTCACTTCTCTCTCCTTCTCTTACGTTGTTAGAAACATCAACACAAAAGCGACATATGATGAAAAATGTTTAACTATAAAGTGAAGTAGAAGAGAGCAGCAGTAACAATTCAACCAAACGAATTCATTTTCAAGAATAAGATATTTACACATGAGCGCGCTGATACAAGTGTTTCATTCATGTTATTAATCTTTTTATTCTTTTAAGCTTCTTCATTGTGTCTCCTCCCTAAAAACATTTTAAGGCTTTCTTCTATTCTTCTTGCTATTGCTTTATCATTCAAATATCAACATTATCCGAAGCTCAACCTTCCCCTCATTTCCATTCATGATTTTAATAAAATTAAACAATAATTGTGAAACGATAATGTTTCCGCTTTTGTCTCAAAGATGTTTTCGTCTGATTGTGATGCTATGACATTAATTTTTATGTTTCTTCCTTTCATTCATTTTTTTTTGTATCTTGGAATTGTTAACAGTTTCGCCTCCGCCACTGTCACTCCTCTTGTGCTTTGATTAAATCATTCCCGTAGATTAGATTCAATTTCTAAATTGAAATTTGAATTTTTTTTCGAATTCATGTGAAAAGCGAGACTCAACTGTCGAGTCAATCATTGTCATCAATTGATATGGATTGGAGTCTTCTTAGTCGAGTTTCTTTGTCTCTCTTCATCTTTTTAATAAAATTGGAATGGCGGTCTGATGGCAATCGTAATTAAATTTTCCAATCAATTTTATCTTCCCCCATTCATTTTACCTCCCTACGCATAACAAAAGTGATGGATGACTATGACTATGCTCATTAATTCATAAAAAGTAAACAATTGGAAATGAAAATAAAATTTACTCTGCATATCGATAGACACAGAAAATGTCTACATTTTCCTTTTCCCAGAAGCCATCGAGCAATCTCGATATGGAAAATATGCAAATGCAAACCAAAAATGACAATAAAAAGCGATTTATCAATTGAACAAGTACTTGAATTTCCAGATAGTCGCGAAACGAACGACGAATGGACGCGAATCGAACGGAAAAATTAATTTTCTGAAAACAACTCACAAATATTCATTCAAGCCTGCCTGCTAAAGCATATCGGTGGTATAAATTAAGCATATATATTTGTTATATATGAGAATTGTCAGGATATGCTTCACAATGCCATGTGTGTAAATAGCGGCAGTGGTAGAAATCGGCAATAGAATTGATTATTTATGTGTTTTATATTTATTGGTGCATATCGCAAGCATACAACACTTTCGTAACAAAAGCAAAGCATATCGATAATGGAAACACCGTGAATTATGTCGCCAAGGATTTCTTCAAAATTGATTGAAAATGAAGAAAAATAAAATTTCTTTCAATCGATCGAGTAAAACAAATTTTCACCTCACGCAATCATCGTTAATGTGCTGTTTGTTAAACGAGAAAGTCGCTCGTTCGCGAAGTTTTATAGGCGAATGAAGCTTTCAACAATTGAAAACAAGTTGGAATGGAAGAAGAAAATTTAGGGCAAAAAACAAATCGATAATTGTCAATGAACCATTTTTCCCTGTTTCAAATTTTCCTTTTTCTTCCTTTCTGTTTTCTTAAGTCAAGTGAATGTCGCTTTTTAAAGAAGTTGAACATTTCGAGGACAAACGTCACATAATAGAATAAAGAAAAAGAGGCATCACAATCCAATAATACCTCAATTATGTCACTTTCGCCCTCCTACATATACACATCGTACCTCTCAAGATGTCTATTGAGGAATTGAAGGAAAAAAGAAACGAATGAATGAAAGCGCTTCACCAAAAAAAAAAAAATCGATCACTGACAAACAAGAAAGTAGGAAAAAAAAGAATGAAAAAATGAAGCATAAAGTTTTCCATTTTTCAATCATCTCATTTTTATGATTTCGAGTAGATATCTGAAAAGGAAATGAACAATCTTGAACCCGAAGAGTTGAATTTTCTTTTTTTTTTGCTATTCTCGAGCAACATGGATGGATGATGAAGAAGCAAATGATTGTTCCACTGTTTTGTTTGGGGAGGTTATGGGTGGAAAGATGAAAATCCAATACGTATGTTTATGTTCCGGTCTCGAAGCACAAAAATAAATAGCAAACATATAATAGACTCTCGTGTCTGACTTGATACTCTTTTTTTCTTCCTCCGCTCCATTCAACCAGCATCTTTTAATAATCATTTCAAATAAGCTTCATTTTTGTATGGTATGCAACTGAAAAGAATATTAATAAACATCTTTCTCTTGTGATTTGCAATAGCAAAAAAATGAAGCCAACCAAAGAATTTATTAGTTTTATATCTCTTTTTGATATTCGAGAAGGAATCGTCGAGATTGACTGCATGTTTCTCGATTTTAACCATGTCCAATATGTTATCGATATGAGATTGTCCGTCAGGAATGTTAAATGTCTTCGATATTGTCTGGTTTATCATTGTCAAGAGTTCTTAAATTTATTTCATTTCATGGAAGTTTTCGAAAGCTAANAGGATCTTCTCCTCTTCATGAGGAGAACGGGTGTCCGGTCCACCTTCTTCGACTTCTTCAGCTGACAGTGAGATCAGGGAGATGGCTGGTGAGGGTTCTCATCTTCAGAGAAACTTTTTTCTCTGAAGGTTTGTAGAATAAATTCCCAAAATTCCCCCCTCTTCCTGATTTTCGTGTTGAAGATTTCGAACGGACAAATCATGTTTGTTGCTCTTATTTCGTCCTTCACGTTTTAAAGTCAATCATCAGGATTTTTGACCACACTGTCATTAATGTTGAGGAGCTCGCGGGGGTGGAACTGGAGGATCCTCTCCTTGTTATGAGGAGAACGAGTGTCCGGTCCACCTTCTTCGACCTCTTCGGCGGACAGTGAGATCAGGGAGATGGCTGGTGAGGGTTCTCATCTTCAGAGAAACTTTTTTCTCTGAAGGTTTGTAGAATAAATTCCCAAAATTCCCCCCTCTTCCTGATTTTCGTGTTGAAGATTTCGAACGGACAAATCATGTTTGTTGCTCTTATTTCGTCCTTCACGTTTTAAAGTCAATCATCAGGATTTTTGACCACACTGTCATTAATGTTGAGGAGCTCGCGGGGGTGGAACTGGAGGATCCTCTCCTTGTTATGAGGAGAACGAGTGTCCGGTCCACCTTCTTCGACCTCTTCGGCGGACAGTGAGATCAGGGAGATGGCTGGTGAGGGTTCTCATCTTCAGAGAAACTCATCTCTGAAGGTTTGTAGAATAAATCCTAAATCACCCCCATCTTCCTGTATCAGCGGTCAAATTGGTCGCTTTGAGCTAAATTTACAAGCACATTTCACTTTTTACGCAAAATTTAAGGAAGTTTCTGAAACTTTCCTTATCTAACATCAATCATCAAATGACGGGATATAGGGAGCGAAACAAGAAGGGGTTCATACTCCTATATTCTTAATCGCTTTAGTGCACTGGTTAGTGCACTCCCTACTCTGATGATGATGATCTTTCTCTTGTGATTCGCAATAGCAAAAAAATGAAGCCAACCAAAGAATTTATTAGTTTTATATCTCTTTTTGATATTCGAGAAGGAATCGTCGAGATTGACTGCATGTTTCTCGATTTTAACCATGTCCAATATGTTATCGATATGAGATTGTCCGTCAGGAATGTTAAATGTCTTCGATATTGTCTGGTTTATCATTGTCAAGAGTTCTTAAATTTATTTCATTTCATGGAAGTTTTCGAAAGCTAATCAAACTTCTCAATCAATCATCAATTAAATTGACTACTTAAAATCAACCCCAAAAAAAACAACAAACTAGAGGGTAATAAACAACCCTGACAATCCCCAATATTCTACAAACATCAATAAAAAAAGACTGCTTGAATATTGATTAGTTTTATGTTTGCACAAACAACTGTAGCTGGTTCAATCCACAGTTATTATTTTTTGAAAGAAATCATTTCAATTTCTTTCCCATTTCTCTTCGACTACAAATTATGTTGCTATGCTTCGTTATGCTAAAAGTCGAGCAGATTCTTTTTAAAAGATAGATGGGATTTAAAGTTTATTTTTGGGCTTTCCATTCTTATTTTCTTATTTTGCTTCTCTCCGTAGCGACTCAAATATTTCCAGCACAACCAACGTCAAACTCGATTCGTGTTAGTCTGTATGCTTCTACATTAGCAATTCGAGCGGAATAAATCCGATACGTACATTATTATTTGGCTCTAAGGTATTTTGAGATGTTCAACAAATATTAACGTTATCGAATTGAAAAGCTTGTAGCAGTTTACAAGGAAGCATCAGTTGATTTTATTTTTATCTCGTCTTCTTTTGAATTCTTAGATATTTCATTTTAAAACTTAAATATATTGATGATCGTATTTAGTTTCAGTTCTTTCAGATCATGAGAGGTCGAAGAAGCTTGTTAGTTTGTAACTAAAAATCTATCAACAAACTTTGTTCTTTCGTTGTTATTATCGAAATAAACGACGACAGTCAGAAGAGCTGTCAAAATGTTTCTAAACTCTTACGATTGGAAACATCGACAAGATGTCATAAAAATTTGTTTTCGGTTGAAATAATTAGTCATTAATAACTCTACGGAAACACGATAAGGAAAGAATGTCTTGTGATGGACGCAATCTCGTGAACGGACGGAGAATGTCGTTCTAAGCGCTATAAATGTTTAACTTTTAATTACACTACATCGAACATTAATTTCATCTTTTACGACTTTGCCTCATTTTTTATGCATTTCTAATTGGCTCATGGAAATCAGAGAAGAATATGAAGAGGAGGAAGAAAAAACTCGCGGACGAAAGGCCCGAAAACAAATGAATCTTGAAGAGACCGGTCTTGGTCGTAAAAGAAACATGAGAATAGAATTCTTTTGTATTTCAATTTCTTCTCACATCTCAGATCTCAGAGGGATTAATAAAAATTGTAGCTGAGAGATATTCTTAATAATAAATATTTCCGGGTTTTTGAACAATCGCCTTCACTCACTCGACGAATTTTTTTTTTATTCTTTATAATCTCAATTTCGTATCTTTATCTTTATGATGTCGACCTTTCAGCACGATTTTTCATCTCTTCTCATTCAAATGCTTTGAACATTTTCATGCCGTAAAAAGTCATCAAAGTTTAAAACAAATGAAACGAAGTTATTTCAATTCTGTTGCTGTCTGTTAATTAATTCTAAAGTCTTAATGTGAGAGGGAATGTTTTTGTCGTGAGTTGAACAGTTGTTTTCTTTCAGCTCATGTCATGATAGCAAAAAAAGTTTCAAAGAATTTTCAAAAAAAAAAATCGTGACGTTTGGTGAGACGGGAAATATTAAAATTAAGCTTTGATCAAGTCTCATTAGTTGTCACTTCTCGCCTAGCACATTTCCAATTATTCTAAGAAATGCTTCGACAAACTGATGACAAGTATTTGTTTGACAACTGGGCTGCTGCTTGCCTTATGTTCTTCTCGTCTTCTCGCACTCACAAAAAAAAAGTAAAAAGAAAAACCAAGAAAGCCATTCTGATTTATGGTACTTTTGAAAATAGCTTCATTGCACTTGATAGTTTCTTTCTTGTTGGAATCGGTTCGGTAGCAAGGGGAGGGATTGAGCGACGGTTTACGAAAAGAACATTTAATACAATCTGGTGATGATATAAAGAAATTTTGCTGTACGGTTATGTTCATACAAAGCCATGAAGTGAAATTGTAGCCATGAAGGAGGAGGGCGAACAAGCATCCGAAAAAGTCCTTTCATTTAAGGCTGAATACATACGAACACTTGAAAGGAATGAAACGAAAGTGCTTTGAATTCAGGAATGTAACATTCACTGGCCAACCATCGTCGTCTTGGTGAAATAATTTTATTTCATCTCTAGATATGTAACACTGCTGGTGTGTTATACAATGAAAACTTTTCTAATCTTTCTTAGAGCGAGCGACGATGAGGATGGAAAGCATAAAATAAGGAGGAAAAAAAACGAAAAACTACATAAAACTTTCTCAGCTTTTTTTTCTCTTCTTTTGGTCGTCGCTTGGTTTGGCAATGGCTTAAATTATATGCTTTTAATGCATTCATCCTACCCAGTGGCGTAATTTCTTTGAAAAGAACTTTTCTTTCTTTCTTTTTCGATGTCTTTATTTCGAATTGGAATTACATAGAAAAAAGTGCTTGCGAGTTCTTTAGAGGATAAAAAATAAAATGAATCAAGTTGAACTGTTGCGATATGTTTCGTGCTTTTCTTATTTCGCTGATGAAAATGTTTATAATTGGAGTTTTCGTCTGCCAATGGTTTGGAATTTTCGAGGGAATAAAGTTCATCTCGATAATTTCCTCGAAAAACGAGAAAAAGCACATTAAACAACCGTTAAATTCAATTTTTTTCTGTTTGGCCCAGTCTCTCGTTGTCGGTGTGCTTCATGTAGCGGAACAGAAATAATATTTCCATATTCAACAAAACTCTTCGCTATAAACTATTCCAAACAGACAACAATAGCCGTCACAAAAAAATGAAATGTATAACGAAAGCCTGAACCAGATACAGTTGAATTATTCCAGACATTCTCAACGAGTGGTTGCAGAAACATTTTCCGCGAATATTAATTTGAGAAAGTCACGGAGAAGCAACGAATACCGTAACAAGACGAAAAATCTCAAAAGTTAAAATAATCCACATGTTTGAATGCTGTAATCGCATCATGGAATTCATAATTGTATTATTCTCGACTCCATTATCAGCACCACATTAAGTTAATTTGAGCACTTCTCTCGTTCTTTCTTTCAATTTGGTTCTTCTTGATTCTGAGACTTGTTGTGTTGAGTAAGTAGGGGGATAGAAGACATAAGCAAAAAAATAAAACATTAAATAAGGGAGAAAGAGCAAAGTCTCGAATGAGTCGAATTAAATTAACGGCAATCTTTGCAGTCGCCAAAATCTTCTTTTTTTTCCTTCCTTTCTCATGATGTGTCTCAAATCTTGCTGATTCGCTTTATTTCCTCTCAAATTAAACAACATTAAATTAACTAAAACTTTTTCAAGTCGCATCTTGCTGTCATTTCATTGTGGAAGCGAAAATGTGTTTTTCAGTAGAGGCTAAAGTAAATGACTCCCTCTCGATATAATTACCTTAAATGCTCGCAAAACCATTTAATTTATGCTTTTTGTTTGAGAATAAACTTTCTAATTACGAAATGGTTAAAGTTGTGAGACTCACACACTGCAGCTTGAGGGTTGGTTGAATGGGTTTCTCTTGGGAGTCTTGGGAGTTGTGAGCTGGGGGAGGGACAAGCTATATAGGTTTATCAAGAGACAGATTTCCTTTTACTTTCCCATGAGAAACATTCTACCCAATTTATTTTTCACGGTTTATTAAACTTTCTATCAATAAAATTAGGCACAGGCAACGAATAACTTTATTCTTATTTATACGATCGTTTAATGTATTCAGTAAGCAATATGAATTTTAAAGAAATATCATAAAACTATTCGTATAATTTCGTAGGCAAAGCTTTTTTTTCCTTCTTCTTTTTTTATGCAGAAAAAGCGTAGAATTTTTTTTTATTTTATGAATTTACTTCCCGTTCATGCCTAGTCGCAAGAGAGAGATTGTAAATTACCAAATAAAACGTCAGAGGAAGAGTCGGCATTAGGCCGTGCTTTGAACGGTTGAGAGAAGAAGAGGAATAATAAAAAAATATGAAAATGAATTTATATATCTGGGAATATAGCGAAGGCAGTGGTGGTGGTTGTGATGTTGGTGGCAGCAGCAGCAAAGGACTATATTTCAAATTACATGAAACCATCAGACGAAAGGCTCGCATAACAAAGAAAGAAATGCTGTGCACGAGCTTTCTTTCCTTCCTTTACACACTGGAAGAAAGCAGAAAGTAAAGTAGAAACCATCGTAATAAAAAAATGCCTTCAATAATTCATGCAAATTAGGCAGAAAAAAGTTTTGTTGCTTGTTTTGCGGATGGCGGTGGCACAAAAGGCGTGCAGAGGTGGAAAGAAACGGAATGTGTATATCACGCACATTATTCTTATTAAAAGCCACAACTGTAATAAAAGGAATGATGCAATAAATGTTTGGTAACGTTATTCAGTAATTTGTGAATATCAAAAACTTTGTTTTTCGGTCATTTTCCTCGTCTTGATTATTTAGTCGCACATTCGCTGAATTTCATGACTTTACGCTTTTTTCTTCTTATTCTTTCATGTCTTTTAATTAATTTCATTCCTTCCATTATTCGTTTGTCCTCTTCAACTCTCATTCAGAGCGACGTTGAACTTATTAATTTTCAGTCGAGTCATTGTCATCGTGACTTGGTTGGTTGGCGTTTCGCTTGTTTCATTTCCTTCATCATCAGTTGATTCAATGTCTCGTCAACCCCAAATAGAATAAAAAAAAGTTACAGCAATTTTATTTATTATCACAACATCAACAAGAAAATAAAACAACGAAACACTCATAAAGACATTTTTTTGGCTCTTGAAAAATTGTTTTAAAACATTTTATTGTCGGTTGTTTGTGTTGTTTCTCTTAGTTCTTCGCTCTTGGTTGTTATTTATTGTCATCCCACCATTAAGTCGACTTCACATCTTGATCACGAGATGAGCATAACTCATGTGCGTATGTTAAGTCGTTCCGTTCTATTAGTCTTGTCGTATCGCTTTTCTCTCCCCTCGCGACAACATTCAACAACTGTCGCTACACTTTGCACAATAAAACTGGAATTAGTGTCTAAATATAGTACCAAAGCCTTTCAATTAGATGCTGATTATGATGTAACTCAACAACGCAATACATAAATATAATTCAACAAGAAAAAAGAAGAAAATTTTCTTATTTGAACGACGAGTGTTTCATCAAAATTGTTTTATTCAATTCTATTTGCTATGCCAAAAACGAACATCAGAAAACGACAAACGAGGAAACGAAACGCAAGCAAAGGAAAAGTTTTTCCACATCCACTAAAAAAGAGAGAAATTCTTCGCTTTGATGTCTTTCAAAGTCTTTAAGATTGTTTTCCATACGTATCTCATTTGCATCCAACGCTATCAACCTGTTCCTTGTTTGAGAAGCGTTTTACATTCACGGCACATATTTTATTTCGATTTTTTTTTTGTTTTTCGTCTTTCACGTTCTCCAAAGCGAGCACATAACAAGCGCTGTTTGTTTTCGTTCAGCGAAGACTCCGCTGTGAAGGATGCCACAACTCTCAGCTATTTATTTTTGTTTTCAGCTTTTTTTAAAGCAAATGCAAAGCAACATAAATAAATTTAACATTTAATGCGCTCGTCATAAAAAGGGGAAAATACGGAAATTTATGCTGCTAAGGATCTGCTTTTGTGCCGTTTAAAAAAAGTGTCAAACATAATTAAAGTGAATTGTATGAAGACAATTTGATTCGTTCAGCGTTATGAGAGCTTGGAAAACATTTTAGTTTTAATTAACAGATGTTCCCATTATATGTACGTACATACAATTGGGAACTAACCCCTGTTGAATGTACGTTCAGACTTCTCTCGACGCTTCAATGTTTGCATTTCGCATTTCAATTTTTTTTATTTGCTTTACTTTGTCATAAGTATAAAAGGATTTTTATTTCCATTTTTTTCATTCCTGGGGAAATAAAAATAACTTTTATCTTTCACTTCACATCTTGTCCATATGGCGAGCCAAAAATTGTTATTACACCTTTTGATTGACCGTGAATGTTCTCAAGTTGTCTCGAAGTCCAACATTAAAAATGTCGTCGAGTGCTTGTCCGTTTGCCTTTTTTTTTCATTTTCAATGTTATTTGTCATTTGACTAGCACGTTTAACACGAAAATATTTTTATTACACTTCAACTCATTCGCCCCACCAGTAAATTCTTTAATGCTAGTTTTTATCGTTTGGACGACGTATGGATAATATGAAAAATTCTTTTAAGCCATGTGTCACTTTACACACTGAAAGTATTTAGAAATTTTTGTGCATATAACGAACGAAGTGATAGGAAAATTTCTTTTGCTTCTTAAGAATGTCATTTAAGTTCCTTTTGGTTTCTTTCATTGGGGATCAACTTGAGAGGCGATATAAAATGAAATTCTCCCCAATTTAATCTTCTTCCGAGTCAGATATTTATTCCAGATTCACATAAACTTTTTTTTCTTTTTGGAAGTAGGAATTAGTTGAATTAAAGACTTATATAAGAACGAGTGAGATGTTCAATGCAAGTGTGCGCTAAGCATCGAAGCAATAAAGTCAGCAGACGAAGCGATAAAACTCTAATAAATCCGGGAACAATATTTAATTAATTTTATGTTTCGACGATATAAATTTAACAAGAGAGAATAGCGCGCAACAAAATGCCAATAACAAAACAGCAACAAACCGTCTTCAATATCATGCGATTAAGTATCGTCGTGATAAATCTCTCAATGAACGTTTAGTGATTTATTTCCATTATAAAAGAACAGAAACGGAGAACGACGAAGCAATTTGAAGAACTGGTCGAGCTCGAGAGATGTGGGATTCCCGTAAATTGATAAACATACATAAATATGATGGTTAAATCCCTACCGCAACATCTCAATAAATCTCCAGCGATGATTTGAATAAAATATTCTTTTCCGGATAAGTTTTCCTCTCAACCTCGTCGCTATTTCTATTTTATTTCCATATGAGCATTGAGATTTCTTCTTTTTTTGTTGTTGTGTGTTTAATTCAATATCTCCGGTTACAAATAATTCCCAAATGAGTTGGAAAATGAATGAATAAAATTAAATAAAAAATCTTTTCTTCTGATTTACTCGACGATGAGCACGACGACGTCTTTTTTCGGAAAGAACAACTTGATATTTTAATAAATATTTGCTCGCATCGGATATGTTGAATGAATCTTCGACTTTCAAGCAGAGAGAGAGCTATAAATTCTCATTAACATAAATTTTGGGTGTGCTACAAGCCCGTCTTACAACTCTTGCGATCATTCTCGGGTTCAATATTAGTGTGTAAATAGATTCCACTCGCTTCGTGTTATTATTTTTTAAGGCTATCATCATCTGTCTGAAAAGTTTGCTTTCCCATCCGTTAATATAATAGTAACAACGCACATAAAACGGTGGAGAACATCCTTTGGGCCTTTGGGGGACTATAAAACTCATCATTCGGGAATGAGAAAGCAAAGAAAGTATTTTCATAAATCACAGCACACTTTGATATTGAACGTTTTCACTTCATAATAACAGCTCTGTTTGATTTCTTTTCAATGCTTCCATTCGTTACGCAATGCTGTTTGCTTTCCTTAAATCTCAAAACTAAAGAAACGACATTGAATGTCTCTCAAAAGATTTGTGTTGAAAACGAAAGGAAAAATCACCAACCGACAAACACTTTTCGTCTTCTCCTTGCTTGCTTAGTTGAGGGTATTAAATGGACGGTTTACGTATCAATATATGCACACATAAGGTTCCCTTAAATTTTCATTAAACGACTCGTTTTGTTGTGGAACAGATAAAAAAGAATGTTATGTTGGTGTAAGTGAGGTATCATCATCATATAGATAGCTAATAAAAGTGGTCTAACTTTTATGTCTTTCTTCTGGTTGTGTACTCAAATTTAGCACACATCCAGACCACATACACACAAACACACGAATCGTATCTGAAGCATTTATTTTATTTCATTTTTTTGATATCGACAAAATAAATAAAAAGATATTGCAAAGACCAAACACTTTTACATGGAATATCAACATATGGCAGATTTCTTTTTCTGTTTTTTGGCAAATCTATGACATAGAAAAATTCATGACCATCGCTGATATTTCTTTCGTCTTTTCCTTTCTTTTTTTTTATTTTCTCATTCCATCAAACATCGTTCAGAAGATCACAAGAGTGCAGAAAGAAAAATGTTCCGGAACCAAAATAAAAACAGCAAATTTATCTGCTTAATTTAGAACACAATCTTGAAGTGAATTCAACATGTATTTCTGATATCATCAGCACTTAGATGGATGCTTGAATCATTTCTTTGCTATTTCGAATGATTCAGCTTGCTATTTAATATTGAAATGCCTTGTTAAAATGAAAGAAGCACGAAACAAAGGCATCTCATTAAGTAACTAATTTAATTTTGTTCGTGAAACGAACTGGAAGGAGAAAACTCTGCAAAACTTTCTGCCAACCATCCAAACAAAGAGAATGAACTTAACTTACACTTGAAAGATGCAGCATCGTAAATCTCAGCATTCCATTAACTTTTTCACTCTATGCTTGAGTTTGAGTTTGCTTTCTTCTATCTCACAATCCATCCCTCTCTCTCTTTTTCCATCCATATCCATGCACGAGCGCTCGATATGTGTGAATTAAAATTAATTTGATTTTATGTATTTTTTTAATGTTGCGCGATAGCACGTTTTGTGTTTCGTAATCGAAAGGAAAAAGAAGTAAAAAAGAACACAAAGTATGGAAAAGTAAGGCAGTAAGAGGGATAGAGAGATGAGATGAGGTTTGAAAAGCACTCATAAACAAAGTGTAAAATTAAATTATCATTATAGCAAACCCCAGAAACTTCTCAAACAAGCACAAAGCTATTCGTAAATCACGTCGTAACTGATAAGAAGCGATGAAGAAACACATTTTATAATGATGATTGTCGTGCTTGCTTCGAATGAGTCATAAACACTCGACAAAGCATGGTTAATGAGCGCACCGTCAAAAATAATAAAGATCTCATCATGACAAATGACCGAAGCGAAGTTTAGTTTAAACAAAAATTGATAGCGTGACGTTATTTGAGGACGTGAAGTTTAAACTTAACTACTACAACGCGTTCATATATAAATTAGGGTTTTTCAAACAAAACACTGATTTTCTGTATTTGCTGCTGCTGCTGCTGCTTCTGCTGCTTATGAACTCGAAAAAAAGCTCTACGATAAATTAATATTCATCTTTCGTTCGTAATAAAAAATCAATATTTAATTAAGCAGTAATGTCGACTATAATGTTTCATCATAAAACATGTAGATGTGTTTATGCATGTCAATATATTCTCCATTCATTTGTGGAGCTATTTTGAGACTAGAACAAACTTATATGGGATGACGAAATGGAACATTCAACATTGTATGGATATATGTTGATGATGATGATGATTTGTATACGTTGTTGCTTCCATCCACTTACATCCATCTCGCTTCATCTAAAGGGCAAAATAGGCATAAAACCTATAACAGAAATTTTATATTTATAGCATGCCGAGTAATTAAATTATTGCGTTTCAATAAACAAAGTGAGTTTATTATTATTGGAGCCTCAAAAATGTTCTCCCTTTTTTCTATATTTGAGTTAGACGTTTAATCATCCGGCAACAAAATTGAAATAAATATTGTTGAACTCTTCCTATCAAAGACTCTTTTAGATTCAAATAAAAATACAACAAATTTATAGGCTTTTAAATGGGAATTGTTTGTTGATCAAGTTACATGGAATGAAAACCGAGAAATTGTTTTATTAAATATTTTGTAGCTTTGCTGATTTGTTGTTGATTTTATGAGAACTGATTTATGAAACAAATAAACTGCTTAATTAACTTCTTGGGACAAGACGTGCGATAACTAACTTCATGTTTATTTTTTATATTTCTGCATAAACTTAAAGTTTTATTGCGAAAAGGAAATTGAATTTTTCTTTTACACTTGCTTTATGTTGATATTCAAAAAGATATCGAAAATAATTTTCAATTTTCAACATGTATGTGACTTAATTAACGAACATATCCAACCATTGTAAACAAAAGAAACAACAAGTCTCCACAAACAATATGTACGATGAATGATGTAATATTATAACAAGTTGATTGATTTTCAATAAGAATGTAAATCTGAATTTTCAATAAACACTCTCTGATGCTCTAGACTATGCTTTAGTGTCGACTAACATTCAAACATAAGGCAAAAAAATAGAAATAAGCGAGTTATGTCTGATGAAATGGAATGGAAACGATATCATGTCGGTTGCCGATATTACATGCATACGATGAGGAATATGCTTCGAGTATATTGACTTGCTATCGACGTTAAAAAGGCGCCGGCTTGAGTATGTGTAAACATAATTTCGTTTAATACTTTATGTTCAGTCAACATTTTATCAACATGATGAAGAAAACATATTTAATAAAAAAAGTGCAACTAACTTATGAAACACAAATTAAATAGACGGATATCACACCTTTTTCGAAATATTTTATGTACTCAAGTCTCGTGTTTATTTTCCTACTTCGTACTTCAACAGTGACGGTGCTTTTGTCATTAACTGGTGGTAAACAAATAAAAAAAAAAGAATTATAGGAAAAAAAGACTGTAAAGCTTCACTGAGAGAACACGAACAAGAACTCAAGCCGCCAACCCAATAAATGTCACATTATGGAAATGGACAGAAATATAGAAATTTATGTGAATGGTTCTGGTGAGCGTATTAACGTCAACATGGACTTTAAAAGGTTTTTATTTTTATTTTCTTCTTGCTCTTATCATTCCATCCTCGATTCTTCTGCTTATGAAATTAAAATTTGTGATGACAATTCACTGCTTAGTGTTCGTTTCTACTTCAACTTTGTGTCGGAACTTAAAGAACATTCGCAAGTATGAAGAAAAATTACTCATTCCTCATGCTAGATGAAAAGCTATTTGAAAATGTGATGTGAGATCTGGGCACGATAAAATATACAACGAGAAAATTCTTTTCTCTTTTGACACGTGAAATTTTCCTGCGTCTTATCGCAAAACGAAAAAAAGAGAGATGAAACAAGCTTTAGGAGGTGGGAAGAACATTTCTGTCTTTCATTCGTCGCTAGTCATCTTAAGAAGCGAAAATAAATAAAAACATGAATGCGACAGTTGAAATTGAAATAAATTTCACGATGATAATTTCTTGACAATTATTACAAAACACACATTTCATAAATATTCTACTTTTCATACACATGACATCAAACTTCAGCAGCGTGATATGTTTTTGTTTCACTGACATCATACATTTGCAAGATTAAAGGATTTCTCATACTGAGTTGCTTTTGAAAACTTCACATCGTCAACATCGTCGTTGCCTTCATAGACGTTGTCAAAATGAGTTTATATATTTATTTATATGAATGTTTGAGTCTTCGAAATGCACAAAACATTTTCATGAATTAATAAAAGTTCATAAAAATGAATATTACGAAGGAATTTTCTTTCTTTTTCGAAAAAAAAATGTAAGATAAAAATTGTTTTCCTTCTTCCATTTTCCATCTGTCATAAATTTCACATTTAACTTGACGGCACATCATCTCAAATATGGATAACAACATTGCGTGAATGTGAGTAAAATTTGCCTTCTTTCGCTTAACGAAATGAAATGTGAGCGAGTTTATGATAAAAGAAAATGAAAAGTCGAAGAGATGGGGAAGTTTTTCATCTTGGAAAAAAGGAAAGAAAGTTAACATTACTTCCATAAATACTTAATGAATCTTTATATGTCTTTGGATGATCGCATTTTTCTTTTAAGTTGATTTTCTCCCTTTTTTGCTGTTTCTTTACCTTTTAGAAGGAAAGCGACAATTGTAATGATAAAACATTAAGTGCTTTTGAGTTGAAGACATTTGAGAGGTCGTTTCAATAACAAAAGACCGAAAACATTAAAAATGTACACGGTTATTTTTTTCTCAATCAATAATGCATGAAATACTTTCTCGTTATAGCTTGTCAATTGCGTGACATGGTTGAAATCAAACAGTTGCATATTAAAAGCTCGTTAGCTTCTTCTTTTACCCTTTGCGTATAAATATCATGACAGAGAAAAAAAGTTTTCAGGCTCAAATTTACCTAACTCACGAATTTAACCCTTTCATAATCTGGTTCAATTTGACTTCATTTAAAGCCTTCTTTAAAAAGCCTTCTTGAGGCATTCTTTGGATCGGAAGTCAGAAAAAAGCTTTCAGCAAGGTGCTACTGAAGTTAAAAAAAGAGAAACTTTGTTGACTCACGCTACCGCACTTTGAGTTTGCCGTAACTGGGCCTTTGTTTATCCTTTACCCTTCACGTTTCTTTTCCTGTCATGTTTCTTCTCTTCTCATCTTTTTTTTCTGTTCCTTTCAACCCCAAACAAACAGGGGACTAGGCCCAGAAGCGTAAGGGAACAAAAGTACATACTTAAAAATTTATGATTTCATCCATTAACATAAAAAGCTTGCTGCACAACAAGGTAATGAATCTAAATTTGTTTCCATTTAAGAAAAAGAAATTTTCTTCAATTCACTTGGATATCAATGGATGGCAAAAGAAAAAAGAGAGAAACGATCCATCCATCCATCCTTTTGCATCTAAATATGGATGGATTGAAATCAAATCCACGTTTTGAAGCTTTAACAGCCCCACGATTCGCTTTAGCATAAAAAACCCCCACGTGCATTAAATTGTATCGAAAATATCGTAAAAAAAATGTTATGAGCCATTGCGAGAAGCGCTGGCAGTTGGCTGTTGCCGCTTTCGTTGTAATATGAAGCGATATATTCTGTTTCATCTGAGATAAGTTTCAATTTATAAAAGAAGAAGGAACACCCATTTCTTCATCTCTTATGTCAGAAATGAAGATCAGAATTCAAAGTCGTAAAGATTACAAGGGCAAGTGCGTGTACATATATTTAAGAAAATAAGAAAGAAATGAACTCACCTTCTACATGTCTCGTTGCAATACAATTTATAGACGAAACATTTATCAACACTATGACACTAAACACTAAGATGCGCTTCCAACTCATGCTTGGCCTCAACCTTTTCTTAAATGTAACTTTCTTCTCGCAAAAAGTAGAACTTTGTCGATTTATTGAGCACTCAGTGTACGCCATTTCAACGGCTTTATTTATCAATTTTGATTGAGGTCTCGATTTAAGTTTTAATGTTGCAGATTCGCTGTTTGGTTGATTGTAATCGTCTGAACATAAAGCGCTCATTAAATCCATGTTCTTCTAGCTGATTCAAAAAAAAGAAGAGTTTTTAACTGTTTTTTATTCACTGGTTTGCTTTGTGTAATCTATCGTAAGCCTCCGAACGACAGGTGATTAAACATCTGAAAATAAAGAATGAAAACAATTTTTATGAGCAACAGCAAGAGAGAAAATTCTTTTTTTCATGTTTTGTTTATTTTTCGTTATTCAAGAGCATACGAGATGTTTTATTATTCATATTCATTAGTTTCCCACTGTGTAAGCTGATAAACCCCCCGACAATAACATTCAACTGGCGAGTGTTTGTTAGTGAACAAGTCGATTCATTTAATGTAAATTCAATCATTAATTATATTTTATATCAAACTCATGTCGATTGGAAGCTGATTTTATGCTGTTTTGCTTTATTTTATTTTTTCT
The DNA here is from genome assembly GCA_900005825.1 of Clunio marinus. Taxonomy (NCBI): domain Eukaryota; kingdom Metazoa; phylum Arthropoda; class Insecta; order Diptera; family Chironomidae; genus Clunio; species Clunio marinus. The sequence continues at coordinate 321,527 of CVRI01000012.1, read as the reverse complement.
TCTATTGATATTAAAAATAGTTGTTTGAATAATTTATTTGTTTAAGAAGGAAATGATTACGTAAACATTTTTTACACTTTATTTATAAGTATGAAAGTATTTATGACTCGATGGGAGAATATTGAATCGAATGACCGTCGATAGATTAGCAACTCACATTAAATTATCGCATGGGATTCAATACTATTGAGTCGTTTCATTTATGCATGCTACACGCTTTCATGCTGCTCTACATTCCCTCGAACATGGAAAGAAATATAAATCGCACTAATCAGGATTAAATGAGCACACAAAATAATTCAACTCGCTCTGTATTGTGGACTGTGGTTCAGTTAAACGTTTTCAGTGTGTAAACGGATGAATGCATTTGATTTGTGTTCATTTAAGGGATTCGATCTTTCTGCTTTTTTTTTTTTTACAACTGACCGAACGAAACAATTTTCATGTGTGTTCACAACACTTTTAATGTTTGATTTTCTCCACAAAACTGATTTTCTGATGAGTGAAATGTTGTTTGGTAAATTATGTAACGTCTGGCCATCAGTTGCAAAAGATTTTTATAACTTTGAGAGAAATAGAAAAATTAATTGTTGCTTATTGAAGCGTTAAGAGAAGAAAAAATTGTTTTGTGACACAACTGACCATGTTTGAATCTTTTTTAAGCTTTCTCCACAATTGTGTGTGTACATTGAATTTCCATTTCGAAAAGGCAAGCAAAAACTGGGGAAAACGAGAGAATTTTTCAACATTTAATTCCTTATCGCTGCCTTTGGTTTTGTGTGTTTATGAAAATTTTAATAACTGTATACAGCAATAAAGCAACAGTGGATTGCTAAGCGATAAATCATGTTTGCATGTGCATAGTAAGTTTGTTAGTGAGCGGAAGTTAACTTCAAAATGAAAGGGTAAGGAGAAGTTTTCATGTTTATAATTCGGAATCCTCTTTTCACACTCGAAAAATCACGAATTCATCATTTCATATTTCAGGAATCCTTTCAGTTATCTCAATTTTTCGAGCATCGAGCTCAATTGAAATCCGACACAGTAGAATGTTGCTTACTGTAAGAGAAAAAGGAATTCAACCTTCACTTGATATGTAAACGAGTTTATGATGATGAGAAATATTTATTAAAAGCTTTTTCCGGTTCTCAGAGGCGATAATTCGTTCCATGAAACAATGTTGTATCAGAGAACGCTTTTTAATTGAAGCATACATTCCAAAGGTACACCCACAACTAAAAGGACGACAACGAAGAGCATGAAAAATTTTGTTAATATTATTCATAGTTGTTAGTGCGTCGTCGTGTTTTGTGTTTAACGTCAAAATATTTTTGTTTCGTCAAAGAACGAGTGCGAAGCTTTTTCATGTTTCACAGCACGTGACATTGACTCTAAGTGAATTTTCGCGTTTATTGTTTGAAAAAATCGTACAAAATATCAACAAAAAAAAAGTTTTTCTTTCCCTTCCCCTAAAACAAAATTAAGATCATTGTTTTCGGTTTTCTGATTTCGATTTTTATTGTTATTCATTCGTTTTGCTGACGTCAAACTTGAAGGACCTCAATCAAACTCTTTTTCGTTTTATTCTCTGCATGCGCATGAAAATGAATTAAATGGAAATAAAATAATTTTTCTTGTTGACTAAAATACAAATGAAAAAAAAACCAAATCGCTCAGTTACGGTTGTTTCGGGAGAAAATTCATAAAATGCATGACAATGTCATTTATCTCAGTTTAACAAAGGATTTTTTTCGACAAACACGAGATATCATTCACTCTGCTATGAAAAACTCAAAAATCGCATGCAATGCAAAGAAACGCGATGGAAAATAAAGCAAAACAAAAAAATGAAAATAGGATAAAAGGAAATATCGATTGATTTTTGACGCGTGGGTGACAGTGGGATTATGTGCTGTAGATATTTATGTATGACTTCGTAAATATCATTGTAGAATGAGCTGTTGATATTTTTCATCGAATTTTCATGCAAACATAAAGAGCTTTCGAACATAAATGGATTAGTGGATTTATTAATCCGGTTTGATGTGCTGCAATATTGTCGGCACATTGTTTTAAGGACAGATAACTAGTAACAAGCGATAATAGCCATTAATGTAGAGTGGTCAAGTGTGCAAAAGCCGCTTTTCAATATGAAGATTAAGCACAGTTGCTTTCCGACAGTTTACTCAACGATTATGATGATTACAACAATGTTAGGTTAGTGAGAATATCCTTAAGCAAGGCCTTCTTCCGTTTTTATATTATTTTATTTTTAACAAACTTAAAGCTTTTGTCAAGCGTAGAAAAGGGATAAAAGGCACCGAAGGAATCATAAAATTGGGTGATGTGCGCCGATATTGTTGTATCAGCGCTTTTTATCAGTCACAGAAGCTCTTGAAAAGTATCTTCATTTGAATGTCCTAATCCCCTAAAAGCTACCGCACTTATGAAAAGGCTTGTTACCAATAAAAGGAGTTAACATCATTGAGCAGTTTGAGGCACTTCCCTCTTCACATCGTACTCTCTTAAGCCACAACATTTATTAGCTGAGGGAATTTTTTTATTTTTTGTTTCTTATTTTATTAAATCTTTCGCTTCTCAACGTTTTTCCACGACAACGACTTCTGATGTTATTGTTGGTGTTATCGCTTTTTTAAATGTCGACTATTTTTGTCATCGTCGATGTCTTGTCGGTTGTGTTGAGTATGAAAAGTGAGAGACATATTTTTGTTAAAGCTTCAACGTTTTTTATTTGCTTTTATTTCATCAGCATCCAACAACAGAAGACAAAGAAGAGAATAAAAAAAAGCGACATTTCATAATCCTCAGAGCTCGCCGTGTATATTTTGCATTTTTAATGCTTCTTTATCACTCTACAAGATAGAGGGAATAACAGAGAACAGAAATTTTTCGCCAGATCAGTTGACGGAATTTGTTTTACTTTTATAAACGAAACTCTTCTTTCATTGCCCTCGTTTTGTTCACGATTCTTAGTTGTTTATTCTCTTTATTTTCGTGAAACTTTTCCCGGTGCTCTGTCATTTGAAGTGTAAGCAGATAGTTCATGAAATTGTCTGATTAAAAACTTAAAGACGAGAATAAAGCGAAGCGAGTTTTAAATTTCTTAAAAAATTGCAATCTTAGTCGAGCTCATTTCCCGAGTTCACATCAAGTCACTCGAGGCTTCCCTGAAGGTTTCCCTTTTCCATCTGCTATCGTATCGCGAATGAGGCGAAAATTAAGAAGGGAAAAAATAAAAATAAAACACAAATTAAACATTTTAAATGCTCGTTGACGTTGCATAAAGCAGAAGTGCAAGTTGGAAGAATCAGAAGAGATAATGAAAGAAAATATCATTCCAAAAAAAAAACAAAATAAAATTGTTCTCATGTAACGAAAAACAAGCGCTGCAATAAAAATGCAATAAATCACATAAAACGAAGCTACATAAATGCACTTTGCACAAGAGGCAAAAAGAAAATGCTTTTGATATCAGAAAAAACAGGTATGGAAGGTAATTAAAACTTTAGATATTTTGTACTTCTTCTTCATCTTCTTTAATTTTCTGCATTCTACAATAATCAGTGACTGAAAGTTAAAAGTGATTCTTCATCTGTAAGTTACACAACTCTTTGTATTGAAACTTTATTCATCTTTATTGCGGCTAATTTTCCCTTCTCTTCAGTTGTAAATATCTCTTAAAACTAATTATTTTTAAGTACTCTATTCATTGAGTGCTAGAAACTGTATGATGATATATGTGAGAAACTTAATGGCTTGCACGTTGCACATTGCATATCAACAGCAACAAAAACATGAAGGGAGAGGAAAAACATTTCTGCATCTGAAGATGAATGCACAAATGGGAATCATTAATGCATGTTTTGAATCGCGGTATGGATGTTAAAGGTTATCATCGCTACTTTACATCAAACAACTGGGAAATCTAAAGAAACATTGAATATAGTTTAATGTACATAAGAGATATTAAATTCAACAAAGTCAAAAAAAAAGAATGTGAGAAGGAAACGCTGAACAAATTGATGGGAATAAGCACAATTGGCTCGCACAAAAAGAACGGAATGTAACTGACATTTTAAACATCATCAGAAGATGAAGAGAAGAAGAAGGGAGCATAAAGTTTATACAATCAACTGACGCTTCCTTGCATGCTCACTTTACTTAATGTTTATTTAAAGAGTGATGCTGCTTGGGAACATCTCATCGTGAACGTGGATGTTCTTGACATGAGAATGTCACTGACTTGAAACTCATTTTCCGCTAGTTCGTCAGAATCGTTCAATGCCAATGCTAGCATTAATAATTAACGTAGATTCGTTCAAGTACTTTTTTTTTCGGACGATTCTGTTGAGGTGGAATAACAACAAAAGCAGAAAATTACATTCCGAATGCGATTCATGTTGGGGAAAGAAAGGTTCAACATCAGTCTGAAAAGATTTCAGATCTCTTTGTTTTGTTTTGTTTAATTTCATGCCCGTTTATTTCTATCCACACAACAGACGTTCGTTCACTAGTTAGGTTGCCTCGTGTACGCGTCTTTTATTATGCATATGCGAGGATGAAAACTTGTAAATAAACAAATATCTGAGCTTGTTTTCACGTTCTCTTTCTTCTCGAACAAATTATGATTAATTTTCTACTATGATTTATTCTGCACATAAACAAAGCGAAATAGACGAAACTTCTTTCGGTTTCCTTTCTCTTTTTTTACATTTCCATTCCTTTCCCAACATATTTTGATCACATACATACGTTTGTAAATATATTTCTGTGTGCATTCATTCATTCATTCGGTATAAAGTTGTTCGCTCTCTCGACGAGAGGGTGGAAAGAAATCGTCGGGTAAATTAATTACCATTCAGTGGGAATTGTTGAATTGGTTAAAGGCAATGAAGAGAATGATGGGAGGTTGGAAGAAATAAACGAAGGAAAAAAAAGTTTTATGTAGGTAAGTAAACAACAGTTGAAAAGATAAGAAAAAGTAATTGATTGAGCAATTTCTTTCAATGTTATCTTGTAAGACATAAAAGAAAGAAATTACACACGAAAAGTTTTTCCGTTACACAACCCTTTCGCTATTTCATATCAACATTCGTCGACAACTAATAATGTCTTCTTTATCGACGTGTCAACCTTCCACAATTTCCCCAACACTAATGGCTAATCAGACGCGGGCTTGATAGTAAATAAGTTACATAAAAATAGAACCTTTCAATAAACTCAATGACGACAAAACCGTAACTTTTGCCTCAATCTGTTAATGCTTTTAGAACATGACACGTGCGCTTCCGTGCGCGCACTTTACTTTTACTCCTTTAATAAATGGAATGAAAAACGAGACAAAAATATCAAACAACATGGAATTATTGAAAGCGGCCGGTTTAATAATATAGATTCGAATGAAAATAGCAAAGTTTAATGACAAACATGGGAAATGTATTCGAATATTTTAAACTAGGATTAGGGTGAATTTTCCGATTCATTTTTTTAAATTAACAAAGTATCATGTTAACCACCGCAACAGAAGTGACAACCCATCAAATAATAAAAGAAATTACATTCTCTTTTAAAACTTTCCTGCATAAAATCGTTTCGAAAGGAAATATTTTTTTATTTATTTTCATATTTTCATAATTTTCGTTTCTGTTGTTCAGCCTCAGCTTTTCTCCCCTTGAAACCATAACTGAACGCTGACGAAATGATAAAATATTTAACAGTAAATTTTTGTAATAAAAAAACATTATCAAAATTAAGATCGGCGGTGAGCTGCGCTCCGCTCTGTTGAATTTCACAGATACAAGTAGGCAAATTTTTAAAGGGAAGAGAAGCAGACAGATACATGACAATATGCAATTAAATATACATTTTGTTCTTTGGCGAAAAAAAAACTAAATTGGAGGGCGATTTTAACAATCTTTTCCCCATTCCAGACGCTTGTTCCCGTGCAATTTGTCCGCAACCATTTATTCTTACTTATTCGCTCTCATTTTTTTGCGTTTCATGAAAAACGAAAATGAAAAGAAAAACAAACCATAATGTGCAAATAGCAATTAAATAAGAATTACTCGAAGGGATATTAAGCGTTTAAAGAGGCAAGGAAAAACCATTCCGTGCATAGATGGTGTTTAGAGTAAAAACGGCATTTTATCTCAATTTTCTTTTTCAACAACCAGAAAGAAAAACTTTCATCGCTTTTTTTTCACGTTCCATTCTCTTGGCAAAATATTTTTCAATAAATTTTGTGATACACACGAAACTACGGTAAGATGGATTCTAAATTGAATTTTAATTGAACACTAATTGCTATTTAATTTTAACTCAGAGAAACTGAGTGATGAGGCCAAAGTTTGGAGGTTTCTTTTACTTTACTCTTAGAACTGCTTAATGACAGCTGAGTGAAGAAGAAGAATAAGAAAAAGAAGAAGACGAGGTAACAAAAAAAAGAAAGAAAGAAAAGAATCTTTACAAAGTTTGATTAAAGAAGGTTTAAAACATTGTAAAAAAGGAAGAAAAAAGAAACTTGACAATTGAAGTTGTTAATGTATTCTGCTTGATTAAAGAAGACATTATCTCAAGGCGGTATTGAATGCTTTGCTTTAAATATTCAATGAAAATTAATTAAAGCCAACATTATGTTGTTTCTTTCAGCAGGCAACAATAAAAACTCAACTTGAAGACGGTAAAAAGAATATTTTACTTCTGATCTTTGTTACCTGAACTTTCTTGAACAAGCTTTTCAATTAACACTTCTTCTTTCATGCCACCTGTTTCGACTTTGAAGCACTCTTTATGCATGCGAAAGAAAAAGATTATAAGATGAACAGAAATGAGAAGAAGATTGTTTTTTACTTTTTGCTTCATAACTTTTTGTTTCGCAATTTTTATTATGTTGAACTGCACACAGATTTATTTACATCAGCATGATGTGAACGTGAGCAATAAAGAGAAGTTAAAATTGAATTCAATTTTCATGCTTTTTTCAATGCTTTTCTTTATGTCGCTGTTATGTCCTTACGAATTTTTTTTTTTGCTTCCCTTGATTCACAATAACACTTAAGTATGATTATATTCTCCTGACTCAACTCAACATAATTTGTTTTTCACTCTCCTTGCTCTACCTTTTTTGTTTCACATGAATACCTTTATAATGATTATACACATCGCAATTTACCAAAAGAGTTCTTTTTAAACCAGCGTCCAACAAAAATGTGTACAGCGAATTATACGAAAAAAAAATTCTCCACTAATGATGCCTTTGTTTTGCAGTCGTCTGCCCGCTCTTAGCTTTATTGCCCATCTAATTATACCTCATATCTCGAAAAAAACCTCAACACGGAAAAAAGAATTCACAGAAATATTCCGTTTTCCTTTAGTTTATTTATTCTAAATTGCACTGTTGGTCATTTCGTCGGAACTCGCATTTAACGTCAGTTTGAAGTTTGCAAATGACGAGGCAGCAGAATTCTTTTTAAAAACGTCATGTTTGGGGCAATTTCTGTAGGGCAATTAAAAATAATTTTTTCCACTCCATCTCCATTCGGAAATTGTCTTATATTGAAGGGAAATTTTTGCTGATAATTATAATTTTGAAAGGCGTTCGTTTCCCTGCTTCAGCCACAGCTTCATTGAATGAATGGAAAGAGAAGAGAAAACATTCTTACAAAGATTCGCGGTTAATCAAGTGGAAAGATTGAACAAAAAAAATTCTTTCTTCTTCGTTGTTTTCCCTTCATTGATTCTACGATGTTCACTGGCTTAACGAGCAAACCACAACGTGAAATTGTCGGAATGTAATCCACTAAGAAAATGACCTTTCTTCGTAAGGTTTCTCGCTTGTAAGCACTTTTTCCACAACCGCTTTGCTTTACTTTTTATTCTCTTCTAACGAACAGGTTTTCTTATATTTGATGCATTTTATTTTTATTTCTTCCCGATCACATCGTTTTGCTCTCAAGAACACAGTCGAGAAGCTTCTTCAGGTTTGAGTTGAAATTTATTGCTTTGTATCGCTCAAAAGGGCATCATCAATATATTTATTTTAAGTATTTTTTTCCTTTTTTTCTAATTTCTCTTCTCTGCTTCCCTTCGTTATACTGCATTGGGATTTCTCGAGTGTGTGCAACGATAATTATTGAAAATTAAACAACCATGAACGGTTCTTATGCATCGAAGGAACTGTTGCTGCTGCTTCTCATTTAATAATAATGATGAATAGAAACCCATGATTTGTGATCCTTAAATTTTTTTACTGCCTTGTGAAATATTTCAAATTTTTTTCTCGGCAAGATGCAACAGCTTAAGGGACACGTCTAGGTAAGAAATTCTTTCTTGATTTCTACCTTTGTTCGTATATGGAATGGAAAATTTCCCTTCCCGAAATCTCACTAAACAATGGACACATAACGTATTATGAAACACAACAAACTCCTGAAGAAACAGCCGAGAAAAGATTAAGACAAGATAACATACAAGTTGTCGAAGTATTAATTCGAAATTAAGATTACTGCCCTCTGATAAAACCAATTAACTTTTCAAACACATTTTAACAACACACCAACAACGATTACAAACAGCTTTTTAGATTTTTTTTGTGACTACCGAACCGCAAGTTAAAACCAATTGATAATTAAATTACCGACATTTATTTTCTCAGCAAATATTATTGAATGTTATTGACGGTTGCTTTGCGACCCATTCGCGATTAGTTTCTAATGTTCTAGAAAATTTTAATGCTTGATATTCTTTTAATTTCATCTACCTTTGTTTTTATCATTCGTTTGGTAGAACGCTATCCAAGCGATAATCCATTTGCTTCTTTATTTACTTTTGAGCCGCTTATTTCTTTTTTTTTATGCTTTTCCTTCGTGTCGATGAGAAAGACCAAAAAACCAAATGAGAAAAAATCTCAATCGTGATCGGAAAAAAGTGAGACCAATCAATATTTCTTAATTCTTCATTAATTGGATATTTGTGTTAGCGAAGAGAAAATATTTTATCAATTTTAATTTACTTTTCTTATATCAGATATTTTTCTCTTATTTATTTTATATATTTTTGTATCGTTTCACGTTTTGCAAGTAACACAAGAATATTATCTCATCAAACACCTGTTTCACTCAACACTACACTTTAAGAATTCATTCATATACGGTTGAATAATAATTTCATCTTCTTTTTATATTTGCCTTTTTATTTATTTGCCTCTTAATTCTCAACAAAACTGTGGAGTCGAGAATTCAACAACACAACAAAAAACAACAGAAAAGTAAAAACTTTTAATTCCAGAACTATTTTATCAAAAAAAAAACTTTATTTCCTGCCTTAAATAATTAGCGTTCACGTTTAATTATGGAATAGTAACTGACACGATTGTTTTAAGTCGAGTTCGCGGCACACAGAACGAATTAAATAATACGACTGCGGACACACCAACAAAATAAAAATCGTTTAATGGAGAAAAACTTTACACCTTTACTGACTGATAGTCTCGAATCATGATTATTTATTATGCGCTTTGAAAAATCACTCCCGATCACGACAGTGTTTGAGTACAAACTGATCGAAATATTTCGACGAAACGAATGAAAGAAAATCGTGTGCGAGAGAGCATGCGTGAGAAAGAGAGAAATTTTTCTCTCCGGGCCTGTTCAATGAAGTTGTCTGCAGATGGCTTGCCCAAACAAAACATTTTCATCTAGTACTACAAAATCTACGATACATTCATAATTATATGTCATACAAAACTATAGCGCATATATTTTTTGAGTTAGCGCATTGGTCAATGATACTTGCTCTCATTACCGTTTTTTATGCGTATAGAAAACGAAGATATCATATTGAAATTCTGGCAAAAGCTTATCAGCAAAAGGTGGGAAGAAGGGAAAGAGTTGCGAATGAAAGGAGAACAAGAAAAGAACATAACTAATTGCATGAAATGGTAAAATTAAAACAATCTAATGAAAGCAAAGTTGAAAACTGTCAACAGTTTTTTTATGACTCTTCGTAGCCCCTTTATCATTGCTTGCAGTGATTTAAGAAGATAATCTAAAGCTCAGGAAAAGTTTTTCTTTCCCATTCCTACAATCGGGGACAGTCAAGTGGTATCACTGCTTCAAGGATGACATAAAACATTTTCGCAAACAAATCATTCAAGAAGAATTGCAGAATCGATTTCCTCGTTATAACAATTCTCAAATATTGAATTGTTTAATGTGTTGACACAAGTCACATTTCAAGAGATTAATTTTCCCATAGCACCGTTGAACGTTCAAAAAAATCACTTTAATCTGTAAACAATCTGCCGCAATGGAGTGATAACGTCACGAGCATAAACCGGAAAAATGCTTCGTTTCTATCCCGACCTTGCCACGGATTTCAACACAAAGAAAAAAAAAGTTGAAACTGTTTACTCACTAAAATGAAGCGAAACAAAAAAAGAAAAACATGAAGGTCATCGAACAGAAGAAATTTTGCTGTAGATAAGTAGGAATGCAACTATTTCTTCTTTTTTGAGTATCTATTTGACCTAACTTTAATCAATATTGCAAGACTTCAACATTCATACTGCTACAACATAAATAATTTCACGACATTCACTTTAAGTGACAACGAAGACTGAAAATATTATTGTGATTCAAATAATTCAATAGATTGAAGGCTGCTAACTCTGTGTAAAGCATATTAAAAAGAAAAACGGGTTAAATGGCACGAAGCACTCTGTTCAGTGTAGATAGACATTATTCGATGTATTGATTTTTCAATCTATGTTGTGATGTTCCCGTCCCGCCTTTTTCAATGGCAAAGTAGAAGGAACAAGCACGTCGATAATTTCATAAACTGCTTTTCAGTACGTAATTCCCAAAACAAATTTCTATGACACATTTCGCCTTCGATGAAAATCCGGAGAAATAAAAAAATTAAACTAACTTGTAACAACGATAATTAAAAACTCAAATTGATAGTACAGTTCACTTTGTGATTAAATTTTCATCATTAAAGTTTTCTTATTCTCGATAAAAAAAGGCGAAAATGTTTGCTAAAAACCATTAATTGCAAAAGTTTTCGAGGCTTCTTAAAACCGTGGTATCGAGAAAAGTGAAAATAAATGTCGAAAGTTAATGGGATTTTATGGCAACGCACATCATCACTAACTTTTTTTAGTTATCAAAAAAGCTTTTGGTAGCACTCAAAATAGAATCCCCAACCAAATCAGCTTAGAGAGTTCTTGAATGATAGATGAAATATTTTCTCATCGTCCCATGTTCGGTTGGAGTTGTCAAATCATTATGTTCACCATTAAGTCTGTTGCTTCGACTATTTTGTAAATTTACAATGTTTAGATTCGTGAATGAATTGAAACGAAAAGAAATATTCATATCGGTTGATGTTCATTCAAGAGAAACATCGAACTTTAAACATTTTAAGCAGCTTGAAATTTTCAATAGCAATGAAATCAAACATTGCAAACATTTTATTGATTCAATTTTTTTCTTACTTTTTTTGCGTCAGAAGTGTTGAACATTCAACGAAATGTTTTCAATGAAAAATCAGTTTTACTTATAATCGCTTAAAGAAAACGATGAATGCGATTTCTTATCAGATTCCGAAGCTACGCTCGTTAATACTAAATACCGCTTTCAATGCAGATTTTCTTTCACTTCCCTTTCTGATTCTTCCTCTTCATGTCGTTTATTTTACAAGTTCACTTCCATCCTTCAAAGGTTACATCAAATAAAAGATAAAAGAGAAGTAAAATGATGCGATGGTGAAGGGAACACAACAAAAACCGAAAACATCAGAAACACATAATGGGAAAGGTCAGTTGACACTTATCACCCACACACGCGTCAATGAACGATAAAAACTAAATTGTAGTAAAAGCTTGAGTTAATATGCACGAGCCCATGTATTGAAGCTTTTACATTTTACACTTTTCATTAACATGAAACTGCTTTTGTGTTAAAACGCTTCAAAAAAGATTGGCAAGTGTGTCAGTGTTAAATGAATAAGCGTCGGAAAGAAAACTGAAAATGATATTTCGCTTTGTGAAGTTAAACAGTAAAGACAAACAGCCGATTTAAATCAGTCGCGAATATAGTTTTGGATAGTGTAGCAGCAAGTCAAGAATAAATAAAATAAGTAAGAAGCGTTTAATGTTGAAAAAGAAAAATTTAAATAAAAAAACGCAGTGGATAAGAAGAAGAAATAAAAGTTGCAAGCTCAAACTAAAATAATTAAAATAAAGGCAAAAAATAAACACGATAAAATACTAAACTCAAATAATTTCTGCAAAGCGAAGAAAGGCGATATTACCAAGATATTACATTACTCGCTTGTTTCAAGCTAAGGATAAAAGTCTCAACTCTTCCTCGCTGCCTCATTCCATCAAGATTTTCGTTCTGTAGAAGTTTTAATATTTTCCCACTTCCACTCATCCCACCGCCATCTCCATTCACTTCGATTCTGAACGAACGGGTACAAAAAAAAAGTTTCGACTTTGCAGTGGAAAAATTCCATCTCTGACTTTGGTGTAATTTTTCATGTTGAGCTGCCGAAAAAAAAAGGGAGAAAAGAAAAACTGAGACGAAAAAGAGTTATTTTTCATTTGTAATTAAATATTTTTCTGTTAATAACTTTTTCAATTAATATTTCTCGTATCGAGCGTGAGGCGAGAAAGTTCTTTTGAAGAAATGAAAAAAATTCTTGTTCCAAAGAAAAGCAAAACTGCAAAGCTGATACAATTTCATTATATGTTTTGCCATTTAAAAGCAGCACTTTTCACATGAGGGTTAAATAACTTTTTCTGCTTCTACACTAAGATCTCGTAAGAAGTTTTTCATTTCCTTCGAGAGAGTTTTCCATGCAATCAACAACAATTGCTGCAAATTAAGTGCATTTGATTTTCCAAATTCATTTTTCACTTTTTTGGGGAGCATTGCTTAAGTTTATGTTTCATTTTAAAGCAGCATAGCAACATACTCAAATAATTTGAAGCCAAATCCTTACACACGCGACAGCAGTGTGAGTTCAACTGAGGAGATTTTAATGGAATTTCTATGTAAACAATAAAGTGGAAAATTAAATTAAATAGTTCAAAAACACATTGAATAAACGATTAATTATCAAAGTGAAAAGTGTGAGATAAAGTTTAAATTAAAATAAAATTTTTGGAGAAAAACAAATCAACGCGAGAGTAGCACAAGTGTGGAGAGAATGATATCAACTTCTTAATGCTGTTTGCCGCTGTTGAAATCGTCTGAAAACTTTGTTCGCGAACTCTTGAAGAAACAAAAATTGAGAAAGAGAGTTTGGAAAATCAAATTCGGGTAAGTTTTCTGCACCATAAAGTTTGTTGTTAATCTTCTATTTTTCCCGCTTGAGAATTTTCCGTTTTTCTCGTGCATCAGATGCACACGACGTCAAATGAAGCAAAAGAAAAATTCAATTTATAAAACCTTGAATGATCCGCACCATGCAATTGAAATTTTTGAAAATATTCATTAGCTCAATTGTCTTCTCCATCCAAAGTTATTAAAAAAAAAGAAAAAGCTAACAACGATGATTGTGCAATTTGTGTCTTCTTTTTTTAAGTTAATTTTTCTGGGTCACTTAATTTTTTAACTTTATAGCATTATTGTTATGTGGACGGTCTATGATTTTGAAAACTCGACAGTTTCGCATGTACATTTTTTGCATATCTCAACGTAATCGGTTGAAGTCTTCCACGACATAAAAGAATTTGAAGAATCATCATCAATTATTTATTAAAGAACCATCGAATCGGGATGATTCTTGCTTTTCCATCATTAGAAAACTTTATTGAATGTTTGGAAATATTCAGTGGATAAAATGTTTGCTTGATGATTATGATAAATTTCAACGCATCAATAAGTTAGCCAAGGGTTGACCAAGCGAAGAATATTTATGATAATTCAAATGAATTCATATTTCATCACAAATTAGCCAGCCAAAAATTACATCAAGTCATGCGGCAGCAAGTTAACAAAGCCAATTTTCGCACAAGCAACTCAATTAGCTCAAATTTATTAGACAAAGTGATGCAAGCAACAATTTCCAAACTTTCGTCTTAATTCTCAATCTCACAACATTGCAATAACCAGCTGACCACTAAATATCAAGTTACAATTACATTCTGTGTTGATTCCACTGTGATTGCAAATTTTTTCTTCAATTTTTAACGTCATGAAGTGCGCAAACAATAAAAAATATAAACAAAAATCAAAAAAGCATATCAAGCTTAATAAATCTTTCAAAAACTTCGTATGAATGCAAAAGTATTTCATATGTTTTCTGTCTCATGAATTTATCTGATCAATTGTTTGATTAAGAAGCAATTTCTAATTGAAAAGTTAGATAATTCAACATTGATTTCATTAGAAACAGCTGCCAGTCGTTGTTTCCTTTTTACACTCAGTCTGCACGATCTACATGGCAATGTAATGACAAAGTTTAAACAAATAAAAATTCCATTAGCTGTTCCAAAGTACAATGTTCAAATGTGATTTATTTGTTCAAGTTTTTTGATTTTTCCTTAAGAATTTAATTGGAAAAAGGGGCACATGTATTGCTTTCGACTAGAACAATGATTTTGTCAACCATCATGCTTGTTATTTCATGCATAAATATCAACGACGTTGTTAATATTAATTTTTCTTTCATTTTACATGCTCGAAAAGTCAATTGTTAGTAAAACAAAAAAACAATCCTTGCAAGTCATTATCGTCGTTGATTCTTCTTTCATAAATACGCGACTGTCAACCCCTTACTCATGTTCTTGAGTGAATTCTTCTTAAAAATGTGGGTTGAGAGTGCTTTTCGTTGGTTCAATCTCAAAAATATTTTCATGATAAAATTTCCAGAACATCAAAGATTGCATCACGATGCTTCTGAAATTCATTTTCATCTTTTTTTGTTAATGGAATCTCAAGCATACATGCAAAAAAAACCTTAAAGAAGAAAAGAATAATTTTTGCTTATGAGTCGAGGTCGTTAAACTTCAGTTCAATTAGCGCAAGCAAATGAAAATGAAAAGTAATGTAAACTTGTTTCGGAAATATTCCATTACAAAATTTAAAGAAAGCTTATGAGTAATGTGTCGTGAAAGTGCAAATGGTTCAAGGTATGGACTTGTCATCATATACGTACATTCCCACAACAACAAGCCACTTGATTCTTCCCCATGTTTAATAAAATTTTCCCAAACCCTTTACACATTTTTAATGATAACTACACTTCAGTGCTTTGCTCAATGCAGTTGCAAATACTTTTGTGTTTGAATGTAGAGCAACCCACCACCCTTGAGGCTCTGTTCTCGTCTCTTGATTTCAACAAGCACCATGCGTATGAAACATAAAGTATTTCCTTCTACTTTGTGATGCATCGCTGCGTTTTGAGGTGAAGTGGAGTGAATACAAACGCACAAAGAATGGATAAAAGCTCTTTCATTAAAAACCTTCAACATGCTCCTGATGACGACGTCAACGTTGTTCTCATTTGTGCACGAGAAGAACAATTGAGATGGATGTGTCTAAGATATGAGTGAAATTGCGTGCTTTTCAAGCGATTCAGTGAAACGTGTAGAAAGTGCTTGAAATTCAGATTGAGAATGAATGAAATTTAAAAGCTGCAGCCGTACTTCATCATATCTTTTATGATGAAAAGAATTATTAAAAAGAATAATAAGAAATGAATGTAGAAGCAACAAAACTCAGGCTGGGCTTTGAGCATTATTAAATTCCTCTCAGATTATTATTTTTATTTTTTATTTGTGCCGTTGATATAAATTAAGCATTGCATTTATGAAACGGCGCTTTGTGAGATCGAGAAAGATGTAATGAAAAATAAACACCCTCGGTTGATGCGTTCAACATTCATTTTCATTACGACTTCCTGAGGAGGAAAAATAAGGAAATAAGAAGACGAACGAATACTTTTTATTGAAGAAAAACAAATCCAAAAAAAGATGGAAATTGAAATGAAAGTAGCAACAACAAACTGAAGCTTTTTCTTTCAGCCATAAGACCCAACATGATAAAAAACACGACGAAGGCAAAGTGCTCTTAATCTTGAAAGAAATTAAAAGTGATCTTTTAAATTTAATTTTCCTCGACTGTTCATCGTGTTGTGGGGGCGTCAAAACGACTAAGGAAAGGAAGAAAAATAGTCGAATAAAAACACAATTTTAAATGCGACTTTAACGCGTTCTCATGTAATTGACTGTAAAGAATTTTAGTTTAAATAAAAATTAATGGAATTAGAGATTAGTCGTTTAGCTTCGACCATAATTTCCTGCTGTCTTCTTCTTCTTTATTGCTTTGAATTCATTTCAAATGCAAAATGGATTTTGAGAGTCATACAAGTGTCATTCGATGTCGTCGCTTTCACAGTGAGTCTGTCAACAGTGGCTACGATGCTGAAATTGGAATTAATTGCAAAAACATGATAAATCCAGCTTAAGTCGATGCCAACATTTATTCCTCCTCCCTTGAATAAAATAAAGTTAAAAACTTTTTGTTAGATATTTTCAATCACCCTCCACATGACAACTTTGCACAAAGTTTAAATGTAAAGCTTTCTGATTAACGAAATTTGACATTTTAAAATGGTCGTGTTTTCGCATAGAAGTACAAAAATGTCAGTGGAAACAGCGAGAAGCTTCCGATGCACAAACAATTTTATTTATTTTGACACATCGACACAAACTGAAGCCCCAGCCCTGTCTTTATTTTTTTTTTAAATCCTAAAGCCAAATCTCTTCCAAAAAGAACATCGCCCTAAGCTTTTTTACAGCCTCATTCTTCCTGTTTTTTATTCGTTCTCGGAAAAGAATAAAAAGAAAACCATAAAATATTCCGTCATTTCCTTAAGACGTGAAATGTATATAGCGAAGCATACAAGAGATTACAGATTTACTTCTTCTTCTTACTTCTTCTTCTTCGCGACTTCGTGCCATGGAAAATTTATGCAAATAATTTCTGTGAAATTTTATTAAAACGAAGGAACTAATTAAGGCACAACAAAAGGGTCACGAAAGCTGCCAGCGAAAAAGAAAAACATGAAAGAGAGAGAGAGAGAGCGTGAGTGAGTGAGGAAGACAGAGGAAAGAAAAAAAAAACTGAACGAAGGAAAAGATGAATACATAATTAATTATCATAATATTTCCGATCCCTCTTCATGTAACTTTGTCGTACGTTTCTTTATTTTTATCCTACAAGGTTTCGCTTGTCTTTTCGTTTGTCCCCCCAACTCCATTTCTTCATCGATGTATTTAAGAATTC
Organism: Clunio marinus; assembly: GCA_900005825.1. NCBI lineage: Eukaryota > Metazoa > Arthropoda > Insecta > Diptera > Chironomidae > Clunio > Clunio marinus. The sequence goes on along the minus strand of CVRI01000012.1, from coordinate 304,209 downwards.
TTGAATGGATTAAACAATTCTTCAAATCCGAGTCAAGCATATTTTCTTGAAGTCAACTTCCTCCTTCTTTCAGAGCGCACTTAATGACGGAAAACTTAATTGTATTACTTTATCTGTTTGTTTAATGTTTTAAAGCAATAACTATTAGGGAAGAGAAATTGTTTTGGTGTTGAAAAGTTGCTATTTGTAATCGTAAAATCCTTGATGTCTGACAATATTCCATTCCATCTAAGTGTTCATGAAAAGGACAACACAAAAAGCAGTTTCGGATGAAGTACATAAAGTTTTATCCGCTCTTCTTCTGCAGCTTCTTCATTGCAAACAGCAGTGAGCAAAGTATCGAATAAAAGTCTTTATCTTAAAAAGCAGGGGATCGAAAGCAATTTGTGGCTTCATTCACTCTCTACAAATTATTTACATAAATTATAACTATTTGGGCGATGTATGTAAACAGAGAATTTGCTTTAATTCGCTTAGAGTGAAGCACGAAGAAAAGCCGCTTTGTGAAATGGATGAAAAGTTTAATCCGAAGAGAGCCTTTTAACGATAAATGTTTGTTGCTCTATGTTAGTTTCCTCAATTTCATATCTTGCTCAACGTTGATTGGAGGGGTTGGCGAGAAAGCAGAAAAGTTTAAAGCATTGCAGATGATTCAAATGAAATTTTAATGATGCGATTATTGATTGAATCAATTTGTTGAGTGTGGAAAGAAAGGGGAGACGATATGATTACGTATGATTACATTTTAATTCACATGTTATCGTCGTTGATACAATGCATCATACTGTTGAATGCGTGGGAGGAGATTATGTAAAAGTGGAGATGATTGATTGTGCAAAAAGGTAGTAAACAGTTTGTTGTGCATAAAGTTTTCATCTCCATTCATCGCAGGGATTATGGATTTTGCCTCTCGAAAGATTAAACCATAAACGTCGCATTTACCGTAAGCCTCTCTGAGTCTGAATGATGAATCAAGTGAAATTTACATAAGTGAAGTTGACTTTATTGAATCTTTTTGCTTTATTTAAGGTTTCATTAGATAGTTGATGAATGGCTGATGCACCATAAGCAAATATTTCTTTATGTAATCTCTCGAGTTTGCATTTAGAGAAAACTGAGTCGCAATTTTGACACATTAACTTGTTGATTATTTAAGAAAACTCTGTCATCAAATAATTTCTTAAATGAAGCAAAAAGCTAATTCAAACATAAAACTTAATCGCCTTTCACGCGTCATCATCGCACCATTTTTAATTTGGCAATAAAGAAACAACGTCAATGGTTGTTTTGTTTTCTGGTTTTGCTACACCTGGTGAACTTGAACTACTCTCCGTAGGTACGTCTGAGGAATTACTCAACTCTTTTGACAAACTGATACTTGCTTTCATATACAAAGAGTGATTTCTGAATAATTCCCAACTAATTAAAATAAATCAGATACCGGACTTTGTTGGGTGGTTAGAAGAATGAAGTCACTAAAATTAAATTACGTCAACTTATAAAGTTATCGCTTAGTTACTCAAAATTACCTCCACATGAATTCGCTATTAAGAAATTAGAAAAAAACGAGTTTTATTTAAATTTCCAAAAACCTTCTCACAATTTCTTCTAAAATAATTTTTTTGTCTTAATCGATAACGAGTTTGGTAAATGTTGTAAATGTTTCATATGTTTCTAACATTTTTTTTAGCAAAGCAAAAGAAGAAAAAAATGTGTCGACACATTTTTTATTTTGGAATTTCATTGACCTTGATTACCACATCGAAATGTTGTGCTAGAAGATTACCTTGTGTAATAAAAGTGCGTCAGTAAAGGAAATCATTTATAAGACTTCATTCCCTTAGATTTCGGTGAGTGAGTAGACAATCAGAAAGAACATAAGAAATAGAATCCAATTTGAAGTTATAAAATATGTTTTACGATGCCTCACGAACCTCAAATCGAAATCTGTATCTTCTTTCCCTTTTATAGTTTTCTTATGAGCTTTTGTCAACAGAAAAATCTGTCACGGGGCATTTTATATAAGGTGATGCAATCTGAAGTTATATCTCGTGCATGACATGGCAGTTTATATCGTTGTTTAACTGCCTACACATTACGGTACCAAGAAGTTCACGAAAAATTGTTCATCTGAGAAGTATTCGAAATGGAGAAGTCGTTCATCTTTAATCTTCTTTGAAATTGAAATTTATACGCAGAATTGCTAAATATTGTCATTGATTTCCTACATGACTAAAAACAAAACCACACTTTGGTCAGAAACAAACGCATCGCTAGGGGGAACAGAATAGCAATTGAGATTAAATGTCGATGAAGTTTTGTTTGTGTGTAAAGGAATGTTTAACATTTTGACTTGACTTCCCAAGCACATACCGAAACAATCTTTCAACTTGGATCACAACAATAAATTATGATAGCGAAATCACAGTTAAGTGGGGGAAGAGCTGAGAAAATGTCTACGATTGAAGATGTTTATATTTATTTGAACTGTGAAGAATCTTTTCATTCGGAGAATTGTGGTGAGAATTGAAGATTTCAGTTCATGATAATTTCCACTCCGTGTACGAGTCACTTGAAATCGATTTTCTATACATTTAAACATCTCTCGATATCAAATCAAGCTCAAAATGATGTGCGCGGGTGTGAAAATCTATGTACAGTGATATACTTTTATAATTGTTGTTTCTTGGCATTGTCAATCCGATTCCATCATAAATAATACTTGGAATGATAACTGAAACATTTATCATGTTTGTTATTTTTTACGGAATCCTAAATCATTTTTTTGCTCTAGTTTTCTTTAGTTTTGAGAGGCTTTTTGAAAGAATCATCGTCGTATGTCGTTCATTTCCCTTCTTTCTCATCTTTTTTTGTATCTTTGTGAAGAAGTTTTTGGCTGTGAATAATCGTAAAAAAAGAAGAGAAAGAAATTTTTACCCTCAAAGCACTTCTAACGATGAATTCTATTTTTTTTCTGCTGACTTTTAGCTTTCCTTTTTCGCCCCTAGTTTCCACCCCGCCTTAAACACCGATATTTCAATGAACTTCATCTATTTTTTATGTTATCTTTCATTCACTTTTTTATATTAAAAAATATAAAGACACGAAAAAGAAGTCACTCATCTCTCATTCGACCCCCCTACCTCCGCATCATATCTGCCGCTGTCTTTTATGATATTTTTTTTTCTTCTTTCATCCCCATAATGGCTATGAAGGAATTGAAGGCAAAAGAAAAAAAAAGTTTAATATATCGCATGGCATTAAAGATGAATAAATCAAAAACAACCAGAAATCCATTGTGTGACTTTTTCGTTCGTGGAGGTGAAGATGGCAAGATCAAAAATACTTTTCTTATTTCTGCCTCTTCTTCATTCATCCGATATAAACAGTCTCACACACATACACACACAATAGAGACGACGAAAAAGTTTGAACGATTCGCCAAATAATGTAGAACATTCAGCGACTGAAATATTAGAAAAAATCTTTTCAAACGTCGCTTTATGTCGCGATGAAATCTTCTTTTCTTCTTACTTTTTTTTTTGGAAGGGTGAATTATGCTTACACTTTAAGCATCTTTCATTCCCAAACATTATTCTGATTTGATCTCATTGCTTTAAATAAATGGATTACTTCAAATCGCTCCCCCACATGCTGATTTTGAGATGGGTGGAAAGATTTTTCTTCTTTTTTTTTTGTTATCAGAAGTTTAAAATCACACCGAGTAAAACAAAGAGAAGTCATTAAAAGTTGAGTTTGTTTTAAGGGTAAAAGCTGTGTGAAGAAAATGAAAATATGTGAGTTAGTTATCAGAGTCATGAGAAAAACAGAAAGAAAAGATGAAACATTTCCCTCTCCATATCGATGATGGCTTTATCATCTGTTTCGCCACCCACATAACAGCCCGATTTCCATTTAAGTTTGAGATCTGAAAGAAGAGCAAAAAGTTAAAACAAATTCATAATTTATTCAACCAGCATCCATTAGTGTAGTTACTTTGAGTTATTTCATTGGTCAGTCAGTTAGTCAGTTTACTCTTCTTGAGAGACAAAACAAATGAATCAAACTTATCCATCACAACCAATAGCAAATCGAATAAAATTGATTTCACTTCTTTGCTAACATTCGTCAACATGCTAAACTCTACAAATAACCAGCTTAAATCAATTAAGAAACTTCATAATGGAAGTTTCGATATGTTTACAACGCAAATATTTGCTTGCGTGTTTTAACAAAATATTGAGCTGCCGTTTTTAATTGATCAAGGTAACATCAGATTATCACGCTAAGAGCTTCTTATGAAAAAACTAATTAATGTTAAACCTTACTTAATATGCAACCTTTAATACCGAAGAAGATTTCACATGTACTCGATTTTCATGGAAAACCATTGAAAATTTCCTTCTTTGTGTTGTTGAAAAATCAACTGAGTAAAACTGACTTTATGGTTTTCTTTGTTACTCCAACTCACTTTAAATCAATTGCTGTAGAGAAATAATCGTAAACTGTCAGTCTCTGAGAACATCGGCAATATTTGCTTTACAATCGTTCAAAGTCGAACTAAAATAATTTTCTCTATTTTTTCAAGTTTCAATTTATCGTTTCCACCAACATATCTACAAAAACTTTTTTTCTCTCAACAATTTCGCAATGTGTTGTTTAAATTGCTTGTTTTTACCAATCGAGTTGTTAAATAAAAATACAAAAATTCTTGGGTGTGGGTTGAAATCCACACAAGCGAATCGTATATTGAATTGTTAAAACAGGAATTAAAAAAATATAAGAGAGAAATAGGTGGAAATTCAATAAAGTTTTTCTCTTGTGATTTTAGAATTTTCCAGGGATAAAAAAAGGCACAAATAATATCTAAATAAAGATAACACCAAACTAAGATTTCTTTTTCTTTTTTCATGATAAAACGGCACGAAAAATCGATAGTTGTTAGCACGTTAATAAGTATACGATGATGAATGAAAGAACGAGGAAGAAATTTCTTTTCTCCTGAGATTTCAACACTGCAAAAAGGAAACTTTGCGGATAAGAAAAAGTCTCTAAAGCTTTTTCTTTCCTATTCATTCTTCAATATTCTTCTTTTTTTTTTAAATAAAAGTACGTCGTTTCACAGCTTGAAAATTGTATCATTAAGAATTGCGATAGAAACATGAAGGTGAAGAAGAAGGCAAATCTTGATGTACATCTTCATATCCAAAGAAATGATTCAAGAGTAGATTGAAAAATAAAATAAGTGTCCAATTTGCTATTAGATGCACAACATTGAAGGAGAAAAAGTAAAGAAGAAAATTCCATCGTAGTCTACGATAAGCAATCGAAGTTTGTGCCAGGCTGAATCAAGCTTTTAAGGATAATCTTATGGATAATCTTCGAGAGGAGACCAATAATAATAAATTTCAGTAATCACTACACAAAAATAAAACATAAATAAATAAATCTTCGAATCGAGATTAAAGTTTTATCTTCTTTTTGAAAGCACTTTAAGTGAGTGTGTAGGGGTTCTGGAGATGGAGAACGGGGAATGAATTTATCTTGCCCTAAAGATGAAAACGACGGAAATTGAGATATTTTCAGATATCTAATCGGAAAGAAGAAAAAAAAATGCGATAAGGTTTAAGCTGCCTTCCGAAGAGATGTGAGGATTAAACATTTTGGTCAGAAATCAATAATTTTGAGCTTTGAAATCGGCCCAATGATAACAAATCTGCTTTGACAGATGCTTTTGGATGAATCAAAAGAAAAGCTGCGAGATAATTTCTTTGAATTTTCTGGGTTTTCTTATTGAGATTATGTATCGATTCCAAATTCTAAATCTGAGTACTTCCTGCTTGCTTTTGGATGTTGTTCAATATTCGCCATCAGGCATAAACTCAATGAACGAGAGCTTTGTGCTTTTTGCACGTTCGCTTCGCTTGCTTTTCCCTTAAATCGAGTAACAATTGCTCGATGGAAATCCTTAAAACCGTAACAAAGTGCAAAAATCAATTTTTATGAGAAAGTTTTTCCATGTTTCTTTGCTTCTCTCATCTTTTGCTTTTCCTTTACGTATTAGAAGGCTGGCCATATTCATATTTACTTTTAATATTGCAAACTTTTCTTTTCAAGTCACTTTGATAACATCATTGAAAGTTTGTGAACGAATTTTCTCGCTTCATCTCTCTACCTGTCATCCCAACTTCAACTTTTACTTCCTTCCATTGTTACACATTTTTCTCACCAAAAAAAGAAAGAAAAACAAATCTTGATAGTCAAAGCTACAACGAGCTACAGCAAAACCTATCAATTGATTTATGCATTCACCACCTTTTCCTGATGTTCACTTTTTCTCCACTTTTCTTTATGAACTTATTTAGATGGAAAAGTTGGCAATGAAAAAAGATTTTTCTTTCAATCTTTAAATAAGAATAAATGAACGTGAGCAGTGGAGAAATGGTAAAAACAATTCTTTCTATCATAAGAAAAAGTTTTCAATTATTAAACTTAATTAAAATACAATCAAATGTTATGAAATCTGTTTCAGACAAAGAAGGAATGGCGACTTCAATTTTATTCACAATTCAATGGAAAATAATTTTTAAAGTTCATAACGACGACAGTGGGAATGAAATTTATGAGATAATATCTATGAAATGTAATTTGCTATAATTAAATCGATATTTTGAACTTTTATTTGCTGACTAAATGCCTGACTAAATGTTTAAATAGCTTCTTAAATTTTCATCTATCTATGCTTTCTTAACTTTCTGTTTTCCCCTTCGTCTTCGCAAAGAATCGAAAAGAAATCGGGTGGCGAGTGACAAGTCCTTAATTGAAACGTAATTCATTTAATTCCACTTCATTGCTCTCATTGGAAAACGCCTTCGTTTCGAAGACAAACAGAACATCACAAAATAAGTTGCTTAAAGCTGTGCTGCTGCTTACAAAAATAACAAGAAATCGTTCAAAGCACAAACAAGAAAACAAAACTTGGCCATTTCTGAGTAGCAATGAATGAAATGCTTTATACAGGGGTCGAAATTCGAGAGAAATAAAAAAAGAAAACAACAAAAGATAACTAAGTAAGTAGAAGAAAAATAACACAAAACACTGAGTAGCGGAAAAAATAACTCACAAAAAAAAATGCTTTGAAAATGGAACAAACCTTTGGATGATTGGAAAGTTTTTGTTTAATTTCTGGGACACTCTCGTCAACATCTGGTGGAAATTCCCAAGAAGATCATTGATAGTCTAGTTAACCAAAGCATCGAAAGAGTGAGAAGAAAAAATTCTTCTTTGTCAGAACGCTTAAATACTTTATGTTGTAACATTTTTGTGGACGTTGGACGCAATAAAATTGTTTTTCCTTTTTTCTGTTGCCATAAGCAAAAAGTTTTCCCGTGTCTCTGTTGTTTACATTTCATTCTTTCCTTCGCTCTCTATCCTCGATTTGATCACCGCTAAATGCTGCGTGGTGCTTGTTGTAATTTTTGTAATAAATAAAGAATGGCAAGGCATTGCTAGTGGCAAGAAAAAGCTTTCATAAGCTAGCGAGAAACCAACCGTCTTTACCTTCATCGTTTGAGATGGGTAAACGAAGCTCTGTAAGATGAAAATATGCCTCGAAGAAAAGGGGAGAAAAAACGAACAAGCGAAAAAAACTTCACGAGGAATCTTGCTAAGACTTCAAGTAATCCCATTCGAATCCCTTCTCATTGGACTTTGGCTCTGCGTGCGAATGAAATTCTTTGACTCGAAGGGTGAAAACAAAAGTTTTCTTCTTTCTCTTCTTTATTTTTCTGTTTGCTGTCAAAATCGAACAGTTCAGTTGGTTGAATAGCGTTCATAGCAGTCTTTTATTTTTACTTGTTTGATAAATTACGCAAAAATGATATTTTTCTGCTTATTTCGTAATTCGTAAGCGAAGGCATGCATAATGTTCATTTCGTTCTCAATTTCAAAACAACTTCTAATGATTTCTAAACATTTTTCTAATCTATGATTTGTTTGTCAGCCAGCAATAAGGAAACAATCAAAGTATGAAAGATGAAAGAGTAGTTAGGGGAGGGGGAGTGATGCAGTGACTGAAATGAAGGCTTAATTCTGACAAATACATTTGGATCATGTTCCGTCTTTTTTCTTTCATTCTGTGATTACAAAAATATGAAATGGAAACATTTTGCGATTTCATTCACCATCGAATGGCAATCAGTTTTGTCGAAGTTGAATGAAGCAATGTGGGTGGGGGAAACAGGGGAAAGGGTGAGTTGTTTTAAGATAACAATTCTCCGATGAAATGTGAATATCTTAGTCATCGACCCACGAGAAACATCATGCTCTTAATGCTTAATTAATTAGTTTAAATTATAATAAATATTTTACTTCCATAGAGACTTCTCTGTCATCGCCATTCCCACTACCAAATGGCGTAGAATTTCACTCATTAAAGAGTCACAAACACTAATAGCTACATAATTACAATGCAACATCATATTTATTTAAGTCTGATCACGATGTGACTTTTCGGGTGGAATTACAAATTAAACGTGATGGTGCGTGGTTGAAAACAATTAATATCGAAACCCTTCTCATGTTGATTGGGGAACTTAATTTACTACCATTCTAGGAACTGGAAAAGTTATCTTGCAATCTCAGCATAAAAAAATTTCCTTTTGAAATAGAAGAAAGATTGTTGAGCATCACTTTAAATTGTAATGACATGTAATTCACCTCCAATTTCCTTTGAACGTTAAGATTTCCCTTTAGGTTTTGCACCCTCATTGTCATGTCGTTGATTTATTGCTGCACTTTAAATCGACTTTAATGCTGATGCATGCTATAATGTGCACCGTTGAGACAGGAAATCACATGACGTTAGACTTTTACAAATTTACTTTTTTCTTTTATTAAAAAATTTCTTTCTTTCCCCTTTCTAACCTTTAACCCTCTGTTTGTGCATATTTTCAGATCAAAGAACCATTCAAAATCACTTTGACAAAGTGGTGGAAAAAAACTCTGTAACCGACCTGGTGATATTTTGAGGTTGAATAGATTGACACAAAATAGTTCATACGATGGCTGAGACAGACACAACAAACTTTTTTGGCCGCTTTGTTAATGTCTTTGTTGATAACGAAGGTAAGTTGAAACGTCGACAATGAACGACGGTCATTTTAAATTAAAAAATTGTTTCGCTTATGTTTTGGTCTTCAGACAAAGACAAATTTTTTATCACGAAAACAAATTAAATTTTCAGATCAACGAACCAAATCTTGGTTTCTCTCAAACAGTCCTGGACCGTTGGTTATTATTCTGGTGACATATTTATACTTTTGTCTCTATGCCGGGCCTCGTTACATGAAAAATCGAAAACCCTTTCAACTGAAAAACACATTAGTCGTATATAACGTCATACAAGTTGTCTTCAGTATCGTTTTAGTAATTGAGGTGAGTTCTGAACTCTGCTGTCGTTCGACACTACAATAATCGCCAGCATGTGTTATGTTGGAGAGTGTGGTAGAAAAGGAATTTATTTAATTTATCTCGCATTGTGTGATCTGAGGCGTCCATTGGGTCAAGTGTCAGATTAGAAAATTTATTTTCATGTGCTCGATTTCCTTTCTCTCCGACATTTTCAACTGCACACACAATTGAACGATTAAAATAATTTTTTCTTTATTGCATTTGAATATCTACATACAGTGAATTTTCTCTCTTTAAAATTGAATTTATGATTTATTTACATATTAAAGAAAATTATTTCGCAATTAAAGAAAAAGAAAAAGAAATCAGCGGATCGTGTCGCCATTCATCGCTCTACTTACTTTCATCCATTCTCCTGATTTGATTATCGCAACATTCTGATTAAAAGTTTTAATGTGATTTTAATGATGCTTTTCTGATTGATGCAAAAGCAAACATCTTTATGCTATGAAAAATGTTCAATTATGAAATAAAATAAATCATGAATAATTCAAACGACGATGAGAATAATTTTATTGCTTACAAATCTATTTCAACTTATGAAATGGAACAAGCTGAAAGTTCACTGTACTTTGACCATTTCCCTTTTATTTTATGTTTCCTATAATTTGTTTTAACATAAAATTTTCCTTCGTTTAGGGGTTAGAAGGCGGCTGGCGGAAACATTATAATTTTCGATGTCAACCTGTTGATTATTCAACAAACCCAAATGCAATCAGGGTAATTTATGTGCAAAATACTCTTTACTTGGTCATTTATTTAAATCAACAATCTATTTAACTTTTCTTTTTTTTCGTTTTGCTTTGCTTTTTCAGATGGCACGAGCTGTTTGGCTTTATTACATGGCGAAAGTTGTCGAACTTTTGGATACAGTTTTCTTCGTACTTCGGAAGAAAAACTCACAAGTGACGTTCTTGCATGTTTGGCACCATACTTTGATGCCAGTCTGCTCGTTCATCGGCGTTAAGTATTTCGCTGGTAAACTTTTTTAATAAATTTTAAATAGAACTCTCCATCTTCATGCACACCCCCACATCACATATAAAAAATGTTAAGCGAAACAAAAAAAGAAAACTTTTTCTGCTGTTCCGGATCACTTTACGCTTTTAAATTCCGCAACATCATTGTGCGAGTTAATAAAATTTAAATATTTGAATTGGAAAAACATTTTCATGCCAATTGAATTTTCCTTTTCTTCTTGAAACGAATGACTCGTTGAAAGAAGAAGTTGGAAAAATCAACAAAACGAAATGGGTGGGAAGTTTCCTTCTTTTGCCGGTTTTTATTTTATTTTATTTATTAAATTTACTATGTCAAGGATGAAATGGAGGGAGAAAGACAAGCACACACAAAAAAAGAAAGAAAGGGAGACAGAGAGAAATTATTCCACCTTTCAACAGTTTCATTTGTAACCCTCGATGATCTATTTCTTGTTTTTTTGGCTCGTTCCTCGAACCACCACCACCACCATCACTCTCGACAATCGACAAACATGTACGCTGAAATATGTAACATGAATAAGAGAAAAAGAAGCAAGAATTGAATTCAATTTTTTTCCTTTTTATTTTCTTTCTTCGCGAAGGAGGTTTTACATTTCATCAGATCCATAAATAAAGGCAAACTGACGATAAATTGCCAAGAGTGTGTCAAACACAGGAAAACGAATGAAATTCGAAATTCAGTGCGAAATTGAAGCTCTTTAAGGGAAGAAAGTTCAAGCGACAAACTTATATTTTTGAATGTCGATAAAGTTAATTGAATTCATTTCCTCTTGAGGCGCTTAAACTTCCTTGTTGATTCCCTTTGAGGTTTTCCTTCTCTGACTAGATGTGTTGAAGAAGTTTATAAGTCATGAATGACGTCAACTCAAATAGATTTCAAGCAAAAGGATTTAAATTGAAGCATTGGGAGTTTCATCTAAAAAGCTTTAACTTACTTATTGGAAAATGAAAGAAAGAAAAAAAGTTTATTGAACTTGAATGTCACGTCAGATTCACGTCATTTTCAATTGAAAACACCCACGAGTCTGAGTATTTACAGCGTTGATATTTGATGACGAATAAAGACGAGAAGGCTTCTCAGCCTTGATAAATATTAACGACAATGAAACAGATTCAACTCATGTTGTTTAGGCTTTTACCACAAGATATTCCATCCACTTATTGATGTTTCCAATTTCGTTGTGAACGCGAAAGTCGCTTTTTCTCTTCTTTCATTTCTTTCATCAAATCAATATTGAACTTTGGCAAAGACAAACATGGAAGATAAAAAGCCGTCAACTTTGTGTTTATCGTGATTTTGTTACCTTCAAAACTTTTTTTCATTTTTCGTCGAAAATATTTTGAGCCTTTAACATGATTGACATAAAACTTATCGATTTAATGTTACAGAGAAGAGGATTTTGATTTCATTTTGATGATTTATTCCTGCTGATAACTCTGAATAAAAAGCATAAAATACCAATGTCAGATATGAAGCATTTGCTTTTGTGGTTGAGCATCATGTGGTGTGAGTTGAGTTTGCAAAGCTCCAACATTCATGTTTATTCATTTATTTCTCTCCACGGTATTCACATTCCATTGCTGTTATGTTCTGACCATTTACAAAACTCTTTTTCTTCCATTCCCCATCTCAAAACTACACACAATGGAATTAAACTCGTTGAGACATCCTCAAAAAAAAGAAACTTTGGCATAGAGTGTGAAATTCCTTCAACTTCTTTATTGTTTATGATGGCAAAGTTTAAATTCAAACCAGATGACATCGTTTTCGAATTAAGCCAACTTTAAATATTATTTTTCATCCCATCTCCCTCTTAGTCTGTTGAAGTTATGTTTCATATTTTAAAAACATTTTATTGCATTTATTTCATGCTTTTTTTACCAACCACCCCACACGCCCTCACATAACATTATAAACTGAACGAATGTTTTTTTCCATCCTTTCATTTCGTGTTTTCTTTTTTTCTTCTTTCTCATATTATGATTTCTATAGGTGGACATGGAACACTCCTGGGCTTAATTAATTCATTTATACACGTTATTATGTACGTCTATTACATGCTCTCAGCAATCCCATCGATGCAAAAATATTTGTGGTGGAAACGGTATTTGACCATTATGCAAATTGTGAGTTGTTATTGTTGTTATATTTTTTATGTCATTAATTATCCTCGAGCAAAGTGAATGAAAGTTTTAATTACTTCAATGTAATTCTCTTGTTTTAATTTTCCATGCAAATGCGGCTGTCATGATATCAACAGATTCAATTTTTAGTGGTTTTCTGTCACACAATTCAACTTCAATTTCAACCCAACTGCACATTTCCAAAATCAATCGGAATGTTGCTTTCAATTAACGCTGCTCTCTTCACTTACATGTTCTCGTCATTCTACATCAAATCATACAATAAGAAGGCGAAATCAGCTGTCAATGAGAAGAAAATTGTTTACGATGAGAACAACAACGAAATTTCTGTCGGTGATAAGAACATTAAACAAAACTAGAGAGAAGCTTCGCAATTTTCTTATTTTTTATTTTAATACTTCACGCAATTTTTCTTATTTTAGAAGCAATTTCATTGGAATTTAACGAGTAATTGAAATAGAATCTCAGTCTTTGTATTTTTTTTCTAATAAAATAAATTAGTATTTAGATAAAGTGAAAGTCTCTTTGATGATGAAAATATTTTTTGTCTTCTTTTCAGCAGAATTTCTTTTTATTTTATTATTAAATTACTGTAGAAATAATTGTCTTGAATGTTGCGTCAAGATATTGTCAGTGATATTTATATTGTGTATCAACATGACGACTTATAGCTTAATATAATTATAATTGTCTTTTAATTCTTCGAATTCATTTCAACATCTGCGTCGTCATTCTCCCGATTTATGTCTTCATGGACATGATCAGTCAAGCCGTGGCCTTTTGTTTCAGGTTGCTGTGGAAATCAAAGGAAATTAATTTTCTGAGAAAACATTAAAATAAGAAAAGCTTACAAATAATGTCAGAAAGCCAGCAGCGACAACTAAAGTTCCACAAATTGTTGTTGGCATGTACCAAGCGATTGGCCCAAGAAGATCAACTAAAAAAGTATAAAACATTGACTTCCATTAAGAGATGTCGGTTTTGGCATTGACTTCATTAATGAAAAGGTGAAACAACCGTAACCAATGATTAAGCAATCAATTTACCAATATAAGGAGCGAAGAACGACCCAAAATGTGCTGCAGTCGAACTTATGCCCAACACGGAATTTCTCACTTCAGTTGGGAACATCTCAGCGGTGTGCAAGGTCATGATAGCATACACTGACGTTATGCAAAAGCGACTCATCATCGCAAACACAAGCAGCACAAATTCGGCTTCTTTGGCGATGGCAAGGACAAAGAGAAGGAAAGCGCCGGCAAGGACAAATAACGTGAACTGTGAAAGTCTGCGGGTTGACCATTTGAGAATGAAAATAGAAACGATGTAACCAAAAATGTCGACCGTTCCAGTCAGACCCGTCCAAATATAGATATTGGCTTTGAAATTTTCAGCATTAAGTGCCAGCATGTAATATGTGAGTGATGTCACGCACCATGTAAAGTGGCAAATCAAAGCTTTACGACGAAGTGTTGCCGGTCCATAAATTTTTATAATTTCATGAAAAAGTTTTCCTATTTTATCTGCGAATGAAACTGTCGATGATTTCTCATCCATTGACTCAATTATCGCTTCCTTGTCACATTGAAGTTCAAGCAAATAATCAGGTGATGGCTTTTTACGGTAAAGCATTAAATAAGCTTTTTTGTATTTTCCTTTACTGATGAGATATCGAGGAGATTCAACGAGCCATCTAAAATATTTACACAATTCAATTATCATTAATTTCTTCTTCTGTTTCTGTTCAAACAACTCACATAAGGTGAATAATGAGTAAGAATGATGGAATGGTTAACACAAGCGACAAGTCCCTCCAGTGTGGTGTGATGTAAGCTGCAAAGGCAAGAAACAAGAATCCCAATGGATATGAAAAGTTGTAAGCTATCGACAAGCTTGATCGATATTTTTGTCCGGAATTCTCTGTGATGAGTGTGAAGAGTGAGTAGAAAACGCCCGATCCACAGAAGCCAAGTCCGATACGTCCAATGATCAAGAAAATGTAAGTCGGGGAAAATGTTGTCAACAAACCAGACAGAATGTAAAGCGTCGCAGCAACATTGAATGCCATTTTCCGACCATATCTTTAAAATTTCATAGAATGAAAATGTTTCATTAATTATTAAAGATTTTTGTTTTAAATCAAGCTTGTTTACTTGTCACTGATAATCCCAAAGGTTGATGCACCAACAAACTTCCCTATACTTAAAGCTACTTGAACATTTGACCGCAATGCTGTTCGTTCACACACCAAATTCCATTCGGGAACAAAGCTGACGTCTTTCTCCTGTTCAAAATGGAATGCGTAGTCGTCATTGATCGTATCTTTCATCTCGAAACATGATTTCGTTTCAGGTTTATGTTTGCCTTTAAGATAACTCTTCGCTTGGGCATAGCTGAGATCAGAAAATTTCTCATAATCCCACATGTAGACCTCGCAACTTTGATTCGTTTCGAGACCGCCAGGCACAGCAATTTCTCTGATCTGTTCATTGGTCCAATTTTTGTGATGCAGTTCGGGCACTAGACAGAAGTACGATTCGGGAACTTTACTTAGAAATACGTAAGATGAGATGTGAAAACCGTTGATGATGTTTGGCGTGATGCAAAGAATGAATAAAACCCTGAGAGGAAAAGAAATAAACAAAATACAAGAATTAATCTCACGAGACGTGAATTGCTTATCACTTTGACCCTTGCTTTGACCTTTTCCTTGAGTTTATTGAAAGAGACGTTTTTGACTGCTGATTGTAAACACGTGTAGGCACGACTTTGTTTCAATCAAATATTTTGGACATCGAACATTCTTTTAAACTTCCATAAATGAAATTCCTGAATTTTAATCTTCTTCTTCTTCTCTCGCTGATACCGTTGTGAAGCTCATTTAAAGATTACGTGGGAGTTAAGTTGTTTACAATCAAATCAATATTTGTGACTTCTTTGAAATGTTTTTACCGTCAATCTTTTGTTTACCTTTTCAGTGAAATCAGAAGAAATTTAATGACGTAACGTAAGAAAGATCATTTCCCACGACAAACTGCACATTTTATTTTAAGAATTTTATGTCTGAATAAATTAAAACTTTCCCTTCTTCTCATCTCAGAAAGTTAAATGAAATTAAGCGAGGTAAAGAAATATTTGTCATTGAACTTCGTCCATTTAACTACATTTTCCATATTTGCATATCTCAGAGCGCTCGTAAGGAAATTTCGACATTCATCTGGTAAAAATATTTACACAGCAGCGTGTTAGTTAAACTTGAAAACTACATTAAACTTGAATATGGAATAAAAGAAGTGATTTTAATGAACAATTGAATGGTAGAGTGGCACTTGAAACTTTATTACTTCTCACTTTAATTAACTTTACTCAATACCTCAATTAATTCCCTTTATCAGATAAATTCGATAATGTTTGAACTTTTACTTTTTATCAGATAGCGAATGAAACTTTTTATCGATAAGTGGGCTGAGAATGGTAATTCACGAACATCTGTTTCTAACGAGGTGTTCACGTGTAGACTTTTTCTACGTCTACTCTCTCTATGAATGTTTTCTTTTTATTTTTACTAAAATCACATTCGATGGCATTCAACTCTTTTAAAACATGAACTATTAATAGAAGCGCAGATAATGTTTTGGTGAGTTCAAGTTGTAATCAAAATGAGATAACTTTGATTTCGAGAGACGTCACTGTAACGATTAATGTTGAACTTTGACAAGTTTACGAATGATTTTTGTTTTTCATTCACAAAAATCGTGGCAATCAAATGTGTGCCAAAATTACAGCGACTGTCGATAAAAACTCTTTGTTTGTGAATGTGTTTTTGTTCTTTTTCACACATTTAAAAGAATTAAATATTTACCAAAGCCAACAATCCTTTCCCTTCCCCTTTTCTTCGAGACCATCCAGAACGACATCTTTCAAGGTCTTTTTATTGTCAGCATTGTTCGGCACTTCAATTGATGCATCTGTTGGTTCATTCAATACTCGCTTTGAGTCCTCGTCACTCATTTTTTTATAATTTTTAATTCAACTCAATTCCGGATCTTCTTAATCACGCTACTTGTGTTCAACTTTAAACTTCCTTTGTTGTGCAATCAAGAAACGAAAATCATTCGACGGACAAGCACAATATTAAAATTAATAAATTAAAGCAACTTTAAATATTATGAATATGAAATTTGTGAAACTAAATTTTTACTGAAACATTTTTATTTCGATTTCTTAGTATTTTTACCCGGCACACGAGAAAAAAAATCGATAAACCACTCGGTAGAATCACAGAGAAAAATATTTTCACAACAGTTTTCCGCGCATGCACAGCATTAACTGAACTGACTGTGGTGAGAGACTAAGACGGGAGAGCTGAGAACCCTCAAGTAAATACAGAACAGATAGTGACGATGTGAAATATTTATCAACGCAAAACATTCATTCTCAGAGAATGTTTGTAGTGAGAGTTTAGATTATCGTCTAGGTAGCGGCGCGATAGCTTAGTTGTGGTTACATTTCCTACACTTTATTCTACTTTAATAGATTGTTAATAAAGAAGAAAGCAAAACTTTCACTTCTCAGATACTTTGAATTTCAAACTTCTTACATATTAGATAAATAAACTAATCCACATAAGCCGACACTGCTGACAAATTAGTTCTACTCGTTTCCACACACTTTACCGTTAATGTCGAGTTATTCAATTTATTTATCATGATTATCATTTGTCGCGCGATCTAATTCAATTGCAATGATTTAAATTGAATTAGGTTTTTAGGAAAGAGTCAAATGATTAGAAATGTCTACAATTGTATTTATTTATCAACAGAGAACGTTGACAAAATTTATTCACATTTTTTTGCTGTCATTATCAAAATAAATAGCGACATTTAAATGTTGTTGTTTCCAAATATCAGCCAATGACGATAACAAAACGGGTAACTATTTGACAATATTTTAAAAGACATTCTATTTACGGCAGTCTATTTACGGCTCATTAATATAACTCTTTTCAATTCCCGGTTTTTTGTTAATGAGCGTGATCGATTGTGAGTTGAAAAATATTCGAAAACATTTATGTTTGTAGAAATTTCACTTCAATATCTATGTATTATGAAATTCAAAAAAGATAAATTTGATTACAATTCAATCAAATCATTTATTGAATCAAAATAAAGTCATAAAAATCATCGAATCGTGTCGTTATCTTTTTTGTTTTTTTATTGTCATTTGTGCAGAGTTTGGTAGTTTCCTGGATTTCCTTATTTACCTACATAACTCTGACTATTCAGAATAAAACAAAAACTGACTTTCAGTAAATTTCCTTTATTCAATCATCTTAGATTTCATTTAATATTTCAACTGTTGTTATTAATCCTTGTCCAATAATTTCAATATCTTTGATGATCGCTTCAACATTAACACGAAGTCTTCCATTTACCAATTTACATCCATTGACTTGTGAAGCTGAAAACTCTCTCGTTTCATGAACTGAAGGCTTCCAAAGCATCGCAATCTTTGATCCACCGATTGGATTGTAGAAGAAAACAGCAAAATCGTCGTAAGCTTCACGAACTTCATTCAAGAATTTCTCGACGAAATTTACCCCGGCAGGTGGCGCACCTTTCTCTTCATATTTGATGGCTTTGAAGTTCGTGAAATTATGGAGAACGACGTCATGTCTTTTCACAAACTCTTGATTAAGATCAATTAACAAATCATATCCAACAAGTGATGGTGTGAAAATATCTTTCACCACTCCTGTGTTCAATTTCATGAAGCTTTCCTCAATCAATTTAATCGAATGTTGAGCAAGAAGTTTCACTCGATGAAGAATATTCACTGAAGGAGCTTTTGATGTCCAAATAGCATAATTCTGAAAGTCACACGATGTAACAATGAATAGAGATGGAAAATGGTTTCGATTTTTTTGAAACTTTCTTTCAATTTCTTCAAGTTGTTCATCTTGCAATTCGTCATTGAAATTTACGACAATCATGTCAGTTTCATGATTAAAGTTTGCAATTTGATGAAGAAATCTAAAGAAGCCTGTTTGTGGTTGCAGTGAATTTGACATTGGAATATTCTTCAGCATCATATAAGCGACGATCAATTCTGTAACTTCGTCAGGCCATAGAAACGAATCAATCATTTGTGAATACAACCAACGCTTAGCCATCGCTGCTGTTGGTCCAAAACTTGGACATTGATGATGAAGTCCATGAAGTGAACTTGTCAACTTTGGAAGAATCGTTCCTTCAACTTCTAATCGCAGACTTTCTTCATTCGTTCGATATAATTTCGTCAGATTATTCGTCTTGGAAATTTCTTCCTTCGCCAATGCAATTTCCTTCGGATGAACAATTTTCAATCGATAAACGAGTTTGTTCTTCAATATGTCAATAAAATCACTGCTGATATGAACTTTCGTCTTTGGAAATTC
Source organism: Clunio marinus (assembly GCA_900005825.1). Taxonomy (NCBI): domain Eukaryota; kingdom Metazoa; phylum Arthropoda; class Insecta; order Diptera; family Chironomidae; genus Clunio; species Clunio marinus. The sequence goes on along the minus strand of CVRI01000012.1, from coordinate 285,156 downwards.
ACTTGACATTCTCTTCTCAATCTCGATGTAAAAAGCTGCTTTAATTCGACGCATCGCGTCTGTATCGTCGGGCCATTTGCCACTTGGTGACAATTGAATAATTCCATTGAGAACTTTCTGTGCACGGAAATTTGTCTTCAATTTCTGTTTTTTATTTCCAATGTAAGCGTTGGCTCTTGGTGGTGTCACGTCAGCATAGCGGAAGATTGCGTCAGTGCCAAGAACGCTCACAATCTCCAATGGAAGATCATTCAATGAACGAAGCTCTTTACTCACTTCATCAAACGATCTAATCGCGATTAACGATCGTTCTTCAATAGTTTCAATCATTTCGTTGAAGATATTTTTGATGACAACATCAAATTGATCGCCAATGAAGTTAATTTTATTGCTGATGATGTTGAAATGATGGCTGAGAAGAAAAGCGACAATTTTATGTGAAATCAAACGTTTTTCACCAAACGGCGCATTTGCTGAACACCACAACACTGATTCCGTTATCGATCCATCTTTAAATCGTCGAATTTCAGCTTTTGCACCCCAAAACTTTCGAAATCCTTCAGCTTCTGGTTCATTTGCTTGCGGACCTTTTTCGACAATGTTCAAAGCATTTTCTGGATTGAGAATCATTCCAATGCTTAGTTCGTTGCTTCTTTCATCTGAGAGTGGGACGAGGAAGTTGACACGATCACCAAGACCGCGCCTCATCACTGACATCACAAGTTTTCTTATCAATGGGAAGGAAAAATTGTGAAAATCGATTTTCTCATCACTCGAAGCTTTTCGTTCAATGATATTATGATAAGATTTTTCGTCGTATTTAATGACAACAATTTGATCAAATTGAATGTAGAAAGGAATTGTCGTCATGAAGAGTTGATGGAAACTGTTGATTGATTTATTGTCCAACATTTTGATTGCATTCAAACTTTCACTTCGAACTCTTCGATATAAATCAACTGACAACATTGAGAGAATGTTGCAATAACCAGAAGAATCAATCAGAACCATGTCATAAAAGTTGAAGAAATCTTGAATTTCTGGTTGATTAGGAAGATTTTTATCACTGCAAAGTGAAATTCCAAATTCATCAAACTTTGATTGTCCAAATTGATTCCAAAACAAACGAATTATTTGATAACAACTCATCGTGGGGTAAATTTTCTTAACTCTCAGTAGATGAAGAAGATAACAAGTTATAATGAAGCCATTAAATGGATGAAAACCTGAATCGAATTGTCGTTGATGGGTCCAAATTTTCAAAAGTTTTATCGCGTTTTTAACATTTTCATGACTTCCAATTTCATTTGCAATCATTTTCTGATTCTTTTCAATGACACAATCAAAGAGAATTTCAAAGTTATAATGAGGCGTTGGAACAACAGATTCTTCTCCTTTTTTGAGTTTAATGTTGTTGGTCTTGGGAATGAAGCGATTTAATTTGAAGAAATCTTCTGGTGGAACTGCATTGATGGCAATGTTGAAATCTTCAGCGTCAATCATTAAAACCGGCTTCAAAGGATCGTTTTTAAAGTTTTCGATTCTTATATTACCACCGAGTGTTTCCTTCTCCCTCAATTTCATCGCAATGTGGAGTAAGTAAAGACATTTCTTGTGGATGAAAGTTTGATTCAAATAATCGTGATGCTTAAGACTTGAATTTGGCATAACTAACAAAACATCAACAATTGATTTGTTTCCTATGTTTGTGTCTATTGAGAAAGATCCATATACATCCAAGGATTTCGGAGGATGATAATCAATTTGAAGTTTTTTCTCGTCTTCCATTGGCTTGAACTTTAATGGATAATCTTTCGATTTTAAAAGGTGAGTTAAATCCTCTGAGTGAAGCTTATTCAAAAACTTTCTCAACGTCGCTATCCACTTTGTAATGAACTCCTTTTCTTTATTCTTCAAACTTACTTCCTTTAACGTTTCATCAATCTGCATACGGAATAAGTTTGAATGGTAAAGATCTTCAGTTTCTCGGATTTCGTTAATTTCATCGAGTGTCAACTTATCAGACTTCATTTTCTTTGCTTTGTTTCCATCTTTAACTTTATTTTTTCTTTTTTCGACTGGTTTCTTCTTTTCTATTGGAACATCTGTGCTGACACCAGAATCGGAATCATTTTCATCCTCATCACTTTCAGGTTTTACAAAATTTGGATTTCTGACGAAGCAACCCTAGAAATAACTCAATAAGTTTAAAGAAATTAACAATGAACAATAACTTACAGCATTTGATTTAATTTTCGGCATTATTAGTCCTTTATTTTAAGCCTAAAATTTAATTTTATTATTTACTTGAAAATTTGTCAACAAACACGTTGTACAAGTATAAGTCGAATGTCCGACTTTTTTCATCCGATCGAATAATTCATCCGAACAATAACAAAAACCCCAATCGAAGTTTAGTGAAAATAAATTTTCTCACTAAAAATGTTGCGAAATATAAAAAATTCTAATTTATCTCAAAATATTCGATTTAAACATTCATCGGCTGCTTTAGAGAAGATTCGTGAGCGATTGGAAAATGGGCCAAATTTTCAGGACTTTATCCAGAATCCAAAGCACAGTAAGGAAGAACTTTCAAATGAATTTGAAGGAAAATTAAAAAAGGAAAAAGGAGACAAAGACAGATTAAGACTTCCACCATGGTTGAAGACAACAATTCCTATAGGTATAACAGGAATAATAAGATGACAAGGTCTTGAGCACTAAAATCAAAATATTTCCAGGCAAAAATTACGATAAAATCAAAAATCAACTTCGTGAATTGAAACTCGCAACAGTTTGTGAAGAAGCTCGTTGTCCTAACATCGGAGAATGCTGGGGAGGTGGCGAACATGGAACACAAACAGCTACAATTATGGTAATTTACATCTTGAATAAAGTCAGGTCAAGGTCAACAACTGATAAGAAATTTCGATTTTTAAAATGATTTCAGCTTATGGGTGATACTTGCACGAGAGGCTGTCGTTTCTGTTCGGTAAAGACAGCACGAGCACCACCGCCGTTAGATCCGAAAGAACCTGTAAATACAGCAACAGCAATAGCCACTTGGGGACTTGACTACATCGTCTTAACGAGCGTTGATCGTGACGATCTTCCTGACGGCGGTTCGGCACACATCGCAGAAACAATTCGAGAAATCAAACGACAAAACCCTCGAATCTTTGTTGAATGTCTTGCGCCTGATTTCCGTGGTGATCGTGAATGTATCGAAAGAATTGCAATGTCAGGTGTCGACGTTTATGCACACAACATTGAAACTGTTGAAAAGTTGACGCCATTCGTGAGAGATCGTCGTGCTGAATATCGTCAATCACTTCACTGTTTAAAAACAATCAAAGATATTAATCCAAATTTAATCACAAAGTCTTCAATTATGCTTGGACTTGGTGAAACTGACAATGAAGTTGAACAAACGATGAAAGATCTGCGAAGTGTTGGAGTTGATTGTGTGACGCTTGGACAGTACATGCAACCAACAAAACGTCACTTAAGCGTCATTGAATATGTGACGCCCGAGAAATTCAAAGAATGGGAAGTGAAAGGACAGGAAATTGGATTTCTTTATGTCGCTTCCGGTCCACTCGTTCGAAGTTCCTACAAAGCTGGCGAATTCTTCATCTCAAGCATATTGAAAAGTCGACAAAATCACTCAAAAGTTTAACTTTTGATTTTAGATTCAATCACAAAAAAAGAAGAGAAAAGTTAATTGCGCTATTAAAATTCTGTTTATATTTTTGTTTTCCTTTGTAGTTAAATTAAAATAAAACTCAATTATGAAAGAATCTCGTCGAAATTGTGTGCAAATAGCCAATCTTAACAGTTGTGTAAATATATTGCTCCATATTGATTAACTTCTCGAAATCATCTTCCATTAAATCGGTTAGAAGTGAAAGTTCAGCACCCAAATGATTAATGTTTGCTTTAATTATTAAATAAATTGTGATAGCGAGAAGATTGTCAGCTGACAGAAGATCGCCGCGTGTAGAAATTTTCGCTGCACAATCGGAAATCAATTGATAAGTGTCACGAATCACTTCAAGCATCTCTGATGGACAATATTTCTCACTCAAACGTTTAAATGTTCGAATGGCTTCATAAAATTTCGCATCTTCAAGTAAAGGAATCAAATAAGGTTCAATTTTCAATAAATTACGAAGTTCTTCGTTTGTTTTCTTTTCGCACGTCATCAAACGTTGACTGTAAAGTTCGTCTTGCTTTGAACTTTTACTGGCATAAAGAAGGAAGAAACAAGAATAAATTTCGTCGTTTAACAAAAGTTGATGCATGAAGTTGAGTGGAGCGAGAAGTTTACAATTTTCGTCCTTCTCTTCATAGCCATTTAATTGTTTGTTGTCGTCATTGTTGTTGCATGGTGGAAGGCCAGGAAAGAAAAGCCTCAAAACCATGTAAACTCGTTTAATTATAGAAATCCATTCAGCCATCGCAATCTTCGATAAAATCGACGTCGGTTTGCATTTCCAATTCCCATAACTTGCACAGAAACTTCGCTGAATGTTTCGGACGAGACTGCTGAGTGGATGTTGATCGTTAGCGATGTTCGTTTGAAAATATTCTTTGAGCTCTTCAATCGATTCAAGAGTGTCAAAAGTGCTATTGACAAAAGAAGGAACAAAATCTAATTCACAAACTGATTTGACTTGTGACTTTTTGCTTGCATTGATGATTGAGTCGGCAATTGAATATTCGCTGAAACTTCTTAACGACGTCGTATCGAAATCATTCGAGGATTCTTTCATGTAAAGCTCTGTCGAAGAGTTGGAACGTCCAAAGTTTGTTATTGGCTGTTGTTGATAATTGGTCAAAGGCTGTTCATCCAACTCTAAGCTTTCACTTGAACTCTCACGAACCATCAACGAAAAATTCTTTTTCACATCATTTTCAAAATTCTTTTTTCTTGTCATGTAAATTGATACGCGATTCCATCGATCGTGGATTCCCAGCTGTTCAGGGTAGGTTGTCGTTCCAAAAACTGACTCTCTCCAATTGTCAAATATTGTCGACCACTTTTTTTCTGGCTTTATTTTCAAGTAATTTGAAGAACTGTTGAAAAATTACAAAAACTTAATAAAAGATTTGAAAAAGAAGAAAAACTTACTTTGGAGTTTTAAGGAAAATTTCATTCATCAGAAGGTTTCCATTAGTGATTGCAATTTTATCCCAAGTTCCACCAAGAACACCTTTCAAAACATTTCCTTTCATCTTCAAATGTCCATCATCAAGTTCCATGATCTAGATTTAGAAATATCGATTAGCGCGCCCTCTTTGAATAATTGTTTTTGAACTTTGGAACATTCCAATACTGGAAAACTTCCAAAGAAAAATGAAATTCTTACCTCTTCAATAATCTCAGCATCAGGAAGATGTAACAATCCATTGCCACTCGGTGCATTAACAGTTACTTCACCAATGTAGTAAGAACCATTTGGAAAGATGGCTAAACCATCGCCTGATAAGTTGTTATTGGTGAAAATTCCTTCGAAATATGAACCGTCCATTGTGATTAGAATTCCAGCGCCATGACGCTTTCCATCTTGCCACATTCCAATGTATTTGTTCCCCGTTATTCCATCATCTTCAACGCCATAACCATGTCTTACTCCACTCACAAATTCACCGTAATAAGCACTGTTTGTGTTCGAGAGTATTCCAAAACCATGAAATTTGTCGTATTTAAAGAATCCTTGATAATTTGTTCCTTTAGATTTTGATCTCCAACTGCCATATCCATGAAGTTTTCCTTGTAAGAAATCTCCATGATAAATAAATGTGTCATCTTCAACTAAACCACAACCATTGACTTCACCTGATTTACTGATTCGACATTTGAAAATTCGATTAATCGAAGGAATTCTAATGTGGCACAAATCATGAAACTTCCCTTCAAACCAACGTCCTTCAACCTCATAATTTGGATATTTTGGATTCTTTTCTGAAAACTTGTAGCTTCCATATCGACTTAAAGGAAGTGCTTGATTGCTACCACGATTAATTCTTAACGATCTCCAAACACAATCACGAATTTTCGTTTGCCATTCATTTCGATCATTCGACGTCAAAGCATAAACTTTGTGATGACTTTCAGGTGTGACAATCTTAAACGAAAACTTTGCTGTGCTTTGTGTATTAAATGATTGTATCCAAACGAGATGAATTGGAATGAGTTCTGGTCGATTCAAAAGGCACACGAGGTAGTCATTGAAGAGAATAAATCGATTGCTACTGAAAATGTTTGTTCGATCATGAAGTTTCAAAGCGATGCTTTGTGAATCAAGAATGAATCGTCTTTCCATTGAATGAAGCTCAAATTTTCCTTGTGATTCATTGAGTAGCTGCCAAAATGTGTACGTGTCGTCAGCTTCCTTTATTCTCAATGGAATTGTCGTCTTCACGAAATCTTTTATCGCTTTCTTCCTTTCAACTGTTTGGCACTTTAGCTCTTCAATCACAGCATTGTCAACCGACGAAGCGAGAATATTTGGATTATTGTAAAGATGAAGATCATAGATCAAGTCAAGTTGCTTCTCAAATGTCTCGAGACAAGAAAAAGGCTTCTCGAGAACAATTTTTAAGATCTTTCGTTCAATTGATTTCGAATAATGATCAAGCGAATAAAACGATCTGATATCACAAACATGGCGCAAATATCGATGAAACTCGCGAATTATTTCAGTAAAATGAACATTCACGATTGTGTTCTCTAAGAGATGTTCGCAGTTCATTGTTAAATAATCAAAACACGTTTGAAGGTTGACAATTGAAACATAAACAAGATTCTCGTATGCTTCAATCAATTTCGATGTTTCTTCATAAAAATTTCTTAAAGGTTTCACATATTTCAATTGAGCATTAATCATCGTCTTCACCATCTTTTGTTCGTCCGTAAAGTAGTTTAAGAGAAACATTGGAATATTCTTTCGATTGACTAGAAGCACTTTTCCGTGACTTACCACATATGGAATGGATTTGAGTTCCTTTTGATCGTCGTTGTTCTGATTTTGTGAGCCTGCATCATGTTCGTACTTAATTTCACTAGCAAACTCTTCGTTTTGATCTTGCGAGCCGTTTCTTCCGAGGATTCTAAAAGTTAGATCGTTGAGTAAGATTACAGTTGATGATAAACCACAAGCGACAGCGAGAACATTTTTAGATATTTTGCCATTGATTTCTGATTTAAATTCCGTTGGTGCACTTAAATCGGAAACATTTGGATCCAATGAAATTTGTTGATAGTCATTAAAGCCCCAAAGATACAAACGACCATCGAGTGTTAAAGCAGCAGCATGATGGCTTCCACAAAAGATTTTATTGACTCCAATGTCAGCTAGTTTAACAACAACTGCAGTGTCACTTCGCTTGATGTGATCGCCAGTGCCAAGAAGTCCTTTGTTGATCGACCCGAAAGACCAAACTTGTGTTTTAAGAATACTGCAACCCAATTGCTTTGTTCGTTCTATAAATGTGTCTTCATGAAAACTGTTGCGATTATCATCGACTGGCAATTTTTGTTGCACAAGAACAATTGCGAAATTATCGCCCGTGCAAACTTGAAGAATGTTAAAATTGCTGAAGCATTCAATTTTTGTTGGTTCATCAGCCTTAATGACGTTCTCAAAATCACCCATTCCAATCAATTCTCGATCTTCAGATATCATCAGAACACCATCGCCATTAACACTAATCTCCTGGATCTTAAATTCACTTTCAATTCGATCCCAGCGATTCTCATTAATTTGTTCGACATTTGTTTTAAAAATATCGCCATTGGAATCGACGATATAAAACATTGGATAGCTGTATGCAGCATCTTTCACACCTTCCTTTAATGTTGTTAAACTATTATTATTATCACTTTGCGACTTACTGATAAGCAAGTCATTGTTCTTCGTCAAAAGAAAAATAATTTTATTAATACCGCAATCGAAAACTTTGAGGACGTGCTGCTGAATCACAAGGAAATTGACTTTATTGTTCTCGTAGTAAATGTTGCAAGACATTGTTAAAGCTGAAAGGAGAAACTGTAAATAAAATGTTGGCCAGGAAGTTGTGTTGTTTTCTTCTTTGTCACCTTGAATACTTTTTTGGGTTTTATTCTTTGGGCTTAAAATTCAACCGTTTGCATAACGTGTCAATAACAAGCGATTAGTGCGTTTCATACTTTATAATAATCCAATACAATAATTAATCAAGTGTTCCTTATAATCTTATTAAATTATTATTTTTCCAGAGAAACTTTTTTCAACTTTTGTTTTGATTCAGATTCACAGTCAAACTTCGACGTGCGGATGAATTCTCACAGTCGAACTGAATTTATTTAATCCGAACTAAGTAAAAGTGAAATTTTTCTACACAAATGAAAATAGAAAAACTGAAGATATTTGTACGAAAATTATTATTAATATGTCAGAAATCAATAGATTAGTTTAAAAGAAGTCACAAATAATTGAAGACTTTGATTAAAAACAATAAATTGAGTGAAATAAAAATTTAATTAGTTTTTGTTTACGTCGTAAAATCGAAGATTTTGTGAACAGAATTAAGCTGTAAACGTCGTGTACTCAACTGTTGTACAAACTACCTGATAAAATGGGTAAGAAACCACCAATCGATAGTTACATCTTATCAAGAAATCAACTGATAAGATAAAAAAAGCAATTTTATGAATGACAAGTTTTTTTGGGCTGGGCCATTTCTCTTTTTCCAGTTGAATAATTTAGTTTCTCGGATCTTTTTTACGTTTAATTGACATTAATTTCTAATTAATCTGCATGAGGGAACTTGTTCTATAATTGCTTTGACTTCAAAGGGCCAACACAGTACTTTTTTCATTCTTTTTTTGTTATTTGGGAGCAAACAACATAAAAAGAGAACGAAGATGAGAACTTGAAGATTTGAACAATAAATTTTGTAAGATTTCTACTGCAAGCTCTTTCTTTCTTTGTTGGACTTTTTAAATCTTGAATGTGTTAGTTGGAGATAATTGAGCGAGAAAGAGTCGCAACATTAAAAACTTTACGTTAGACATTCCATTAGTCACTGGGAGAGAATCAACAAGTTAAAAATTGCTTTGCTTCGCGAGTGCAACTGTATATGAAAAAAAGTGTTAAACGCCTTTAATAATGGCTACAAGAAATCGAAATTTAACGGAACAACGTGATGATTTCCTGTTGGAAACTAACTTTGACGACGACGGAGCTTTAACTCGAGCACATTTAAACAATAATCGACTTGCAAATACAGCTGAAAATCGTCCGAGAGCTTATCGATCAAATTATTCCATCGACAGATATTCAGATGCCGCCAAAAGTTACAAAGAAGGTCAGAAAGAGTGAAAAAAAGTGACAAAAAGCACAAGAACTTTATGTGGTGTTAATTAAATAAGCACAAAATTCATTGCGAATAAAGCAAGCTGTTGTTGATCAAACGATGTGTCACACGTCAATGTCAATGCTTTAATCACACCCATTTTGATATCAATTCATTCAATTTTGTGTTGAAATTATCATACTTTCATTCGTTATGCTACTTGAATCAGTTATTAACTAAATTATGTTGTAGGTACCTGCTGCAAGTCATGCATGACCCGAATGCCGTTCGCAACATTAATGGCGACTGTTATGATGTTGATTGGTGTTGGAATATTTTGTGGCACAATGTACCGTGGTGCTTCACTCTCAATCATCATGTTCGATCATGTTTTCTACATGAAACTTATATGGATTGAAGCAATTCAGATAATTTTCCTGTGCATTGCGGCATCAATGGCTGCTCTAGGTTTTATGATTCTTTTTGTGGGCTTCCTGGCAACCGGCGCAACTCGTCATAAAGTTTATCGATCATGGGGATCAAGATTAGTTGGTAGAGTTGTTTGTGCTGTTTTTATGGTCATCACTTACATCTTGAAAATTATTTGGATCGTCATTTTGTGCTTCCTTAGCATCGTCACATTTCTTTATACAATTTTCTGGAAAATGTGTCAAAGCGAACGAATTCAAACCCACAAAGATTGCATTGATTTGGATCAATTTCGTAAGCATTTAAAAATGATTCAATTTCATTGTGGATTTTGACGTTTTGTTTTCTTTTAAGGTTTCATGTTTCCAGCTGATCTCCGTGAAGAAGATTACAAAGTTTGTGGTGAATATGAAGTGAAAGCTTTTTGCAAAGATGGAGTTGAAAAAGCTGAAGTGATGTTCATTCTTGCGACATTGTCATGTCTTCTCATCATCTTAAGTTTAGTTCATTACCTGATGTGTCTCTCGGCTAACTATGCTCATATTCGTGGTCACGAAAAGTTCCAAGAACTTCAGGAAATGCAAAACTTGACTGAAATGGAGTACAGTGCAGCATCGAAAGATCGATTCTAGTATAAGAAGAAAGTTCATTGGAACTTAGAACGTGAATTTGATGTTTAGGTGGATAATGGCTGTCGCAATGCAACAAGATGAGTTACAATTAATAACAAAATCACTTTTTTCTGTGCATGCCACGTAGGATTGAATGTCTTTAGTTAGTAATACAAAATCCGTCCACTTCAATTGGATTATTAATCATTCTGTTCAAAATTTTTCATACAAAAAGAAGAAAAAAATGAAACTCTCACCACCACCCCCGCAACAAAATCATTCCCACACGATACTTTAAAACAGTGATTCTTAAATTGTATGCAAAAGTATTAGAAAAAGTTAAGAATTGGTTAAAAATTAAACTAAATCTTAAAATGTTTTTCATCTTCACTTTGTTAGGAGTAAAACGAAAAGGTTTGAGAATCACTGGTGTAAAAGGTATTTTAAAACTTTTCAACAAATTAAGACGAAAAATGTTCTCGTAGAATTGTTAACTGCAAATTTAGAGGTATAAGAATTATTCCCGTTGTCGATTTAATAAAAAAAGGAAAGAAAATTGTACAATAAGATGCAGAAAATTTTGGAAAATCGTGAAAAGTTAATCAAAATAAATAAAATATGTTAAGCAAGATGATCATAAGCTTAGTCAGAAATTAAGAAGTTTAAAAAGTTTATAATCATATAACAAAATCTTGAAATTATTCTTAATCTTTCGAAGTTTCCTTTAACTGATAGTAAAACTTTCTGTTAGGTAATTACACAATCAAAGATCAAACGTGGCAGCAATAAATGCAAATTAGTGGATGAATACAAGATTTATCTAATTAAAATCGTACAAATATTTAGAAAGTTTCCTTTCATATCGACACGGACAAAAATGTATTGTTAAAGTGCGTAAAATTATCTATAAAATAAAGTTAATGAATTTGAAGCTCAATTATTAATTTATGTTCTAAACTTGACATTACAGAGTTGAAAAGTAAAAACGAAAGCATGTGCGACTAGACAAAAATCTGTGACTCAGGACATTGAAGATTAATTTCCTTCCAGCGAAGATTTTGCCACTCAGGCTTGAAAAGATTCCGAGTTTGCTTTCTTGAAGTGACAATTTATCATTTTAATCTTAATTAATGTCCTTTTGCTTTTCTTCTTCCTTTTTTTCCTTTCACGTTTCGTCAGCGAAATACGCAAAAAAATGACAAGCTACAAAAAACAGCTGAAAGAAAAAACTAAACTCAGACAAACCACATTAAATCTTGGTCTAGAAAACATTTTCAATTCGTTTTTCTTTCTTCCTTTATTTTTTTTCTCTTCTTCGATTTTCTTCCAAGACAAATTGCATTTTCTTTCTCGAAAGTATTTTTCACATTATGTTAGAGAGAGAGAGAGAGAGTGATGATTTTACTTTACAAAAAAATATTTAAAATTTTTCCCAAAAAGATTTTTCTTTTTCTTTCTCCTTTCATTTTTCTTGAGACGATCGCTCAAGATATGAAATGAAATTTTATGAAATTTTGTTTACTGTTTAACATCATTTCAAGCTAATTCAATTAGAATGAACGAGTTTTTCATTTTTCTTCTTTTCTTTTTCATAAAAAATGCTTTTTTGCCGGGCTATGAGAGAAAATTGTGATTGATTGAAGTTTTTTGTTGTTTTTTTTGGAGATCTTTGAGATATTTATTTCACTGATGCAGACGTCACGTCACGATCTCAATATCTAAGCATTTAAAGTATTTTTTCTTTTTAAAAATATTCTCACAAACCCTGGGGTTGAACGTCACATTAAAAGCGTATAAGTAAGTAATAAAAAATTATCGTAGAGACCTTCATTTCTACTTTGCTTCTTATGTAAATATCCAGTAAGAAAAAAATATCTTTAAATTATTAGAAAATTTGTAGAAAAAGATTGCTCAATGATCTTAGTAGAAATCAAAGGAAAGATTACAATTTATGAGCGGCGTCAAACTCGGTAGCTCCTGAAGATGTTTATTGTTGTTGGTGTCTTTTATATTTTCCTGCTCATTGAATTGGATGTCTATACTGTTGCCATTATTATTTTGTTCATGGCTATTGCCAAGTAAACCGGGATTCTTGCATTCCATTTGATGAGCTTGCCACATTTCCGTCAAATATTGATATTGCTCTCTCAAGTCTTTCAATTGTGCTTTTATGTCCACGTTTTGAGCCTCCAAGGTCTCCGACTCACGCATGAGATTGTTGATACATTCACGTTTCTTCATTCGACACTTTGTAGCAGCGATTTTGTTCCGTTCGCGACGACGTTTTCGTCGATCTTCGTCTTCAGGCGTTAACTGATAAGGCGGAAAATAAAGAAAAAATAAATTGATAAAATTATTTATGACATTCCTTAGCAAATCACATTAATTAACTTTTATTATACCTCATGTTTACTCGCCGAAAATTTCGGTTCGGAATCTTCATCGCATGACGTCGTTGAGTCGGTTTTGATTTGGAAAGGATCAATTGGTTCTTCTTTAGGTGAGGTTATCGTTGGTGACACCACTTCACTCGTTGGAATGACAATCTTTCGAGATGTTGGTAAAGCTGTGCTTGTAGCTCGAATTTTAGGTGGTGGTGGTCGATAATCGGCATCACAAGAACTACTTCCACTATTCTTCCTTTTACTTTGAATCAAAAGTTTCACACCAGCTTTGATCAATTGAGAACGCGTCTGTCAATTACCAAAAGAATCCCAAAAAGAAGAATAAAAAATATTTCCGTTAAAGTTTTGTGTCCAATGAGTCACCCACGCACATGTTCAAGCTTGATTTCCATTCATTCACTCAAATTGAAGTTTTTTGTTTCTTTTTTTTGCATAAATATTAATAAAAGTTGTAAATGAAACGCAGTTCCACCCACAATTAAACGTTCGGTTGTGTTTCATGTTTGTATTTCTTACTTTTGTAATGTGCAGTGCAAACTACAAGTAAGTAGAAATAAAATGAATGAAATGTGCATTGAAATGATGCACAGAATATTGAATAAAATGAATACAGAAATCCTTTATGGTTAATTAACGACAATGCCCTCAATTTACTCAGAAAGCTTACGGGCTTTAAAGTGTGTAAATATACAGAAAATTATTCCCGTTGTGGGTGCTTCAAACATCGTCAGATCAATTTATCGAAAATCATTTATTTAATTTAAAATAAAATATAAAAATAAAGCTTAAAATGCAGCGGTAAAGATGAATAATCTTTCTCACCTGTTGTAGGCTTGGTGTCGAAGAAATTGTTGCTGCTAAATGCAGAGGCGTAGTGCTTGGAGATTCCAACGAAGACGACGATGAACAATTTGATTGAGAATTGTTGTCGTATTGTTGGTTAAGGAAGCTTTCAGTTTTACATGCTATCACTGGTGAAACATCGTTCGATGATGGAATGACTGAAGATTGTGATGTTAGTGCTGAAGCATATGAGTATTCGAAGGGATTTGTCATCGCGATAAGCGAATTTAAGATTTCGGGTGTTCGGGGGGTTGTCGTGCCAAAATCAACTCCAACACCAAGCATTGGTGGTGTTGATAGCGACATGTTGCAATTGTACATTTTGTTCACTCTCGTTGGTTTCACTTCTTGGCAGGAAATTGGATAGTTCGAGTAGCTCTGACACTTCTCACAAGTCTTTCTTCTTATTTTCTTTTATTCCTTCACTTTTTAGCTGTTCTGTGATTCGCCGAGAAATATGCAAAAATCGAATGGAAAGAAAAAGAAAACAAATGAGCCATTAGAGTCTTTAAAGCAGGAAAGAAATGAATTTTGTTGACTGTTGTTGAAATACATAAAAGTTAATAAAATTAAAAGAAGAAAAGTTTCTCTACTGGACCGGGGTGTGTATGGACATCACGACAAATTTGAAATTTTGAAATTTTGCTTTTTGTAAGTCACATCGTAAAATCAGGTTTTGCATGAGCTTCACAGAAATATTTATCGATGTGATGCTAAAAATAGGGTGCGACCTAACTGGAGGACACAAATTTTCCGCTTACAACTTTGTGAATACAATGAAAAGTACTCAATCAAGTGTCAGTTTGAAAAGCTCGCGAAACTGCTCAGGATATCAATTTAACAAAAGTCCTAAGAATGTGATTTATATGTAAATGAAACGAGCAGATAGGGATCGGTAATGTTCGAATTGGATATAAAAGAGAATTTTTTTTGTTAGTTTTCAACTGCCATAATCAATTGTGAACGCCTCCCACTAAACACATTTTGCCCATAAAACTTTTTTTTTCTTCTTTACTTTATTTATTTCGGTTTCCTACTCACCAGCTCAATAATACTGACGAGAAATTTCGTGGTTGTCTTGTGTCTTGGTATATCCAATTGGTAGAAGAAGCATTTAATCGTAACTTGATAAAATTCACTCACTTTGCTTCGTATATAAAGCTTTAATTAATTTTCAACTCCATAAAAAGTTTAATGGAAATCAGAATCACTTCTTTTCGTATTTATGTTTATTTTCGTTAATTCTTCTGTTTCAGTTAACGACTTTGTGGATTTCCTTTCAATGTGCAACAGTCAAACACAACAGAGAATCGTTTCGAAGCGAAAAAAATATTTTTTGAGTTCTTCTTAAGCATTATAACAACAACAACATAAAAAAAAGTTTGATATTTTGGGTAATTAATTTTCACAGCACTTTGTTGATATCAAGAAAATTTGTTTTTCTTTCGTAATTCTTCTTTTTTCTCTTTTTTTCTCCTCACATGCGATTGCACGATGATTGTTCAGAAAGAAATTTTTCCTTTTCGTTGATTGAAATTTTCCACTTTTTTATATTTTTCTTTTATTAATTCGAGGAAAATTTACTTGTACACAATGGTTTATAAGGACACTTGTTAATGTTGATTTATACGTTAAAGGGTTTTCATGACTATGATTAAGGTTCTGTTAAGGCACATTAAGAAGTATTTTTAGTGGTGTGTTTCCGTTTTGTCTATGGCGCCTTTTCTAAGCGAGAAACAAATATGCGCGAACGCCTTGACTTCGGAATGAAAACTGACAATAAAAACCGCGAACAAATTTTCGTGGGTCTCCGCGAAACACAAGCTAATGTTACTATTGTATGAACACAACGATCACCAATCCCATTACAAATCCAACATGCGATGTGCTTTGTTTAAAGTCACTAAGTCGAGTTAATGTTGCTTATTGGAGTTGATGGCTTTTCGTTGGCATCACACTCTGAAATGAGTTTGCACTCACATATGTTTAACATTTTACAACGAACATCGCGATGATCTAAAAATAGAGAATGACGTTATTTTCAAGCACCATCATTGGCTGCCGGTGATGTAAGCGACTTTCAGCTTCGTGTCGGTTGCTTTCAAAGCATTGCAGAGACATGGCACCCATACATCGAAACTATTTTGCATAAAACATTCTCAACTGTGTAGCGAAAGTAATGAATGGATTATCAGTGGCGGCTTTTAATCAATTAATTAAGTATTTACTTGTCAGAATTTTCCATCGAAATATCAGCCGCACCTTTGACAAAAATCAGAAGTTGTTAAGGAAAATTGATTTTTCTTTTAACATGTGAAAAAAATTCTTTTTAAAAATTTTATCTCCACCTTTGTGCCTTGATCTTCATTTTTGTTATGAATAAAATCAGGCAAAAAAAATAAAATGTAAGAAAAATATTAATAAGAGAAAAGAAGTTTGATGTGTTTAAATGAAACAGAACCCCATGATGTGTTTGTTGATTTAATTGCTCGTAGCGAAAAGCCAGCAGCAGTAACCAAATGGATTTGAATATGTGCTGTTAAGCCAATCGTGACCGAAGCTGCCTTGTTGGGGCTGCGTATTAATTGGTACTAATTCTCGTCAAAAACAAATTAATCACAGATGATAATAACACAAGACATTAAATTGGGACGCAGCGAATAACGCCAATAAGCACTTTTTAATTTCGATAATTTTACTTCATCATGAAACATGAAAAAAAGTTAATTCGGCAATGTTGTGGATATCTAGAAATATTCTTTTACGACCTTGAACTTTCCATCTCAACCATTTCTTAGTTCCTCAACTTCTTCCCATTGAATAAATATTTTAGAAAGTTTATTTTTAAAAAAAAGTGTGACAAACGATCGTACACATCCCCATCGCCTTATTCAAATGCTTCCAGAAGAAATAATTTACGACTTTTTTTCATTTGCCTTATTGTTGATGTTCCTGCATGAAATTATATGAAAAAAAATGCTTAAAAAACTCAAAAGAATGAATACATTCATATAACACATTCGCTTACAAATTAACGCGCGGCGGCTTCTTCAGCTGTGTGTGCATGGCTGTAGTCGCGATAAGTCGTGACCTTAGAGAATATTTTGTATATGAATTAATTAGAAATCTGGAGGATTGATATAAGAATTCACTAATTTTAGAGACTCTCAACTTGAATGGTTGTGGACAACACATTTGAAGACACCGCAAAGTCGTAGAACAAAATTAGGAAGTAATTTGTAATTTTTTCTCTTGAGATTTAAGTTTGTTCTAAGACTCACTTTACTTTGTTTGTATAAGTTTCAACATCCATCCACTTTGCCACCTTGCCTTGTGATTTTATAGTTTCATAAACGACGATAACAATCAGGGATTGGTGTTGCTACATAGCAAAAGATTTTCAATAAACGCTAAATTAACAAAGAAACTCGCTTTCATCTTCACACTTCTGGAATTCCGTGGCAATAAAAATAGCGTGACATTGAAGCGCTTGTGTTTTTTGTCTTCTTTTTTTACAATAAATCTTCATAATGATAATTGATGGCTCTTTAGTATTCCGACAGGGGTCAAGTCAGGGGGCGACAATATACATTGCAATTATCAACTAGACTCTGTCGATTATAAAGACCACCCTCAAATCTCTTTAATTACAATTCTCAATTTGTATTTTATGTTAATTAAAAGCGAATCAACAAATATCTTGCTCGTTGATTTGAGATTTTATTATTCGATGCAATTTCACGGCGACATGCGGATGAGTTGTCACAAAATCTTTCCAATATTATATCAATGTTGACATCAAGTAAGCGTTTTTACGACTTTCAGAAACGTGACGAGATATTCATTCTGTTCTCAACTAAACCGGTGCTTAATGGAATTAAAAATAAGCTCAAGCCGATTTCTGTTAGAATAAGTGAAACACACCTTCTTAGCTTTACTGAAAAAATAAAATAAAAATACGCTCTGGTTGTGTTCTATACGAACAGTTCATGTAAATGTGAGTTTAAGCGCACACTTTTTATCTTTTGAAAGTAAACAGAAAACCGTTCTCCATCGCACGAAACTCGGATACGTTAATGAATTAATATTTTCTTCTTTTTTTTCCTTCCGATGTATATTTTTGTAAACAATCGTGGGACTCTACTGGGTTACTGTAACGTTCATCTACATTTTATTTTGATTCATATTTAATATGTACACTTTTACAATCCCTTAAACTTGAAAACGAATATCGTCGTACACTCCCTGCATTCATTTCCAAATCCAAGGCTTATTTACTTTGTGCAATTCGCTAGCCATTTCCCACACGTATCGTAAATCTTTTTGCATTCATAAAAACCAAATTTCAATGGAAGACAATTTCATGAAAGAACTACTTGTTGATTCTTTTATCATGCATTCAAGATTGTTCTATGATAGATAATTCAAAACTAACTTTTATTACATTTTTCCCCGTAACTTTATCTTGAGTTTAAGCAAACACAAGTATCAATTCGAGAAAATATTTATTTAAATTGATTTTCACGAGTTTCAGATGCTGATTTTTCGAATAAATATCTATCTGTTATTGAAGAAGATGAAAAAATATCGAAGTTTACACATTCATGACGTGACAATCGAAAGGAAAGACCCACATTTCATCTTAAAAATAACCACTTCACTTTTCAGTGGGTAACACCTGTTTCAACCTTGTCTAGTGAACTCATCAATACTTACTTTGTTTGACCGGAAATCTGTCCTCATAACTTTCCAATGATGATTATGACAAATTTCAGACTCCCAGTCTAGGTTTATTCAGTGATATTTTTGTGAGCAACACCCCGACATTTTTTACCACTTAGAAGAATTATTTATAAATAATACTTGAACGTAATCGAATCGTCGTCACGATGTTCATGTCATAACTGACTCACGCCTCTAAGGGAATTGAAAGAATGAAAGAAGAAAAAAAAAGCAAATTAACAATAAAATTTAAATTGATAAATTATTCATATTGGAGATTCTGAAGGAATCTTAAAGTAATTATAGCCTCAAACTCATAAACACTTCGAAGAACTAACATATGAAGTGCTGATCTAACGATTGATAATAAAAAATAATATTTATGAAACAAAATGTATAAAAAAAAAGTGCTTGCGAGAAATAAATTTATTATCAGTACTTTAAAATAACTTTTCTATGTACTCGATGAAAGAATTCTCTAGAAATCAATTAATAATAAAACTTTATCAAATAAAATCCACTTGCACTATATCCGCTTCTTTTCGTGTGAACTTAATTTCATGGTTGTTTCGTTGGGAACTTTAATAATGCAAATGTTTTCAGTCAACAGAAGTGTTCTCTGCGAAATGTCACGGTAAATCAAATTCATCACATGGCACTTCTGTTTATAATAAAATAGGAAAAAAACCTTTGTTTGATGCTTGCGCAGATAACAGCAAACACTTGATACAGACGATTTCTAACAATAACGATTTTTATTTATTTTTGGGGCTTTATTTTCGTCGAACAACGGAAATTTAAATTCTTCTTCTCCTTGTTCAGCATCTAAATGAAAGCAGAAATGGTAAGTTAATTCCTTTTTATTTATGAGGATTTCATGGCTTTCTCCATTGAATATTTACTTTACTGAGTCACTTTATTCCAAGGGATTTAATTTAATAGTCGTAACTTGAAGCAGAAAAAAACACTTGAAAGCTTTTAAAGCTTAATAAATAATAAAATATTCTAATATGTAATCTACGCTGCTTAATTAATCATAATTAATCATTGTCTTGTCAATTCCCACTCAATGCCATAATTTTGTCTTCTCATTTTATGTCTTCTCACTCACTCATGTCCTCTAATCACATGTTAGCCATTCATCAACCAAACAATCTCAATATATCACAAAATATTAATAAAATCTTCTCTTGAAACAATGACGATGGTTATGACTTGTTAGTTTTCTAGACGCGTATCATTTTCATATTAGTATTCATCATAAATTTGTTCTATCAGTCTTTTCGGTTAGGGAATCTCCTCATAAAGAAGATATGACCTCATAAATCATCAATTTAAATAAACTTTTTTATTTTCTATATGAATCATTATAGCGGGTACAAGTAGATCAATTTAAATCAAAACTTTCAAGTAGATCTTCTGCGAGCTTTTGAAGTAGATAAAAAGTTTTGAAGATCAGTGGTAGAAAACTTCAAAACCTGATCTTTCTTTTCGCATCTTCCAAATTATTTAATTTTCTTCTTTTGTTAGCATTTTACTAATATCTGTGGCATCTTTTTCTGCAAGTTTCTTCTTCTGTTTCTTTTAATAGTAAAAAGTAACAATTGCCATGATGATCAGATAAAAATTTTAAGGACTTTTGATCATTAAAAATTGATTCATTTTACATTAACGAACATTATCTAACATAACGCGTGATTGACATTACAAAAACCATCACCTTCATCCTAATGATCACCTTAACCTGTGCACCACAAACTACATAAAACATAAATCTTTATTTTAGGAAATCAATTATCCAGCAAATATTTACTTTTATATTTCACCACACATTGCATGACAAGGAAGAAGAAAACTAATTAGCGCATTTATGGAAATCGCTTTGCCGCATCGTGATCGCATGTGAGCGATTCAATTGTGTCTCTGAGACACTTGCACATCCAGATAAAGCATTGAAGGCCGTTTGCGGTGCCCAAGTACATTCGAGTCATTTATCAAAATCAAATTCTTTTGTCACTTTAAATGGATCTTCTATAAAAATAAGATCAGAGCGATGAAAAAGCGGTTAACTCAACTAGCGGGTTCACATCTTATTATTATTTTTTTGCACAATTAAACGTGAATGATTTGTAACGAACAAGATGAAGAAGAAACAGTAAACGAAAGCAGACGTTTATTACTGCTGCACAAGCTTCTTCTGTGATGTCAAATGATAACATTCAAGTGTTTAACTCTTCTGATTGACTCTTTATTAAAGTTGTTATGATGTGGGCATTACATAACAGTGTTAATCAAGCCCATCAAACATCAGAAAAAATTATGAAAAATAAAAAGAAGAAACAAAGATTCAATTTTCTCCATTCACAGCAACGATCATGATTTTTGTAGTACAAATTTGCATTACAATTCAGCGCTCGCTTCCATTTGTTGACTAAGGAATAAAATCAGTGAATGAAATAAACATGAAGAAGAAGAAATAAGTCGTGCAATTGAAATGGAAAGGCCTTGAAACTCAGATACATTTTTTTCCTCTCTTTTGAACATTATGTGAACAGCGGTGGAATTTATATTTATTTTCAAGAAGCTGTAAGATTAGAAGTTGATGCGTGATTTTCGAATGTGATTTAATAACCGTTAATCGATCTCGTTCCGAGTACTTGAAAAACATTGGAACAAGTTTTCATTTACCATTATCTACTTTATTAACACATTTCATTTATTTACACAGTATCGTAAATAATAGCAATAAGCGAAAATTTTATTGCACAGGTGAACATTTAATGGTTTTTCCAAGGAGTTGAGCTTGTAAGATTGGAACATAATCGTCGTATTCAGCTTGATAGAAACTTCCAGCAACAAGTTCTAAATCATAATTATCCATTAATTCCTTAGTTGATGTATTAGGACGTCCGGAAAATGAACGATCGGACACAAAAGGTATATCATAGTTCGTGTACCCTTTAATTTGCTTGAAAAGAAGGAAGATGTATCGATGTAAACCAGTGTCCATTGGTGGAGCAGATCCACGGTATTCGACAATTGTTTCACCAACGTTTTGATTGTTTATGTTCACTACCAACCAATGTCTTATCTCCCCCAAAGTTGGATTTTCCCTTGTAGGTGCGTCGGGGTCTGTAGTTAGTCAGTTGTGTAAAGCAAAGATCATTTTATAATAAATATTGTAACTTACCAGTCATCAACAATGTATAATAAACGCCGTCTTCCTTAGTCCATTCAACTGTTGGTTTATCCTTTACTTGAGTTGGTGTTAAAACGTTCCCTAATTCCACTGTGACACCTGAAGGATAATTTACACTCAACATCGCGATGTCAGGTATGTCATCGAGAACGTCTGGAACAATTTTTTCTTCAATGAATTTATCTCTGACTTCTGCTGATTCAGATTGATAGCAACTCAAGACAAATAGAAATATGATAGAAAGTGATTTTCCAGACATATTTAATTTAATTTGTTGAATAAAAGAGGAAAAAAACTTCGTTCTGAGGTTGATTCGACTCTGAAGTTGACTAAATATTCTCAAAACTTTGAAAAATGAGCATTTTAAAATGGTTTATAGTCGTCGAATTTCACTCTGCTGTTGTCTACCGTACAAAAAAAATTATATTCAAAAAATCTTTTGAATAACATCCTCACTCACTCACTGTTTGATGGTTTGAAGCAGGAGAAATGAGATAGAAGTTTATTTAAAAAGAGTGCTTGAAACCTTCAAACTTGTTAAAAGAGAAATTAAGTCGATAAAAATTTATTCAATTTTAGAAAACTCTGAAAAAACTTATTTTTTTACAAATTTGAAACGACACTGCGAAAGTACTCCTCATTATCTCGTATACAGTGGAATTTTGATAAGCTGATGGCTCAAGGTGTATCCGATTATCGAGGTCATCATGAAAGAACATGTAAGTGTTTTTGTAAGGTAAAGGGTTTGAAGCGACGAAAAAAGAGCATTCTTAAAACTATTAAACAGATGATAATGTATTGACGTCAATTTGTACAAGTTTAATTGTGAAATGGAAAGGCCTTGAAACTCAGATACATTTTATTTCCTCTCTTTTATTTGAACATTATGCGAACAGCGGTCAAATTTATATTATTTTCAAGAAGCTGTAAGATTAGAAGTTGATGCGTGATTTTCTAATGGATTTCGTGTAGTCTTTTTTACTTATAAAGTCTTACAAGCTTGCCTTGTTCATCATAGCCATAGACAGGATCTCTAATGGCTTCAACAGGCGAATATCTGTCAGATCAAATTAATTACAATTAGTCAATGAGAGAAACGAACTCAAAGAAGAACGTGAAACTCACCTTAATTGTGCGGAAAATCCATTAATTTGACGGTCTTCTTCCGTTTGTTGCGTGGCGAAACGCACTTTTTGCAGTGAGTTGTCCGGCAACAAAATGTAATACTGACCGACTTGCCCTTGTTGCTTTTCATCAACATAGTTTGCATTGGCTTGTGCATTAGATATGGCAATGACGGTTCCTTCTTCATCATCGCCGTCATCTAAAATTTCATCATTTTCATCTTCATCTTCATCATCTTCTTCTTCGTCATCATCGTCATCATCATCTTGGGGTTCTTGAGGTTTCTTCTCTTCATCTTCTTCTTGGGAAGGTTCAGGTGCGTTGTTGTTGTTGTTTTCTGGTGGAATGTTATTTGTTGATACTGGTGGGCCATAAGCTCTATGCGGTTGAACATTTTCCGATTGAACAGGCAGTTGTTGAACATCGTCCTTTGGTTTATTTTCATCCGAGGGTTCTTCAACTCTTTCAAAACTTATTTCTTTCAATTGCGCACTTGATGGAGCAAATTGTGGTGCAAACATGGGAGATAACAAGAATGGATGACCGACAAAAACTGGAGTTTGAATTCTTGCAAGTATTGGACGTGCTTGAATGTTTGATTTCCGATCTGGTTGAAATTGAGATGAAGCATCGGCTGATGGCAATCCTTGCACTTTTAACATATCAGTTTCATCCTGAGTCGGTGTTGTGGGTGGAAGATAATCATTGCTTAATGTTGTACTTTCAACACCATCAGCGTCTTTACGTTCTTCTCGTGGTGTTCCATATTTTTGCTTGGGAAGTTCGAGACGTGCACCCTGCGGCTTCCATCCTTTTGCTGGATAAGGCGGGAGCTTATCAGGAAATCCCAAAGATAAACTGAATAAAGCACAAACAACAACTAAAACCTTCATCATGTTTCCACTTGTTCTGCTTCGAAACTATTACAGCAGCGATTGATAAAGAACTGAGTAGCACAAAACAACTCATCAATACTATTTATATTCGAAAATTTATTTATTTTTTGAAAGAAAAAATATTGTCAATCTGGTGACACAACCAAAGCTTATAGAAATAACTTTGAGTAAAGTTTTTAAGGTCTCGAGAGAGCGAAAAAAGAAGTTAAAACTCATCCAGGTACTACAATTTAATTAAACATTCCACGTGCGTTTTGCAAACACATTTTTTATGGATATTTTGAGTTCTCAAGCTAATAACAATCAACTTATAAATTTTCAACGTCGCTCTTTAGATTGTTAAACCTTAAAGCAATGTAATCTTTTAATTTACAAATCTAAAGACAAGGTTTTGTTGATAAATTCTTGTACGAGTACATCACAAAGAGTCTGATTGTAATTTAACATCCATCGCCTCAAATCTAATTGCCTTGATTTGAATTTTATTGACACTTCGATTACATATGATGAGTCATTTTGTGCAGCAAATTGCTAAGCAGTTTGCATTTGCAAATATTTGCGATTCATTAAAATTTACATTAACCGAAAAGCACAACAATCAAAATTCAAATTAAATGTTTATTTGTTTATTCTTCAATGCTTTTTAAAACACGTGCTCATCATGAAGTTTGAATTTGAAATTTTACTTTTGTTTTCTCTTCTTTATATAGCACAGCATGAGAATATTTTGAGGGTTTTTCAGGTGTTACAATTGGAGAAGTTTTTGAAAATTGAGATGCCAGATATATGAAAAAGTTGTTCTATTAAATGTTTAGATGTAAATTTATTACCTTCATGTTAATTAAATTCACAAACTTAGGAAATTTTTTCTTTGGAAAGCTCGTGGTCAATGAGCTTCGGAAGGCGCTCTTGAAAATGCATTCGTGATATGAAAGGGAAATTGCATTAAGTCATTATTATAAGCTTTACGACGAGTGCGGCAAACAAAGAAGAGATTCATCAAAACTCATAATATTGTTTAATAATTTCATTACATAATCATTTTGTGTTGCTTTGAAAGTCGATTTGAAGATCATAAATAACTCAAGAGAGAGAGAAACATTAAACGTGTTCAAGAATTGACGCGTAAGTCATGTGAAAATTATTTGATGAGGGCATCTTTCGATTGTGTGCCGATTTAATAATTATTTTCGTACAAAACCAGTCGCTGGTTCTTCTTCATATTTAAGTCATAAACACGTCTGTTAAGCGGACCACCTGGTTGTGTTTATAGGTCAGTGTCGGGTGTAATAGAAGATATTTAACAAACTACATCGGACAATGATTTATGCAACACCATTCAATTGTAACTAATAGAATTCAAATGAGAATTTAACTAAATTTTGTTTCAATGTTTATGCAGCTGTAAAGTGAAATTAAAAAAATTTGACTTGTCTTGTACAAATTTGAGCCATGCATTTGAAACTTTAAACGTGAACATATATGTTTCAATCATTAATGTTGGTTTATGCCGGTAGACTATGCATAAACTTAATTAGAATTATTATTTTGTTCTCTTTCAGAGAAAGTTTCTTTCAAAGAAAATTGAAGGTAAAAACCGAAAAAAATTAATCAACTACAATTTAAAATTTAAAAGTCAAAATTTCCAAGACCTGAGAATGTTTATAAAACTTGTACAAATTGACGTCAATATCATTTTCATCTGCTTAATTGTTTTACGAATCATGTCTCATTGAACACGAATACCGAACACTTTCATTACTTATTACTTTAACTTTTGTTAAAGTAATAAGTAATAAAAGTGTTCGATATTCGTGTTCAGTGTTTTAGAATTAGTGATACTTATTACCTACGTGTTTCAAAACAATCAAAATATATTACATGTCTCATTTTTCAAAGTTTTTTCAAATTCTGAGTCGAGTCAACCTCAGAACGAAGTTTTTTTTCGTTTTTCAATCAACAAATTAAATTAAATATGTCTGGAAAATCACTTTCTATCATATTTCTATTTGTCTTGAGTTGCTATCAATCTGAATCAGCAGAAGTCAGAGATAAATTCATTGAAGAAAAAATTGTTCCAGACGTTCTCGATGACATACCTGACATCGCGATGTTGAGTGTAAATTATCCTTCAGGTGTCACAGTGGAATTAGGGAACGTATTAACACCAACTCAAGTAAAGGATAAACCAACAGTTGAGTGGACTAAGGAAGACGGCGTTTATTATACATTGTTGATGACTGGTAACATACAAGTTTCAATATGAAATGATCTTTGCTTCACACAACTGACTAACTACAGACCCCGACGCACCTTCAAGGGAAGATCCATCTTTGGGGGAAGTAAGACATTGGTTGGTAGTGAACATAAACAATCAAGACGTTGGTGAAACAATTGTCGAATACATTGGATCAGGTCCACCACTGGACACTGGTTTACATCGATACATCTTCCTTCTTTTCAAGCAAATTGAAGGATATACGAACTTTGATTTACCTTTTGTGTCCGATCGTTCACTTCCAGAACGTGTTAATACGTCAACTAAGGAATTAATGGATAATTATGATTTAGAACTTGTTGCTGGAAGCTTCTATCAAGCTGAATACGACGATTATGTTCCAATCTTATTCGCTCAGCTCTCTGGAAAAACCATTAAATGTTCAACTGTGCAATAAAATTTTCGCTTATTGCTATTGTTTGCGATACTTTGTAAACAGATGAAATGTTGTAATAAATTACACAAAGCTTAATGAAAATTTGTTTCAATGTTTTCCAAGTAGGTACATGCACTCGGAACGAGATCGATTAATACTAAATAAATAACTTTGTATCTCATGAACATAAATAAATTCATAAACTAATAAGCTTGATGAATTGTTACTTTTTAGATTGAGTTCTAACATCCTGCAGAGGCCTAAGATGACCTGGTGGGGCCTGCATTTGAACAAAATTTACATGTTTAGAAATTTTACTTGATAAATTAATTCTAAAAATATAAACTTGAAAGAATATTTTTATTATTTTGATCAAGAGATCAATCAACACTCATAAAAGAGATTCATCAACACTCAAATTATTGTTTAATAATTTCATTGCATAAATATTTTGTATTTCTTTGAAAGTCGATTTGAAGATCATAAATAACTCAAGAGAGAGAAGAACATTAAACGTGTGACTGCATTCGCTGGGTTTTCTCGAAATTTAACTCATAAATGTCTGGTTGTGTTTATAGGTCAGTGTCAGGTACAATAGAAGATATTTAACGAACTGCATCGGACAATGATTTATGTAACACCATTCAATTGTAACTAACAGAATTCAAATGATTTTTGTTTCAATGTTTATGCAGCTACGAAGTGAAATTAAAAATAAAATTAAAAAACTTTTGACTTGTCTTGTACAAATTTGTTCGCTGATTTTATTTTTCCAACAAAAAAGAGAATTTCTCATTGTCATGGCTTCTTCATATTATAGAATAAAAGGAAAATTAATATAAAAAAAAATATTTACAATGCAAAGGACGATGACATCCTGTTAAGAGTATTTAGCAATTTCCGATTTTACATCGGTAGGGGGAAAGAAAAAAAATATTTGTCTAGCTTTTCAACAACGCAGTCAAATTGCAAGTTTCACTGAACTCAAGAAATCAAAGCTAAAAATCTTCTTTGATTTATGAATTCGTTTAGCACCAATAAACAATTTGAACTCGTTGTTTAGCCTTAAATTAAGTAGAAATTATTGACTAATATGATTCTTGCATTTGAGAATCTAATCTTCGCAAAATAGAAATTCAAAGTGAGCGCATTTCGTGTCCATAAATGATTCGCGTGTTGTGGGTGTAGAAATAATTTTAATATCCGCCAAATCCTTGAGCGTTATTATTGTAACCTTGAGCGTTGTTGTTATATCCGTTGCCACGACCAGTATCTTCATAAGTGATGGTTGGACGGTAGCCGTTCTCATCAGCAATGTAATTCACAACCTATGTTCGTTTCGAAAGATAAAGATAAGCGGATTAAATGAATTACTAGAAATGGAATTAAATTCTCACTTGTTTACGACCATCAGGCAACAACACGTAATACTTTCCAGTAGCAACAGATCCGTCACGTTGTTCTTTGTGTCCGAATTCGAGATCAGCTTGTTGGTCTTGTACATCATATTGGAATTCGGATTTGGCTGGTTCTTGATATCCGCCGTTGGAGTATCCACCGCTGCTTGGATATCCGTTGTTTCCACCGTTAGTGTAGCTTGATCCACTGAAAGAATCTTGAGATGGGACGCCATATGAGTTTGATGGGGCTTGTTGGTAGCTGTTGGCACGTTGGCTATCGAAGTTGTTGAAATCTTGAGCTGCTGGTACGCCATATGAAGTTGAGGGTGGTCCGTAGTTTGAGTTTGGCTGTTGAGCTGGTGCGCCGTAGTTTGAGCTTGGCTGTTGAGCTGGGGCTCCATAAGATGAACTGATTTGTTGAGCTGGTGCACCGTAGTTGGAGCTTGGTTGCTGTGCAAATGAGTTACGTGATTGTTGCTTAACAATTTTAATATTTTCATGAAAATAAGAAAATTTTGAATACTGATTTCGATGAAATTACCTGAGATGGTGCTCCGTATTGGCTTCTTGGCTGTTGTTGACGTTGTGGTGCTCCGTAGTTAGTTCTTGGCTGGGATTGTCCGCCGAAACTGCTTCGTCCCTATTTAATAAAGTTTCAAAGTTTGTTTTATTAAATTTAATTCCACTTGAGTGCACAAACCTGAGATGGTGCACCATACTGGCTTGATGGAGATGAAAAGCTTCTAGCTTGTGGTGGCAAGTAAGAACTACGTGGTGCTGGTGGTTCAGCAAACACAGCAGCCATCAGGAAAGTTGAAACCATTACAAACTGTGCAGAGAAAATATATGAAAAAGTTGTCATATTGAGTTAGATTTTTCCACTTGATTTTCTTTTCAAACAACACTTAACAGTTTAAGAATTTTCATGAAAGAAAAAAATCTCTTTTAATTTAATGTTTGTCTGATTGTGGAAATGTCTTGGTTTTTATGTTTTCTTTCATCACGCAATCAAAACGGTTAAGTAACGACGTGACAGTTCATTTTTCACAGAAATTTTCTTGGTTTTCCACATCGTTTTAAAAAGTGTCGCATTGCATGTTTTCCCATTTGAGCGATTTAAAAAATCTAATTTTATTTTTCTTTTCCTTTCTCTCTTTCATATTTCTGCGTAGAATATCAAATTTCCCGATAAATCATTTGCATAACATTGAACACGTTTCAGCGCAATACTTCACCACGTTTGTTATATTAGAATCGTGTCGAGATTCAATTTCAGTTAAAACGATTTTATTAATCAACATTTGCCTCAACTTTTTTCATTCTTTTCTATTTTTTTCGATTTTGTTTTATTTTTCGTACCTTCATCATTGTTGTTGGATATAAATTCACTTTTAAAATTCTAACGTTAAAGTTGATGTAATGAATGAATGAAACTTTAAAGCTTTCACAACACTTCAAATAAAGAATATTTGATTCTATTCAGGTGGAATGCTACAGATCTGAATGCTTGATTGTTAATTGTCGAATGAATAATTTTCCTAAGATACATCGCGTATTTATATGAGATTCGACCTGCAAAAATCTGTATCTCTCCCAGTCTACTAAAAAAGTCTCAAGAGTAAACCACACTTTAGCTGAAAGAAGAAATAAAAAGCACTACTTACAACAACAGGCAAATGAAATAAGAAAAAAAAAAGAAGAAGGAACACAAATCTCTGCCTTACGAGATCGTATAGCGCGAGTAAGTTTCATTGAAGTTTTGTATGTTTTTCACTTCTTTCGGTCGTGTTTTTCTCTTCTTACAATTCACTCCACCAGCTGTATGAATGGAAGAAGAATTGTAACAATTAGTGTACATGTTGGCGATGCGATGAGACCTTACCAATGCACACATACTGATCACAACTTCTTGTGGGTGTCTAGATTCATTAACAACTCTTATTTGCATGACAATTAAAGTGTCGTTAAGTGTTCTTTTATCCTTTGTCTTCTTAAAAGTTTTAATTTGAAGTTCCATTGAAAATTAGCTAAAACGATTGAACATGTAAATGTCTAGTCAGCCTCTCATCATCCCAAAACGCTTCTCTTTGATCCCCACAAGTGAGAGTGAATCTGCGATCACAACATAGATGCATAGAAGAAAAAGATTGTTCCGAAGATTGCAGAGCATCAGAGCAGTACAATAAATAAATATTTTGAATAGAAATGAAATATTAAAGAAAATTATGATGATGGTTGGTTGCCCAAACAAATATCATTCAATTTGCGTTTGTTTCTTAAAAGAGAAGAAACTGAAATTTGATTTTATGTTTAATGAATGTTAAGGAGTTTTAATGTAGAAATTTTTGTGACTATAAGGGTATGAACGACATTAAAGGCAAACATATTTTCGTGGACCTGATTTCCGTCAATGTCAAATGTCTAATGAAGTGAAATTGATTTCTTGAAGTGGTTGTGAAAGAAATTCATGGATCTGAATATGTTTGTATGTTGCCTGCAACATTTGTCGATCGTTAACATCTTAATTCATTTTATTATCTTATTTTTATTTGAGTGCACTTATCCACGTGCTGCTAACGATCTTGACACCGTTCTTCGTTATTCCTCAATTTAACGATTAAATATTTATTGAAGAAGGAAATAATTTTCGGATGATTTGATTCAGCTGATATCGTTGGTGTTTAATCCAATTACTTTTTTATACAAAATTATCTCCTAACACGCAGTGATTCGAATTCATGATATGAACAACGAGGGGGAAAAATAAATAAAGCAATTTCGATGTAACAACAAAAGCCAATAAAAATTTACTCTTCCAACAATTTGTACAATCTATAAAATGTGTGCCAAAAGCATTAAACTTCTATTTTATTAATATTTTGTCACGAATAAAAGCTTTGCGAAGTGTTCTTGTCAGTTGAGTAATCTTACACTCCAATAAAAGACAAACACGAAGCAAAAGACAAAACAAAACAAAAAAATCTTTAAAAGATGATCAAAAAAGTAACAAGAAGATGCAATAATAAGTGAATTAAGTTGTTTTGTTCATGGATGTGAAACGAGTATAACCGACTACCTAACTTACTAAATATGCAAAAGCATAATTGATGAAGTTTACTAGTGCAATGGAATGGAAGATGAAATGGAAGAGATTTCATGAGCTGTGATAAATCTTTAGACATATTGCATGCTTTAAAGTATTGCTCTAACCAACTTTGCTTCTGAATAGGCAATACAAAGCATCAACATCATGGCAGAGTCACTTTGCTCTGTTTATTATTCAGATTCAAATTAAATTAAAAACAATTAGAGATCACTAAAGAGATTCTTCTTTTTTATATCTTTTACTTTTGTTTATTCAGTTTTAATTTCCATCCTTTTCGTCATTATAAGCATCAGCAAATGTGGTGTCGTAGATATGTTTGTTGTGCTTGCCGACTGATGATAATTTATGTATATGTTCCATTTACGAAATTAAGATTAATTTATGCTACAAATTGGATCATTAGACAATCTACAAATGGTGCTAGATTCAAGTCAATGTTACTTATCCTTTCACTCCTTTGACTTCAAACTAATGCGCATCATTTTGTCGACTAAAGTAATTATCATAAGTAACATTTATGCATCTATTACATAAAAATGCATTCAATTAATGTGCAATCTCATAAATATGCGAGCATGAAGAGATTAACTAAAAATAATGATGCTTTTAAAATGTACAAATGAAGAATGTATTTAATTAGTTAACACATTCTTCAGGGTTGTTGTCATCAAAGATGCTTTAAAGATGAAACAAAATCAAGCATCTAAGTGTTGTTTTGTAATTAAAAAAGTAGAGAAGAAAAAGAAGAAGACGAGAAGTTTAATTTTATTACCGTCCGAGAATGTTACGATGCAATAATGTGAAGCACAAACAGAGAGAAGTAAATGCGGTAGGTTAGTTTTCATCAGTGTCAGATAATATTAGAAACATCATGTGAAAATTATATTTTAAACCGCGAGCATTTGCAAGACATAAAGAAGTTAAAAGCATAAATAAATCATTGACTAAGTAATTGTAGTGAATTTTTATGATTGTATAACAAACTCTGCTGTCGATCGTAAGGGAGAAAGATTAATGGGAAAATGAATCTGTCGAGTATCGTATATTTTTGCATATTCATAAAGTCATCATCATCATAATAATCATGATTAAATATCATCATCACATTACATCATAGTAAAAGGCCTTCGAAAGAAAAGAATAATTTTCTTGATTTTCCGACTGCACTCTATTTCGACATTGAACGAATAGATTTAAATGCAACATGTAGACGGAGTGACGGTTTGCAAAAGCGAGAAGTAAACGTGTAGAATATCATAAATTACGTACGAATGACTTTAAAATTATGATGCTAATTTTACATGATGCCTTTTGTTTCTTGAATTTTGCAAACCATTTTCTTTGGAATGAAAACAGAGAAAGATGTGATTCATCAGAAGAACATGTTTTAAAAATAATGAAACTTATTTCTTTTTGCGGTTTTACTTAAAGCTTTGTATAATTTATTTACTTATGCTATGATTTACATTCTCAAACTTGAAACGTTGTTTGTTCTATGAACTAATCATAAATAAATGCTTTGCATAAACGCGTTGTTAAAATACTTACAAAGTTAATTGTTGAGTAACTGTTGTAAGATGATCTTCAGGAAAATTGCAAGTTTAATTGAAGTATTAGAGGCCTAAGTATCAACTTGAATACTTGGACTGTCAATATTTCGATTTCTTCTTTATACTTTTTTAAACAAATGATCCGCTGGTTGATGCTCGCTGTTTCATTTTCAATTCTGCTGAGTAATGATCGATTCAATTATATCATTACAGATCATCAACTTTTTTATTATTATGATTGAATTAAATCTTCATTGATTTAGATCGAAAACCGATCTTCATCGTTTTTCCGCTGCTGATGAGCAGTCACAAGTGTGCGGGTGACTTATTTAACGATCTGACGCGTAGGATTTCAAAGGAAAAAATCATTTGAAATGAGTTCAAGTCTTCTGTTGGAATATGAAAGTGAATTGAGTGCAAAAATAAATTGTAGAAGAAAATCAAATCATCATCTGACATGATCAATTTATTGCGAAGGTCATCATTTTGTAACATTAATTTCATTCGATTTGAATGTTGAACTCATCGATATTGCTTATGAGACAAGAAGAGCGATGAAGAAGTTATGTAGTGGCTTGATGAAGTGCACAGTCTGTCAAACAATTTTCATCTTTTTCCTTTGTTGCTTTGTTAAATCTTTTGTTCACAAGCACGGGTCAGCTTATTGTTTAGAGTTGAGAGATCTTTCGGGCAACATTTCTTGTTTATTTAGCAAACCAGTAAACCAGCAAACATCATTCCTTCTTGTTTATTTTGTACTTAGTTGAAAAGTCGCAACTTATGTTAAACATTAAAGTAAAGTAAAGTAAAATGATGCAACTTTTGTTCAACGATCATGTTCATATTGTTCTCATTTTTCGGCATCGGCAGAAAAAGAAATAACAAAAAAATTTGAATTTTTATGGATTATTGTTTCATCTTCTGGTTGTAACGAAATGTTGTGTTAACTTGATGAATTTAAATTAAATAGTCACAAGAATGGTGTAAGTAAATGCTTTGATTTCGAAAATATTTAATGCAAGATCAACGGCGAGTGAAGAAAAGTTCAAGGTCGTTCGTTGAAGTAAACTCTAAATGGATGAAAAGTTGGTGGACAATTTTATCATTAATCATCGAAACGAAAACTATGAAGCACTCTTCCTCGCAATCTTTAACATATGATCTTGAATACCACCAATCAGCTCAAAATGGATGAGTGTTGTTAATCGTCACAATGTTCCACAAGCATAAGGAACAACGAGGATTAACGAGCTTACTATTAATGACGAACAAGATCGTCCAGATGATTTAAATCAATTTTTCTGCTTTAAATTCAAACAAAGCGATGGTTAAAATTGAAGGTAAGGCACAGCACGTTTAATAAATATAAAGTTGCAGAATCAAACTTATTATTAAAAGCGTAAGTCAAGCATCAAAGGTTGTAAGTGCTATTAAGAAATAAATTGGAACTGCACTTTGATGTCATTGCAATACAACTCATAATGAGTTGAAGATTCTCAACATCAACTATGAAATAGAAGAAAAATATTCAACAGTCAAGTAGCCACGCCATGAAATGAAAACCATAAATGCACAATCGCACAGTAAAAATTTACAATGCACTTCCATATTCCACCCAATGATTTATGAAGTATTACATTAGGAACTGATGGAACGAGGGAGACAACTTTGTCTTATGCAAATGATGCATTCTTCTCAACCCAACATGACTCAACTTCGAAGAAACTTCTTCTTTTTGTTTATGAAAAGATTTATAATAAAATATTTTTCAAGTTCAAACTAAACATAATGATGATGCTCCAAAAAGATCCGGTGTTATTGAAAAAGTTGCTCGTTACTTTCAGGAAATTGTAACCATGAACGCGAGCGAGTATCTACATATTTATTCATGTTTATCAATGAAGCCTACACAGAACAAAACTTTTATCCACAAATTTGAAAAGAATGAAGCTTTAAAGCTTTCGGAGAAAGAATTCCCTGAGGGAAAATTCTGATAAAGTGTGTGGGAAACTCGACAGAATTAACAACCATTAAGAACACTTAAACTCATACAGAAGCTCTTCTTGATTGATCTGAAGAATTTATTCGACTAATTCAAGGAGATTTGTTGAAGTCTAATGAGACTCCAGGAAATCGAGACGATGATTATTTTCTATCAATAATAAATGAAGCAACAACTCCCACTGAAGTCAAAATAGAATTCTCATCTGACAAGTTCAGTTCATAGTGTCACTTATGCGATGATCATCAAAAGGCAAATTCATGCTTATTCGCAGCCTCATCCCACAATAGCCATCATATTCATTTGTCATTCTTTTTCTTGTTTGCTTTTGCTTTTGCACGTTTGAAATCCATATGTGTGATGATGCTTCTCTCTTCGGGTTTCATGTAAGGTCAGCCATGAATGATCTACATTCAGAAATACGAAATAAATCTCTCAAAACATCTCGAAAATCTTAATTGCTTGGATGTTGCTTACAAACAAGTACTCGAAGTCAACAGAGAAATAAATTTTGAAGAACATCACGTAATCGATGTTTAACTTTTTATAATAAATATCTAAATCGAAATAAAAAAGTTTAATTTTATTAATGTTCGTTCATTGCCGCCTTGTAAAAAGCATAAAACATGAAACTATATGAATCTTCATTTCGTTCCTCTTTAATTTATGATTCCATTCATGGGAGGTTTAAAAGAAGTGTTTTCTTAATTCGCTTTAAATATTTTTATTTTTTTTCTTCTTCTTCGCTGCTTATAGCGACGCTTCAACGACGACTTTTTTGTTTCATCTTCATGAAGTTTTTTGAGAAGAAAGAAAAACTCGTAATTGCTGTTTAAATGTGATGTGTTAGCTGCATGTGAAACGGATACCAACAGTGAACAATTGGCTTATAGTTTAGCTTATTAAATTCAGGTTAGAGAATCTCAAGAAGCATTTATTGCGCTAATTTCACGGTTTAAATTAAAATGTTTCTCTTAAATTTTAATCGACGCAAGGCTGTGGCGACGAAAAGCCTTCACGTTCTAAATTGAAATTATCGATCAAAGTTCAAGAATGTTAAATTTTTAACTGAGAAGAAGATTCGTTCAACTCTTTCAAAATGAAAAATAATAAAAAAAAATGAAATGAGAGCGGTGACATTAGATAATCTGAAAAGGTTTTCCTTGCCGATGACATAAGTCATAAATTCGAATAAATTGAAGAAAAGATTTCATCATTGAACTTTCATTGGAAAGCAGTCGATACGAAGTTGAAAACAAACTTACACATTGCTTCACATGTCTCTGAAAGAGGAAGTTTCAAACTCTGCCAATCACAAAATAAGGCTGAAAAATTTTTACGATAAAAAAAGCGAAATCAAGCCTCATATCGTAAAATACTTTTCCATAAAGATTTTTGCTGCTTTTGGGAGTTCGAAAAAGCCAAAACTTAATCAAGAAACTCATCCGTATGTGAAAAGAAAGGAAAGAAGAAAATGTTCGACAAGGGATCCTTTGAACCGTCAATTTTCAGAATTTTCCGAGCATAAGAAAGAAACCTAATTGTGTGCTTTGATTTCTCGCTGGAATATTTCTCATTAGAATTCGCTTACTTTTTATAACGCTTCACATAGCTCATAATTAAATTTGCCAAAAGATGTAGCAAGGAAAATAAAAGGCTTAGAAAGTTTACGACGCGAGGAAAAATAATTAATTTTGAAAGGCAAACACTGACTTTGTATGTTGCTGTATGTCTCGAGAATTTAGAGCTTTTCTCTTCTTAATCGCAAATAAAAACGAAGCTTTTAATGAAACATGCATAATTAAATTAATCGAGTAAATATTACTCTGTCGCTTGGGATGTTCATAAGAAGATTAAATGTTCGGGGTCATAAAAAAATAATTCATTTGGATAAGCAATTGTTGAAACAATAAAGAAAATGGTGCAAACATTAATTTCTCACTTTTCTTCTTCTTGACAGCCAAAACGAGGAATGCAATGATTCAAATGCTTATCGCTCTATGTTCGCTTTATAACAGTTTCGAGAAAAACTATGTAGAGTGAAAAGCAGAAAACAATTTTTCAAAGTCAAGAGCGGAAATGGAAGAAAGTTTCTCATGGTCATAAAATCGATAGCACAATGTGAATATTAGCAGTATGGCTTGGTAAATGGCGAGTGAAAAGGAAATTTTGATTGCATAACTTCTCTTTGCACGAGAAAAAGAAGGAATTTCTTTCGTTCTTGTTTGAGTGCTTCCTTTTATGTTTTTCGGGCTTTTAGATTGGGTTAAGAAATCGAGCATAAAGAAGGAACTTTCGCTAAAAACAAAACTTTTACTCATTGAAGACGATTTTATTAAAAGTTGTTTGAACCACTCTTCAGTGGGAAAAATTCTTTGAAAAGTACTTAGCAATTAAAAGAAAAGAACCTGAAAAAAGTCTTTTTGCGACCCTTTTCAACTTTTTAGACATTTCTCTTCTCGTTCCTTTTCATTTGCTAAGGCATGTCTCAATCGAACAATAAAAGACTGAAATGATTAAGTGAGTTTGAATTATTCATTTCTAATTTTCTTTTAATTTGCAGGCATTTCGTTGAAAAATTTATTGCAGCTTTTTATTTTCATTACCTAATACGGAACATGACTAACATTTCTGAGTAGATGTGATGATGAGAAAAGTATTTTCTGATCATGTTTAACGAATAAATGTTTTAGAAATTTAACGAAAAAAAAAGTTTCCAAGTATTGCTGGTTGCGTTGGTTACTCCTAGCGTAAAGTTTCATTTTCAAAAATGTTTTCCAAAGAAAATCAAAATGTAAAAGGAGATTACGATCCGACAACATGAAATTTCAAAGGCAAAGCATTTTATTTCAAATATTTAGCAATCAAAATATCATTGAGCTAAATGCCAGCTCCTCCATCGTCTATTTTAATGTTACTTCATTCTCAATTATAGCAAACGCTTCAAACAATGCCTCGAGCGTTTTCCCACAAAGATTTTCTTTCAGACGATTGATATTTCAGATGAAAATTCTTCACATTATTTTTAACATCAAAAAACTTCTCGATTTCCAAGGAAAATCAATTATGTAAATTGCTTCGTTAATTACACTTAACGTGCTAGATCGTGTATCAAATTTCCATCGTCTTCTTCCTTCCTTAGAACTCTCTTCTTTCAACTCAATCTTCCGATCACGAAGAAAAGTGAATGACGACCTCAACATCGTGACTTGCATAAATTTTAACGGTGCTTTTTATGGGTGCATGATAAGCGGCATAATGTAAATTGTTATTGATTTTTTGCTGTTTACTTCAACAGATCCGCTAAAAGTTTTCACCGCTTACAGCGTCGTTCTCTTCACTCAGTACATAAACCTACGTCAATGTGCTTTCAAAGTAAATTACAGCTTGACGATAATGAAAAAGTTTCATTCGACACACCTGATGACGATCAGGAGTTCATTTTACATCAGCATAATTTGATTGATGGGTAAATGGAGTGAACAATACTTACGATCTGAATTTCTCGTCTAACTCATTAATGTCTCTTAATTGAGATCGATTGTCAGTGAAGCTATGTGAAGCGATGGAAAAGAAGTTTCTTATAACTCAACCACCAAATCAATTCATCACAAAGTGAAGTTTATCACGCTTAAAATATCCTATAAATTATTTAATTTTAGACGTGTCAAGACAAAAACAAAAATGTCATCGATACCTACAACAATCTATCAAATGTCAATTTCTTTCAACGTTCATCAATTCCAATGTTTTTATTATTTTTTTTTCTTTTTCTTATTCTCTTATAAATAAATTTTCTTTCTCATTTCATTACAGACATGATGGATTCTTTCAGTTCAATGGAAAAAAGAAAAAGTTGATCTAAAATATCAATATTGATTGATTTACCATCATTGTTTGACATAAAATATATTTAATAGAATTCCCCATAATTTAATCATTCTTCCATTCTTTTTTGTCGGTTTCTTTCTTTTTGTGTTGAGAAAAGGAAAAAGAACTGAAAAACATTTCACCAGTAGATGAATGATTTTTCATCTTTTACAGATATCGAAATGATTGACTTAAGTCATTGGGCTTAGTATTGAGTGTTTACTCTCATCTTCTGTCAGTCATCAAGTGAGGTTTAGAGTTCTTTTCTGTATTGATAAGGTATTAGAATGTTTTATTCATGTCAACCTCACATCTTTAAATGAAGGTTTCCTTTCAAACGTTGTCAGTCTCTTCAACCGATGACAACCATCTTTTTGAGGCGTTCTCGACAACAAAACTTTGCAGTGGGCTTTGGTGCTACTCTTCACAACATTTCTCATTCCCTCTGATGTATGATGTTGTGTTTCCCTTTGTTTTCTTATTTCTTTTGGGTTTGAAGAACCAATGGTAGACTTGTGCTCGAAAAATACAATTTATTGTCCTTTCTTTCTAAATCCATTTCTCACGTAGTCCGAAGAGAAGCAAATCGAATAGAAGAGTTGATTAAATTTATCATTTCTGTGAACAATACGCTTGAAAGCATTAAATTTTACCGCAGGCTGAGTATCATACAAGTACATGTGGTTCCTTAATCTCTATTTTATCAATATTTAAACAGTCATAGGAGTTGGACCATTCACAATCTCGTTGATGTGAACAGCACTTGTCAAGTCGCCAAAAATTTTGTCATTTATTGATTGATATTGAATGTTCTCATTTCTCTCTACGAAGTTGTCTTCTTTGTAAGTCATTTTTACGAAATTTTGATCACATTCTCCTGATGGTGATTGAGACGTTGTGAAGTTTTCATAATTTGGATTTGTCACTGATAAAATGCCAAAACGTCCGCCTTCGCCATCTCTCAAAGTCGTGTAATTTTCTTTTCGTTTCTTCGTTCCACGAGGTTGAGCGTAGATTCGAAGAATCTTACAATTACATGAAACCAGCATTGATACAAGAAGACCCTATCGTGACAAAGACAAATCAAAGTTCAATCAA
The DNA here is from genome assembly GCA_900005825.1 of Clunio marinus. NCBI lineage: Eukaryota > Metazoa > Arthropoda > Insecta > Diptera > Chironomidae > Clunio > Clunio marinus. The sequence goes on along the minus strand of CVRI01000012.1, from coordinate 245,904 downwards.
TTGAATCGTGAATTGAACATACATAAATAAAAGAAGAATAATGAAAAAAGTTTTTAAGCTTCTTAAGTAAGTAAGCTTACCTGTATTCCTTGAACAACGCTATAAACAGCCCAAAGCTCTTCAATGTTACCGAAAGAAGCAATTGCTCCGACAATTTGAACAGTCGACAATATTAACAAAAGCTGAAATGAGATGAGAGAAAAGATAAGTTACTACGAATCCCTCTAAGTACATGTTATAAGTGTATTGAAGGGAGAAGATAATCGGCTTTTTCCATTAAAGTCTCTTTACCATGTCAAAAAGGGGTCAAATAGCCTCATTGGCTTAAGTCGCTTGGAGTCGGGCGTACAATTCATACGTCCCGGGTTCGAACCCCGACTTGGTCATGAAGTAGAGTGAAGTTTAGATACTTCGGCCCTTTAGTATAAATATATACAGATAGTTACTATTAGTAACAAGTGGGGAAATGGCTACAAGCTCAAACCACTATAAATAAGTTGAATCAAAAAAAAAAAAAAAAATACCATGTCAACTCAAGTTTAACATAGAAAAACACTCAAGAATTTCAAGTGAGAGCTTGAGAAATTCACATTTATGATTGGAAAAATGAAACAGTGATGTAAGTTACAAAATTTTTTATTTTAAACCTTTCTGTCTTCACTTTTGTTACGCCATTTTCCTTCATCCAGACCAGCATTGAAATATCTCACAAGAAAAAAAGGAAAAACTTTTTTTCCCCTTTAAAAGCTTCCGGTTGGCTTTTTTTTCTTTTCTTTTTCAATTTCAAGTTTCATTCATAGAAAATATCAAAAAGGAAAATGAACGCAAATGAAATTTAATTTATCACAGACAAGACAAGACTACCAATGTGCAGTAAAGTTTAATTAAAATAATCAGGGAAATGGAAAGATTGAAATCTATTATTGAGGTTGTCACAAAAAGGAAAATTTAATGTGTTTGACAGTGATAACGAAAGGTCTTGTCATCTGGTACTTGTGATGATGTTCAGAAATAAAATTTCAAACATAAAAAATCAAATAAATGTTAAACAACCAACCAACCTTAAAGAACAACCCTATTTGTAGACCACGTCGCTTTATGATTTTGTTTCGTGCTCGTTGGTCAATTTGAAGTGCAGCAGTAAGTTTGACAGCTCCTGAAAGTTGTGCCGACAGATAGAAACCGACAAAAAGAAGAATGCTTGCTGGTACCAAAAAACCCCAAATGTAACTCGATCCATGCATCAACCTAAGTATTAATAAGAAACAAATAAAAAAATATTAAAGAAAAGAATTTTTAATATAAAGCTTACCAGCAGTGAATTTCACTTGAACCATTATGTTCACTATGTACGAGTTGATTTAGTTTCGATGAGAGTTTAGCATCACGTTCTTTGTAAATGAAGGCAGCAGCTACACTTAACATCAATAATGGAAATCCCCATGAAAATAAACTTCGAAGGAAAGAAAGAGAAAAAATGAAATTAGTTTCACTTGATGGTCTTCAGCATGCTCAACTCTACTGCCTGGCGCGACAAAAATATTATCCGGATGAAAATAAATATTTCTTTTCCTTTTTATATATTGCCAAGAATAGAAGGAAATAATTTATAGCTGAACAACCAGCGTAAAGTTAAATGAAGTGTAAGTTCTCGATTAAGTTACTTTTCCAACGGCAGGTTAATTTACAGCTTCAAGAAATCGATAAATGCGACTATGAATAAAAACAGAGTGAAGGCAATAAACATTTATGAAAGGAACATGGCATATCAACGTCATATTTTCTTCACTTTTATTTTTATTTTCCATTTATATTTTTGATTACGTCAGAAGGCTTGAGTGAATGTGAATAATGTTCAGGCTGATAATATTTTGTAAGCTTGCATGAAATTGAAACAATGCTTAAGTTATGCTTTGTTTTTTATCTTTTATACTTCTTGTCAGCCGAACTGGGTCTTTATTCTGCTTTGTGAAATGTTTTATGTGATAAATTGTATTTATGCCACTTTTGTGAATATCTAAGCGATGATAGATCGCATAAAACTTCGTCAAAGGTGCTTTTAAAAGCTCAACAAAGCATTAAAGTTGAATCTTTTAATAACATTTTCGATCAGAGACGAATCCAATGATGAAAATTTAAGCCTTAAAGCTTCATTGATTTCTCTTTGAGTTTTACACAAAGACGACACTTTAGAAGATTTAGGGACCAACTGAAGAAGAGAAAAATCCGAAACCGTGCCTTCAATTCATCAGAGAATATTCCCTGAGAGCAATCGAGTGGAAATTAATTGTTAAGCTTGTGAAAGTCTCAATGTTTCCTAATTAATTTTCTCAAAACATCCCAATATTATCTGAGACGGAAGAATAAGAACAATGAAATTTGTAATTGAACTGATGGACGGCTTCTATTTAATTAGAAGCGTAAAGAATGAACTTTGGGAAGCACAAGAAATGAATGACGTTAATTGCTTTATCAAATTTCCTCACATACTCAACAACTAATTAAAGTTCAATCAAAAAAAATCTTACAACTTAATGAACGAACGCATTGTTTGTAAAAGAAGAATGTGATGAAAATATAAAACAATTTTTTTCTTTGAACTTCTTTCTTACCTGTAATGTGCGAAAACTTTTCCCATTTTCTGTTCAGGCTGAAGGGATATGTTTGTATTTTTCCGAAAAATAATTAATGAATGATGACAGCAACAACAAATCCAACACAACGATGCTAGCTTCATAAACAACAATGCTAATGAGAGTGATAAACAGAGTTCGGTATCCTGCATAGAAATTCATAACACATATGAGTGAGTTTCTCGTTCTAATGTTAATCGCTTTTGTCGTTTATCATTCTTAGAAAAGTTTTTGAAAGAAATTTCTGTACCTGAATTCCACCGACACCAATGACAAACAGTAGTTGACTCATGAATAAAGTTGCCAGCAAACTCAGCAGCGTTGTTCCAGCCAATGACCTCAAATCACTGAATAGACTAGAGATTTAATAAAAAAAGAAAAAGAAGAGATGAAAAAAGGATTGAAAGTGATTTTCGATTTTGTTGACAATAATCGTTGAAGAAGAAGCTTCTTTTTCAACAAAGGGAAAAGTCTTAAATATGTTCTGCAGACACGTAGCGTTGACAGAAGCTAACGGCTTTCATAAGCTTTTTTATTATAAATTTTGTGATATTGCTTGGAGGAGACAATTTAGTGCCTCACACTCATTCTAATATCGTTTAATGCATGCTCGCTTATTGTAACATACATAAATAAATTTATTCCATTTTAAATGTGCCAAAATTGCTATCATGAAAAAAATATTTTCGTTTTATGGTAAACCATGTGGAGCTACGCACAGCGAAGCGACTTTGACATTTAATTTTTCCATAACATTAACTTAGACCATAATTGTGATGACGATAATAAAATGAAATGGAATATAGTGTTGTGAAAGTTTCCGAGCACTTAAATAATGTTCATTTGTGGATTTTCCAGGGAAATTTTAGGTTTTATGTTTTACGCTATTTGTAAGGTGGTAAATAAATTTGTCTCGCATTCACTGAACAGCGAAATTTAAACTTCTTCTTTTGTCACAACATTTTAAATCGTGTGACATTACTAAAAAAAATTTCTTCCTTGTAAAGAAAAGGAAAACTTTCGCATTTAAACTTCTTAAAAGTAAAAGTCGTAAGAAAAGTTTTCATTAAAAGAAACAAAAACGTTGAAAATTCCTGGAAAGAAGATGGCAAGTTACAATAAAAAGGAAAGTTGGAATATGTTCATAAACAAGCAACGAACTTTGTGTTTCAGTAGGTTTCATGTACATCAAAGTGAAAATGTTACATGTTTGAACATTATTAAGTTATTTTTTTAGGAGCAGTCGCTTAGGAAATCTTGTCTAAAAATAGCTTGTTTGGTAATTCATTCAGAATAAAGTCGAGTAAATATTTTTAACGTAAGCTTCTCTCTCTCGTCTTTACAAAATTATTTATACTAACAAGGAATGTCTGGATTGTTGGAAAGAATTAGGAGAATGACCATGTCCCAGATGTTGACGATGAATCATTCAAGAGATTAGTTAGGGAAGGGAAAAACTCTTTTTCTGGCATCATATATAAAGCAGAGTATTAAAAATATAAGCGAAACCTTTTTTTTCTGCCATTACTTGTGTGAAAGTAAATCGAGCTGTGAGAGATTAAATAACAAATGGCATGAAAATCCCCGCTGTCTTCTTTCCCTTTCAGATTTGTCTTTAATTAATCCCAGAACGTGTCTCATTCTCATTCGAATGGAAAAACATTTTCAATTAGTATGCAGAAGGAATTTTTCCTTTTAATTTTCTCAGCATGCTGATTGATTGTATTTTATTGCTTACCTATAAGTAATGAATGCGAACGCTAATCCCACTAATGAAATTGAACTTCCAAGCACAACACCTAAAGCAACAACTCCCTCTTGACTTCCCCACGTCGATGAACCCATCGCATTGTAAAACGATGATGTCGATGATATGTTGAAATTTGTTGGGAATCCATGGAGATGACCCGATGTGTATAAAGTATCCATCTGAATAAGGCAGGTGATAAATGTATCCAATTAGCCAAACATTTCCAATAAATCACTGTTTTGTTGGTAGATTCTTCGAAAGTCTTTTATACAAACAACCTTCGTAAAGCATTCGCTTTGAACATATTTGGAAGCTTACTCAAACGTTACACGAGAAAGGATTTCTGACTTTTCATCGGCATAAAACATAAAAAAAATATATATAAAAAGCTTTCCACGCGGAAAATTTCAGTTGATTGATCTCGAACAAACATCAACGTTTGAAAATTGATACGATTCCGTTACTCTGTTTGCACTTCTCTGTTTTCATTTTCCTCGATACTTTAAAATGGAAATAAATCATTGATGATCTCGGATACGAATATAAATGTATAAATCCCGAATTACCATACTTCGTGAGAAGAAATCATTTTATTTTCATTTTATGTTCTTTATAAATATTTATCACATTTGGATAAACAAACAACCTTTGCCGAGATATTGAAATATGCAGGAAGTAAGGATTAGAATATTGAAACGTGTATTTATCTTGGGCCCCAAAAGCAAACAAGGATGCTTAAGAAAACTTTTGGAATGAATTTACGACGCTGCTTCTCAACTCTCGACAGTAAATTAAGGTTGTAATTTATGGCTGAAACTTTACGACTTTAATATTTATAATCAATTTTCTGACGGTAGACCATAAAAATTAAGACACTTTATTCTGTTGCCTCGTCCTTTTTCTATCTCAAAATAGGGGAAGAAGTATGTTGAAAACAGCGTTTCAAAAGCATTTATTTTTCTTTCTTAAGATTGAAAAGATTTAGGCTCGTAGATAACATAGACGAAAGAAAAAGGAAAAAATTGGAAAACTTTTTTCTTCCTTTTTTTCTTTTTGATTTTTTACCTTCATTGCTGGACTTTCAAGAATTCCTTAAATAAGGATAAAAGACTGTAAAATTGGCAAAAAAAATGTTTTCGATCGCTTGTTCCATCCGCAATTAGAAGGCAATTTCAAGGGTGAATCTGATACAAATTTACATAAATCCAATTTGAAGAGATTTCATTGAACGATAAGACTTGAAATGATCCAATTTGATAGCTTTTACAAAAAAATCAAGAAGAATAAAGAAATTCGATACTTTTTGATCGTAGATTGTCGTATTCCTTATTTTCAATCTTTTAGAAAAATCTCAAATTAGGTTTCGAGTTGTATTCCCACAATGGTAAGAACAGAAAAATGAAGGAATTGTTTTTACATAAATACAGATGTTGTTTCAACAAGATTTCAATGCTTGATACTATGAATATTTTATTCGATATTTTCTCACTTTATTTGAGTTGAAAGCATGTGCGATAGAACAAGATAAACAATGGAATGTAAGTATCCTTAAATATGAATTCTCATATGTTTAGTCTTCAACCAACACTTCAGGATTTGATTATTTATTTCTAGCTTGTGTTTACAATTCTGTTGTTCTAACAACTCACGACATCACAGAACTCACTGTCCGTAATGAGTTGAAGCTTCCATTTCATTTTAATGTTTTTCATGTAATTCCTTGATGGTAAAATCAATAACAATTATGATTTACTTTAAGGTGTGGTATAAAATCCCCTTCTTTAATGAACAACAAACTTACTTTATATGATTGATAAATGAGCGCACAAAATAGAATATTTGTTATCACTTCAACAACTCGTTTATTTTAATAATTTTTCCTCCAATTTTCCTACTTTTTTTTATCATAAACGTATCACAAGTTTTTATTCTTGATATTTATAAACATTCCAAAAATTTCATATCAATTTTTCTCAACTCCATAATTTTTCTTTCTCTCAGTAAAAAATGTATCTTCTTTGATATGGGATGAAAATCAATAATAAATGTAAACTTTGTAAATGCACAAAAATTTCACTTTGATATTTTTCTTTTGACAATTTTATATCTTTTATTTTTAATGGAGAAAAGTTATCGACTTTCTTCCTCGAATTCCTTCCTTTATGACTTTTTGTTTTTTATTTATGTTCTTGGATATGTGTTCTGTTTTGATACTGAATAAAATTGGTAAGAGGAATGATTGTATTTAGCTTTGCTAAGGAAAAACACGTCTGAATGCAACGGAGTCGAAATGAAGACTGTGAGAAATTTTCCTTCTGTTTTCATTCAAAAAGGTGAAAGCTTTCGTTCAAAAAGCTTCGAAAACTCTCTCAAAAATATTTCTGAGAGCGAAGGAAGAAAATTGAGAGAGAAAAAAAATACACGTGGTTAAAACTTTTGTCATGACAATTAATTAATTGGCGTAAAAGTTGAGTTGCCATCAAATGAAATCATTGGAATGGTTGTTATTTCTTCACAGCGTAATATGACAGTTTGTTAAACTATAATTGACACGTCTCTTATGAAATTTGTTTATACATATCTAATGAGGCATCAAATTACCATAAACCTATAAAGTAAATCAAGGTTTCTTAATCTTAATGCATAATTAGCAGCTTATATATCAAAAGACATAAAAGAGCTTTCAACAATCTCACATTCCATTTTTTATTTTCGACATCATTTCTCAATTAAGTGAACATTTTTAGATCAAAAAGAACACCAATGAGAAACTTTCTAAGGACATTTTGCTTTGGGCAATTTCATATTTATAAAAAATATTCTTTGACGTCAATGTTGGTTGTGTTGAGATTTTTTGTTAGCTCTTCAAAAAAGCTTTCATAAATGTGAGTAAAAATTTGATTGCGTTCATTAATCTTTCAAAAATCACTTTAAAATCTGAGTGATAATACAGTGAAAGGGTTAAATTCAACATTAATTTTTCATTTGTAAAACAAAACACTTGAAAAGTGGATAAAAATCATTTGACCCCAAAAAGTCATTAAAAACTTCCGTCGTTGATTATGATTACGACACAGAGGGGAAAATAAACAAACGGCTAACAGTAATAAATTTCAATTTAAGATGTGTGCCAAACGATACCAAAACATAGCCAAACAGCAGCGAAGGCTATTACCGGAAAACAACGCAATAAAGACCAAGCATCAAAGTAATTTATTGTCTCTCTTTAGACGGATATTTATTTTGTCAACAAAAGATGATGGTGAAATTAAAAGAAATTTGCTACAGGGAAGAATTTTAATTAAGGTCATTTGTAGGTTGTCATGTCAGAGATTCATCTTGTTATGTTGAGTCAGGTTGACAACATACATCACATCAGAATTTCAACAGCTTTTCGATAGTTTTTATGTGTGAATTAAAAAGACAACATCTTGCAAAACATGAGAAACTTTATTGTCTTATCAGATAGACTATTTTAATAGAAAGAAATCGCATTCGTATTTCCATATTTCTTGCTGATTTCAGCAACTTAAAGCTCAGTCTCGTTGAGTGTCGAGCATATCTGACATATGGAATGGCGCAATAAATGTCAATGCTTAACTTTAAGAATTGAATTTATTCAAGATTTCACGAAAGTTTTGCATAATCTGGGGATAATATTTATTTAGTAGATACTTTAGGTAATTCCATGTTTGTGGGTGTAAAAAATGTTTAAATTGAAATGAGCAAGTTAAATCCGGAAACCTTTTTTATGTTCAAAGTTTCTATGGATTGATACTTTACGTGGGTAGTTGAAGTTTGTCATAACATAAATATTTCATAAAGCATCTGAATTTCTCCTGAATTTAATAAATTCTCTTAGAAGTCTTACTCAGGAATGTTTATTTTCGTAACAAATGCTGAAATCTGACCGTGACCAACGTCAACAAAGCTTTTGACTTTTTATTTTGATGACAATATGGCTTGTGACGATAAAATCTACGAAATGAAGCTTTAAAACTTTTATGCAAACATAATAATCCATGAAATATTACATAAAAGAACTCCTGAATGTTATTTTTAGTCAAGAACAACCGTAAGTTGAAGATTTAATTTTAAAAGTTAATTTAATTTTATTAATACTCTCTGCTTAGGTTTAGAAAATCAAAAATTAATGCAATTTAATCTTCTTTTGTTGTTTTTACGCCTGAAATGTTTCATTCACTGATGTTGCTAAAATTTATGGGTTTAGTTATATAGATGGAAAGAATGAAAGCTTTTCCATTGTGAATCTAAATTTCTAATGATTTTCTTTTCGCTTTCTTCACTGTTCTTTCAAGATTTTAATAGAATTGAGTTTTCCACCTTTACTGTCATAAATTTTCGTTCTTCAGAATAAAAATTTCTCGTCAGCACTGAATTCCTTCGTCAGTATTTATATTTGCTGTTCCATTTCCGCATTTAGGTGAATATTTAAATTTTACGCATAAACATCAATCCAAAATGAGCTTCTCGGTGTAGTTAACACCGGCTGTTGTTCATCATCATCATCAGAGTAGGGAGTGCACGACTGTACACTAAAGCGATTAAGAATACAGGAATATAAATTCCAACTTGTTTCGCTCCCTTTGTCTCATCACCTGAATGATGAAGGTTCCACTTTCAGTAGCGTTCCACAGGATTGTATATTCCTGAATACTCTTCATTGTTCATATTTGACAAATTTATATTTTTGGCCGGCTGTTGTTTAAAGGCTCCTAATTAAAGCTGTAAGTAAGGCAAAGGTTGAATATTCATGAATGTTTTTGGGGTGAAGTAACTTGAATAAATCATTTGTTGAGCGAGTGATGTTTTGAAGTCAAACTTGAGTAAGTACAACATGGAGAACTCTTCAGAATGCTTTTTGAGTTCTAAAAAGGTCACAAAGTTGTCGAGTGGTTTTTAATATTATTTATAGAAAACTCTTGTGCTATTCAACTACTGCTATTCTTGACAACCGAATGAAATTAGCGAGCAACCATTCATGTTACGTTTCTATATCATTAAACATCCATTTATAGCAATTTGCTGAACATCTTCCGTCTCTACTTCGCTACTGCGGAATGAAAAATGTAATCAAACTCAAATTTCAAGTTGTGGCAAGTGTGATTGATGTTTATTGCGGTTCTGTGATTTAAAAACTTTTCTAGAAAATGTCACGAGAAGGATGAAAAATGTTTAAATTTCGATGAAAGCGAATAAAATGGTCACAGATGCGAACGATTGAAAGAAGACAAATCACAAATTTCATTTATCAAAAAGAGGTAAAGATAATTAATTTATGTTATTCCATGTGTTTGACAATATCTACGAGTTTATTTGAAACAAAATTAGATTCTAATTAAAATTAGAAATTTTATTATTTAAAGAATTATCAACATTAATATTTTAGTCGGTTTAATTACATTTTTAACCAGCTCATTACTAAACTTCCCCAGGCTTCTCAAGGGATTAATTTTCGCTTTGACACATCCCTTGCAGTTGAAGCAACGTTATCATAACAACACTGTGTGCAGACGTTGTGAATAATTTCAATGAAAACAACCTCATTTAAAAAGGATTGCGGGAAAATGGAAAATCTCTAGATTGTAAAATTAAAAGTTATTTATATGCTTGAGACGTGCATGAGCTGCCTTTTATGAGAACATTTTTGTATTCCCTTTTGAGTTTTTGATTGGAACGAACTTTGCTACTAAACATGATATTTTAAATCCCCGAGACTTGTTACATTAAAGTCCAATTTACTTTTCCTCTCCGTCGTTAGTTACAGTTACTATTTCCTTAAATGAACAGCATTTTCAATTTCCTTTTTCTATCTCATTTCACAAGAGTTCATCTAAAGCCTACTGTAATAGACTTTCTCAGGAAAAAAATTATGGACACGGAAACCGTTTCCATCTCTTGAAGCATCTCTTGAAAATGAAACGTGACAATGATTTCAAGCACAAAAGGATCGGAATTTACGACATTAAAAGGACATGGTAAGTCCCAATCCCTTGCGTTTTTCATTCACTTCAAATGGAATAGTTGTTAGATTACAGTCTAAAAAATCCCAGTAATAAATAGTAAAATCCATTCTCATGTTTTCATCTTCACGATTTCCATTTAAATTCATTTCATGTACCGAGATTACTTTCTTTCCTTTTAAAAGCTTTAAAGATCTTAAAACCAGAGATTGACATAACTTCCAATGATATTTTTATATTTTATAGACTTTAAAATATTAAGGGAACTAATTTCAAGCTCTGCAAAAAGCTTTTCTTCTTTCTTTACAATTTATTAATAAAAAAGAAGAAAAAGTAGAATAAAGTAACAGAAATTATGTCCTTGAGAAGCGGATCACTAGCTATGGAAACAAATGGGATTTATTTCCATTCCAACCTAGGCTTAATATTTCATAAAAAATCAATCGGCAGAATTAATGAACGTCTTTTTTATTCAAGCTTCAAGATTCCCACATTCCTTAAGAATTGAAAGTAAAAATTTTCATAAAAATATAATTTTACTAAAATATGTTGAACAAAAACGTTCCAAACGATAAAATAACATCGTCAGAAATTTAATTTATATTCTCAATAATTTTTTGATAGAATTATTATTGTGATATTAATGAGATATTCGAGATGGAAGAAGAGCGAAAAGAATAATAAAAGAAGCTCAAAATAATCCAATATTTTTAATAAGCTTTGTTGATTCTCGTCTTGATTCTCTAAGCGATATGAAATTGCCATGAATAGACGATTTTAGCCTTTTTAATTATTCTTTAATTAAAATGAATATGATGAGAGTTATGCAAACAACAATTTTGTTTATCCTACGTCACATTACGTGTCGAATTTCAGATGAATATCAACAAACAACTGAATATAGATACTCATTGTAAAAGCAAAATTTTTCGTATCTTCTTTTTTTCTGATGACTTTGCTTATCTCCAACATTTTCCAATTCATTCGTGTCATGAGGCGAGCTTCAATATAACTTTTTTTCCCGTTTTCTCTTGAAAAAACAGAAAATAAAGTTTACTGATTGAGAAACAAAGAAAAAAAAATCATTTCCTCGTTCAATTTTCTTCTTCTTGTCGAAAACACAAGCTGCGAAGAAGCATAACTTGAGGGAAATTCTTAAGCATTTGGAACTTTTTCAATGAAGAAATGAAAATCTTTTCAACATGAATAAATGAGGAACAATAAATAAACTGATGGAAAATTTTCTCATAAATCAAGCCACCTTTCATCCAATCTAGGAATAGTTTCAAAATGATGGGAAAAAGATTATTGGGAGGATTTTTTCTTCCTTTTTTTTGACAGAGATTGTTGTGAGGTGAAATTATTATGAAGCTTTCAGATTGTCTGCGTGTTTGATTTTAATTTCTTTCAAGAAGCATTTTACGCTTTCTCATCCTAATTATCTGTATTATTTATATCATTTTCCACGTGAGCCTCGCTTTAGCACGAACACGAAGAGATATTATTGTAACTAAAAGCAAGAGACTTCATTTCTTTATTCTTAGGAAGAGAAATAAGATGAAACAAAAAAAACTGTTATCTCTACAAAATCGTGCTTTTTATTGCGGAAATAATGAGCTGGAAAATTGTAGAAGATAAAAGAGAAAATGCCGGTGAAATGATGATTTATTCTGTTTGCCAGACAACGTTGGCTTTACTTTGATTTCTTCATCAACAGAATACTTTCATAAAAGCATTTCAAGAATCAAGGAACTTAATAATGAAGAAATCATCCCAAAATTTCATTTCTTGTCCAAAAAAAAAAAATTTTGCCATCTCATCGTTTTCAACAAAGACATCCGCGGTGCTATGGTGAAGAATCCAGTCGTGTCTTGATTGTCACATCCAAGTCGAGTGAAAAGAACAAGGAAATGTAGCGACGAAAAAATACTCAGCGATAACGGAAACACAATTAAGGTTTAAAACAGCCACCCCGAGGAAATATCAGAAAGAAAATTTCCCTCTGTTGTAAAAAATTGTTTTTATTCGTGAAAGCTTAAGATTGCATCATCACCAGCAAAAGTATTATAATTTTCTCCTTGGAATAAGCGTCATGCGGAAAGTAAAATTAAATAGATAAAAATCAATGAATTATTTCAACCGACACTCCTGCCACAAGCTGAGAAATTATTTTACTTTTCATTATTATAATTTTTTTTTCAAGTAAATTTGATATAATTTGTCACGCAAATTAGGAGCTTACTTGTTTGCAGCATGATTAGGCTGTTTTTATATGCCAAAATGTTTTAATAATACATGATATTTTTCTAGAAATTTCAGCTATAACAGTGTTCGATTTTTTTACGATACAACGACGTTTCATGCAATTTACAATTTAGATTAAATTCGATCAATTTTTTTTACGACTTCAACCCCTCAAAGCATGATTCGCGATATATGTCGTCTTAGTATCTATTTATTCTATACAGTATTAAAACATTTCTTCATACACCTGCGATTACTTCGATTTTTCAACTTTGGCGGCTGATAAAAAGGAAACGAGAAGAGCTGGAGAAAATATTGTTACTACGAAATGATCTTGAACTGAGGCTCAGCAACTTTGAATCTTTACATTTTTAATTTATTGAAAAAAAGATTAATTAACAGACTAATTAGTTCAATGTAATTTTAAGGTCGCTTTGTAAGTAAATATGTGTAAAACAAAACGAACATGACTCACTTACTAAAGATATGAAAATCCGCGGCCTATTTTACTAAATCTCATAAATCTTTCCCAAGATAAGAATATTTGTATAAAAAAAGTGTAACAGTAACAGAAGTCAACAGTTGGTGATTTTAAAATGTTTCGTCAACTATTCGTGCTTGTTGCTTTATTCGCAGTTTCATTTGCAACTCCAGTTGCCAACGTTTACGAACGCAAGAAACTTATTAAAGGAAGAATTGTTGGTGGTACAAATGCACCTTTAGGACGATTCCCATATCAAGTTTCTCTTCGAACAACCGCAAACATCCATTTCTGTGGAGGATCCATCATTAACAACCGTTGGGTTCTTACAGCCGCTCATTGTACTGTTGGACTTGGAGCTACTTCAATCCGTGTTGTTGTAGGCACAGTTTTATTCAACTCTGGTGGTGTAGCTCACACCAGCTCAAGAATTATCAGCCATCCTAACTTCAATGATAATACCTATGCTAATGATGTGTCAGTAGTTCAAACCGGAACAACAATTGGATTCAATAGTAATGTAGGGGCAGCCGCTCTTGGATCAGCTCATGTTGGTGGTGATGTAGCTGCAATCGTCACTGGATGGGGTGGAACTACTGTTGATGGGGGACCATTACCAAATAACCTTCAACAACTAACTACATCAACATTAATAAACGCTGAATGCCGTTGCCGTCACATGGCAATTAACCGAAACTACGTATTCGATCACAAGATTTGTACATTCACACAACCAACTGAAGGAATTTGTCAAGGAGACTCAGGCGGTCCATTGTCTACTGGTAACACTGTCGTTGGTATTGTCTCATGGAACATTCCCTGCGCCCGAGGATTCCCTGATGTCTTCGATCGTGTTTCAAGTCATCGTTCATGGATTCTCGGAGCCATCGCCTAATTAAAATGTTTTTCCTAAATTTCTTGTCTTTTGCCTTTATCAGTTCATATGAAAGTTAAAATTTCTCTTATTTTATTTTCATTTCGTAGTTCTCTTCTCGTTTCTTTTTATCATAAGTTGAAAAATCGAAGTAATCGCAGTTGTATGAAGATTTGTGTTTTATACTGTATGTCGTCTTAGTATCTATTTATTCCTACCTTACATTCGACAATTTGTTTTGTCGTTGAAATAAAATTACATGTGTTTATGGAAAATTCTAAAAAGATCGATAATTTAATCTTATTTGGAGAATCAGAGGGAAAAAAATGTTCGCGGTGTTTTTTTTTTTGCAAGCAGTGAAGCGAATATGTACAAATTTTCTTTGGCACGCAATTTCATTGTTGGATTAGGAATTTAAATGAAACACCTACACTTTCTAGGTGAGGTTCTAGCTTTTAACTATCACGTAAAATTTTCATGTACATGAGAACTCTTTTTTTTCATTTTATTGATTTTCTTCTATTTCTTTTCTCATTTCTCTTTGTTTCATGTTTTTCCCCCTGTAATTTGTCTTCGTCACAACGTCACAATTGATTTTTCTTTATGACAGTTCAGTGATTCACGTCTGTAAAATATTAAAAGTAAATTTGTTGTACATAGATACGTTGAAACAATCAAAATGAGAAAAGCTTCCAACTGAGCTAAAAAGCTTTTCATTCTCTCCGTTAAATTTTCTCTCAATTTTTACGGAAAATGTTTAAACGCATTGAAGAAAGAAAAGGAAATGTTCAGCGTATATTCATGATGATATTAAACAAATAACTCCGTTGCTTACGCGAAATGAATTTTTGACATTACGAAGGTAATTTTTTGTCGCTGGAAATTTTCATCATAATTTGTCTTGATTTTATGTTCCTCATAGGTTTTGAAATTTATCTTTACAAATTTATGGTAGAAACTGGTTGCAAATTGCAATGAAAAGAAGTTAAATATTCAGTCACTGCACGTATCATTTGTGTACACCAAATTATGTCTTGTAGATTTTAAGACAACACAAGACACAGAAAATGAGCGTTTACTGAAATTTCGTGTCTCTTTCGCTTTTCCCTCACGTCTTCAAAACGGAAAAGAAAGTGACTACAAAGTGTCATGCATACACACATGGCGAAGAAGAATTATTAATTTTTAATGTAATTTCATGTCTTTTTCATGATTGCTGAACTGATGTAAGAAGAAGTTTGTAGCATCATGTCATGCTCTGAAACGTGTTACGTTTTGGCGTTTTATTGTTTTCAACCATCATACGCATTGTTACTTTTATTACTTTTGAATGCCTTTTCAGCGTAATCACCAAAAATTTTATGCTCGCTCAGCTTCCTGTTCCGAATAAGTGTGTAGATGTATCAATTGCTGATATAATTTTCCCCACGAATAATTTTGCTGTTCCTTTTTCACCGAATGGTTTTCCATTTGAATAGTTTTTCCTGTTTTTCCTTTATTTGTAAATTGCTCAAACTTATGGCAATCGTAACGGTCTGCTAAATCTCAATAAATATAATCGCACATTGTGGTTAAACATAACACTTATAAACTTCAACCTTTCATTCGTTCTCAAATATGATCAAAAAATGAGAGAGAAATGTTCGAGAGTTTGTTGATTGTATTCTTATCTTATCTTCGCTACATTTCACTATAGATAAGCGTCGATTAAGCATTTTTTTTGAGTATTTTCTATTCAGTTAGGTGCGTGACTTCATGCAATAAATGAGAATGATGATCAAGATTTTTATTCTTTTTGCTTTACTTTGTGGTTTTTGTTTGGCACGAACATCGAAAGATTTAAAAGTTCGAATCGACGATGGAAGAATCATCGGAAGATATTTAACAACAGAAAATGGAAAGACGATTCGTGCCTTTATGGGGATTCCTTATGCTGAACCGCCCATAAAAAACTTGAGGTTCAAAGCTCCGGTTAAAGTGAAACCTTGGCAAGGAATATTGTTAGCACAACAGGAACCACCAATGTGCATGCAAGCAAACGTTTTTATTCGTGAAAGAAAAATAGAAGGACAAGAAGATTGCCTTTACTTAAATGTATATGCACCGCCGGTATTTAAATCTTATCGCAATTTATAATCAAAAAGTTTTTTAACCATAAATTACTTTTAGAAACGCAACAAGACTGAAGGCAAAGTTCCAGTGCTTGTGTGGATTCATGGAGGTGGTTGGATTAACGGTCATGGAGGTCACTCTCTCTATCCACCAGGATATTTCCTAGAACATGACGTGGTGCTTGTAACGGGAAATTATCGATTAGGTCCACTTGGATTTCTTTCATTTGAAAGTGAAGAATGTCCCGGAAATTTCGGCATGAAAGACCAAGTCATGTTGTTGAAATGGGTTCGAATGAATATTGACAAGTTCGGTGGTGATTCCAATTCTGTGACAATTTTCGGAGAATCGGCTGGTAGGTGTAGAAAGAGAAATGTTTTTGTCATAAAAAGAGATTTATAGCTGATGCTTTAAGGTGGTGCGTCTGTCAATTATCATATGATTTCACCAATGTCGAAAGGTTTATTTGATAAAGCAATCTCACAGTCAGGAGCGCTCATGAATATTTGGGCAGATCCACCAAGACCTGGATTAGCGAAAATGCGTGGAATAAGATTATCTGATAAAGTTGGATGTCCCATCAGCAACACGAATTTCAAACTCATCGTTGAATGCTTGAGAAAAGTTGATGGGAAAAAAATCACTGAGGCAATGTTTGAGTTTTATGTGAGCTTAATATTTATTTATTTGTAAAGGTTGAAGGCAATTTTCAATCTCTTGTGAATGTTGTTTTAGGAATGGGACAACGATCCAGTCGTTCCTTTTCCGCCTGTTGTTGAGCGAATTTCAGAAGAAGAAGGCTTCATTTCAGATTACCGCTTCAACAAACATTCCTTTGACATTCCATGGATAACAGGAATTACGAGCGATGAAGGGCTTTTTAAAACTTCTGGTAAATACTTATTTATGAAATGAAAGAAAAAAAAACTTAAACTTGAAAAGCCTCCGCGTTTATCTCGAACAATTTTGTCAAAATATTTCACAGCATTCTTTAACAACAAAAAGTTGATGGATGACATGAAGAAGAATTGGGATCGTTTACTGCCAATCACATTTTATTATGATCATTTCTATGCTGATGAACAAAGGAAAATTTCTGAAGAATTGAATGAATTCTATTTCAACAACGAACCGTTCTTTGAATCAAACAGGGAAAATTTAACAAATGTAAAGAAATTTGTTCAAGCAGAAAGGGAATTTCATTTTTATCGCAATTTACTTTGTAGCTTTGGAGTGATGGTTTACTCATAGGATTTGTTGAAAACCTTAAATACCGACTGCATAACAATCTCCGTGACAACACTTTCGTTTATCAGTTTTCACACAAAGGTTCCATAAGCTATACAGAAATTTTGCAAGGCGGAGCTGAAAATTTCTATGGAACTTCACATGGTGATCTCTTGTTGTATCTTTTCCCATGTCATAAAACAATTCCAGCCTTCTTCAGTGCCATACCCGAGACAGACGACAAAGAAGTGGCAAGATTAATGACAAAGCTATGGGTGAACTTTGCTGAGACAGGGTGAGATAAGAAAACATTTGTGTAAGACAGTTTAGTTGCATGACACAAAACATTTTGAATATTGAAACAAAAACAGTTTTGTGAGTTAAATTAAAAGGTTTATTAAGAGATGACTTGAGCTTTTTAAAGATAACAATGCTTGTTGCAAACAAATATGGACAGTAATTATGTTATCTTTGAAGGATCTTTTTCAAAAGAAAAAACCTTGTGAAAGTTTAACTTTCATTTCTGTTCTATTTAAGTAATTACATTGTGATGAACTTTCATAAAGTAAGTTAAAAAGTTATTTTTTTATTTTCATAGAAATCCCACTCCAGAGTGGTCGACTGCATCTGAGTTTCCATTGTGGTCTCCTGTAAGGAAATTCCCATTAGATTATCTATCAATTGGCAATAAAAATGGAAATTCCGAAAAATTATTGTCAATGGAGCGTGGATTGTGGGATGAGAGAGCAGAGTTTTGGCAGAAAATCAGAAGGGAAAATCCTAAATTTAATATTTGGGATATTGATGAAAACATTAAAGATGAATTTTAATCGAATTTTGTGACAAAAATAGAAAATTAAGAATTTTCGTAAGCATTAATTTCATTTAAAGTTTTCATAAAAAATAACGACAAAAAAATATTCAAATAGGATAGTGGCCCAAATATGGAATACACAAAAAACGAATTTGACTTCATAAACTGAATATTTTCTAAATATAGTTTAATAAAGGAACTTTTTCTATTGATTCACTCATTTTATAACATTCTAAACTCATTAAAACATTAATTCAACATTGTTTCAGTGAAGTTCGAATTTTTAAATTTTCTGTAGATACTTCGGGGGCCCCGGGCGCACTCCAATTCATCGAGGGGAATGAAACTCTTCAATTGCATTTAGTGAAAATATTTTTTTAAAACTAAGATCAGGCTTAATTATTTTGATTTTCTATCATTTAACATTGTCAATAATGCATAAAAAGGTGTTAATTAGTTGTAATTTATGACAACCCATAGAAGTATCATAGTAAAGTTTTCTATTATAAAGTGAAAAAGAAGTTTAATGATTACTCAATCACAATCAAGAAAAAAAAGTAAACAAAAGGAAATTATTTCATTATCGAAATCCTTGAAGTCACGAGATTGCATTACAAAGTTACAACAACTTCCTGTCATCACTAAAACTATTTATTATTTATACAACTATATTGTAGTTGAGAATTTGGTCTTGAAATTAAAAGTGATTGAACTATTTTAAACCATCATATCAACATCTGAAAAAGAAGAAACAATCACGAAATCAAAAAAAGAAAACATCGTCTGATGGCATTGACATCATAAACAACCGAAATTAAAACAAGTTTACAACTTTGACTTTTCTCTCGCGTTGAATAAAAGAAAAGTGTCAAAATGGAAACCGCAACTCCATTCCTCAAAACCATAGAATGGGAAATGATGAACAAGAAGGTAAGACAGATGATGAATTATGAAATTCTTGATAATCTCATTTTCAACTCTTCTTATCTCTTTTATTTGTAGAAATTCTTTCCTCTTTCAATGCTGTCATCTTTCTCTGTTCGATGTGCGCTTTTTCCTTTGACTGTCATCAAGACTCAGCTACAAGTTCAGTTCAAGAATGATGTTTATAAAGGAATGATTGACTGCGCTTGTAAAATTTATAAATCGGAAGGTGTTCGCGGACTTTATCGTGGCTTCTGGGTTTCGTCATTCCAGATCATCTCCGGAGTTTTCTACATCAGCACTTACGAAGGCGTTCGTCATCTTCTTACACAACGAGGAAGTGGAGACCGAGTGAAAGCGATTCTCGCTGGAGGAGCTGCTAGCTTAGTTGGTCAAACAATTATTGTACCTTTCGATGTCATTTCACAACACATTATGGTGCTTGGAATGAATGCTCATGGACAGAAAATTAATCCACTCGGAATTAACACAGCGGCCAAAAAATCAGAACTTGCCATTAAAATTGCCCGCGAAATTTACAAAATCGATGGACTTCCAGGTTTTTATCGTGGATATGCTGCAAGCCTCTTAGCCTATGTACCAAATTCAGCACTTTGGTGGGGATTTTATCATTTTTATCAAGGTTTGTTTGTTCATTTGGAATGTTAAACTTTTTAATAACTTAAAACTTGTTTAACTTACAGACGAGCTCATCAAAATTTTACCATCAAACGTCTCACATCTGTTTATACAGTGCATAGCAGGATCCTTTGGTGGATTCACAACGACAATAATAACAAATCCACTTGACATCATTCGTGCACGATTACAAGTGCAACGATTAGATTCATTTGTAAGAGCTGGTTTAGAGCTTTGGAGTGAAGAACAATTCCACATGTTTTTCAAAGGTCTTTCCGCTCGTCTCGTTCAGTCAGCTGCTTTCTCATTTAGCATCATTCTTGGATATGAAACAATCAAAAGAATATCAGTTAATGAACAGTACAAGCATATGGTAAAATGGTAAAAAGAAACAAACACGATTAAAGTTTTTAGCGCAATTGTTATTAAGATAATACAGGAAAACGAACTCTGAGAGATATTCCGAAATCCGAGGAAATTTTCTGGCGTTTTTCATATAAAGCGTCACATAAATGTACCAAAAACTAATTATTGAGTTACCAGTTTATTATTACGCTTAATGTAACGCAACATAACATCATACATATTTATGTATGCAATAGGAAACATTGTGTAATAATTAAAATAATAATTTAATTTATTTTCATGTCCCAACGTAGTAAATTTAATTTATTTTTAGCTAGAAATCATTTTTCTTAGTGTAGACATTCAGAGAAATTCTTATTTTCGTTGACTCTTTTCGTTATGTTCTTTAAGTATGTAATGTGATAAAAATTAAGTGAAAAGTTTTTGTCCCTTTTTTAAAAAGTTGGAAAATAAAAGAACTTTTAAAAGAAGACAAGAAAGTTGAAAGTTTTAACAAAGAGAATATTTTTATGCGCCATACGGAGCTTTCCAAAATATTTTTTCCCTTTTCACAGACACTAAAGAGAATAAAAATAAACTTCAAAGTTTGATTCATGTTCTCAAAGTTTCATTCATAAAAATGTTTACCATTTCTTATTAAATTGGCTTCGTGAATGCTGCATAACCCTGAATGGAATGGATTTTGTCAACTCAAGCAGTTTGCAAATCGAGGGCCGATGTCATAGACCGGTAAATTGACAAAGTTTGCAGTTGAATAATCGCAAGCAAGCAATAAATTTTTCCACGAATCATGAGTAAACTTTGTAATGGCATAACAAACATGTGACGTTTCTTAAGCTTCTATTACTGTAAAGTGGCCAATTTGCGATGATTTCGAGGCACTGAAACTTGAAATATCAGCTGTGGTTGTGAAAATATATTCATTGAACTAACTTTTAATCATTGTTTTGAACGCATCTGGAATACTGATGTTGTCAGTTGTAGTTGTCCTTTGTACATGAACTTGGGAGTGCTATGACATTTGTCATGTCGTATTTGACATTGCCTTAGCATTCAACTCAGCAAGAATTGCCAGCTCATTATCCAATCTTAAAGGTCGTAGTTTCACTGTTGAAGGTAAAAGTGGAATTCGACCACTAACAGTGATTGAGTGAATTCTGTAATGTGAACTCAAAATGTAATTTTTCATTTGTTGAGTGACGACAATATTTTCAAGCCATGTTACATGTCACCACAAACTGCTACAAAAAGTCACATGTCAAATAAAAACTAATCCAATCCTTTTCCTTTACTTTTCATGTTTACACCTACGCCATTATATCTGCACGCAATATGTGAACTAGTATTGGGACAGAGTTATGAGTCACTCCACTTAATAGGTATTTCTTTGTAATTGAGCTTCATAAAAATTTGTAATAAAAATTTTCCATCACATTTTCATGAATTGCTGGAAAATGAATAAATGAATGTAAAGAGAAATTTAAATTTGATTTCCAAGTAAGTGACCATAACTAATTTGAAATATAATTTGCCGCAGAACATTTAAAGCTTAATTTTCACTTCTATGAGTTATTCGATTTTAATGAGCATTTAATTTGTGTTTAAAGCTTGAAGGCAATGAACAAATCTTCTTAGGAATTAAAAAGGAATAATTAAGGAGTTAAATGAGTGTACGGAAATGTTGAATTCAATTATTATCATTGAAATTGACAGAATATTAATCAAGGTTTGACATGAAAATTATTTTCAAACACTAAGTCAAAATTAAAAGAAACTTTTAACCTTTTTTAAAGACAAATTAAACTTGTCGACTTCACCGTATCAATGTTATGAAAATTGAAAAGGTTGGAGTAGATTAGATACAATGAAACGTGCAACATTGAACTCTACTTCGTTAAGAAAATCTTGAATTTAATTAAAATCCTAAGTAACAGGCCGTGAAAAGTCAATTAAAAGCTCTCAAGCTTCCAACGTGACACGACGGAAATTCAATTAAGATTATTTCAGATTATTCTTGAACGTTTATTTTGCACGTAGCTCTTCTAATAGCACGAAAAGTCAACAAAAGTAATTCAGCTTAATTAAGAAGTCAATTTAATTCAAGTTCGAGCAATTTTCTAAGAAAATTGTTTTTATATAATTTTACCGAGACAAAATGAGATTTTTTATTTTCATTTCAAGATGTTCAGACTTGAAGTTCTTACTAATTGTTAATAGCTTAGAAGTGGAACTAAAGCAATCTATGAACAGACTCATTCCTAAAATAATTACTTTTCTCGTCATTTATTTTAAATTAAAATTCAAAATAAAGTTTTGTTGTGGGACAAGATGGAGAGAAAAGGTTCAACAACTCAATTATCTAGACACTTGGATGGAATATAAAAAATAACCCAAACAGTTTTAGTATCAATTTGAAATTTAAGACACTTTGTAGCCAAAAGCTATATTCATTTTGAGTGACTCCAAATAAATAAAAACCAATCTGATCTACCTACGCGTTGTACATAAATCGAAACAAATCTATCTCTTTAACAAACATCCTTAAATTTCGATCCTAGTAAACAGTAACATTTTCAATCGCAAGCTTTGTTATGAAAACATCAATAAACGTATAATTTGAATATTTCAAAATCCTTCGAAGGATATTTCATCCCTGAAACAATAAGGAAATTGAGTGATTGAATTTCCTTATTCATTTCATTTGACCTCGTTTTGAATCTTGCTTCAAAGTGATACAAAAACAATTCTGATGTGGTATCGTGTGACAATGACTACTAAAAATTGCATGAGTTGAGACTGAAAGTGTTGGCTTTAATGTTCCATTTTTTTCATTGTGCTTAATGTCACATAATGCACATCACATTTTTCCATTTTTTCAATTCATAATCAACAGTGAATGGTTTTAATGACTCACCCGGTTTTAAATGGATATCATCATCCCCTTTTTTATTGTAACCAAGTGCTTCAAATTCCAGTTAATCTTTTCATTGCTAGTGAGACTTGAAACTTTTTCATATGTAACATGACCGAAAATAAATTTGAACTCATTTTTCGAGACTTTTGTTGTCACAGATATTCAAGCTATACTTTGTTTTTCACCAGAGCGTAGTTGATGCATGTCACGATTGTTACTGAAGCTTTTCTGATTGCTTTATAATGAAAGAAAAAACTTTTAATATTTGAAATTGAAAAGTTTTTTATTTATCTAAAAAAACAATTCAGATTAATGCTTAAAAATTCAATTTGAAATCAATCTGTGCTAGATAGATAAGAAATCTTGAAAATGAATTGAAAACAGAATTAAATTTTTTGTTTGAAGAAGAAAACCAATTGTTTGCTTTCAATTTGAAATGATAATCTTTTGTTAGCATTAGCAATAAGATTTCTATAATAATTATGATTGAATGAGCTTCTTAGAGCATTATAATCACCTAATTAGTAAATAAAAGAAATGAAAAAGAATTCAGATTGAAACTGGAAACCTTCAATATGATTAAAGTTTTATCTTCTATTTAAAATTTCATATGAAAAACTCAACGAAAGCTTTCGCTCTCAATTTTCACGAAGCTTTTTGAAATTTCTCTTTTCTCTCTCTTTTTATTTTCCCGCTCTTTTTCCCATCAAAACCTTGATCAAAACCTAAAAGCTTTGAAGGATTAAATGATTAAAATGATGGTTTATTATATTAATTTCAGAACTTTTCGTGTAAGTTTTGGATGAAAAAATGTCAAGTAAACAACAAAATGAAATTTTAATTCGACTTTCTTTTTAAGAGCTTGTACAAACACCAGCGATAAGTAACCCAGTCATGTATAAAAAACAAGATAAAAAATGAGCAAAGGGAAAGTGTTTAAATATTTACCGCTAAGGTTTTATCGCAGCTGCTAAGGAAAATCGCCTACAGCGTTGACATAAATATTGAGTATCAAAACATTTCTCTTACATTTAGGAATAAAGATTTCTCTTAAAAATCATTACCGGATCATTAAAGCGTTTTGATGACAAAGAAAAATGATGTCAACCTTTAAAGTTTTCCATGGCAAGTTATTAAAAGCGAAGCACATCTGTTTATGAATTTTTTTGTAGGGCACTTGAGAGCAGAAAAAAAACTCCACGATTTCACTTTTGAGGTCATCAACATGAACATAGAAAATTTCTTCTTGTCTTATGGATGATAATGGCAAGAAAATTGAAGACACCGATATTTTTCACTTTGCAACAAGCAATTTATATGCTAATGGTGTTGTGACAAAATCATTACAAAAATATTTATCGAGTGTTATTATGGACGCGCATCAACTTAATAGCATTTTCGTCAGTCATACCCACAAAGTGACAACAAGAATATCGACCATAATTGCTTCTCATTTTTATGATATCGTCTGAAAATTTCCACCAACACATAATACGAGACTTTTGAGACCGTATCGTAAAAAAACCACGAAATTTAAAAGCCGACTGTGATGTTTATGAATGTGATGCTGTTTGTTGAGGTATCGTGGGAGTATTTAAAAGCGGCAAAGCTCCCATGTCTAATAGTCGCTTATAAAACATTTGACAAACGAAATATTAGAGAGAAGCGAATTGTGAATACGTAATCGTATTTGTATCGTAATACAACTTTTGAACCACAGGTGCCAACTGATACTTTTATTCAGATTTAATACCATGAATGTTTATTCTAGCGCAACTATGTTAGTAAAATTGTGGGAAATGAATTTCCTGGTGTTGTTAACAAGAAGGAGAATAAAGAATAGCTAACGAGTGTGCTTCAAGCGAAACATCTCATGAATGTTTCACGAGTTTCTCTAGAAGAAATAAATACCAAGTTACTTCACCTGGCGCTGTTCATTCGTTCATTAGTGCGAACAAAAAATTCTACCTTGTTAACATAACTATGCTGTCAGCAATTTTTATGTTTTCAACTATCAGCAGTTCTGCAAAGCGAAGGATAACAAATGCAAAGATCCATCTGCGAATTGTTGAACAGATAGAAGTTATTTTACTGACCTAAATGGAAAACGAGTGGAAAAAAGAAAAGCCCAGATAAGCCACTAAAGTTTGATGATTTCGTTCTTTTTTCCTCCTTTAAAAAAGAATGCTGAAAAGAACTTGGTTGAATAAAGTTTCCTTTTTTCTCACTCTCTTGATTTTTATGTACATAAATGTACTCCCACGAAACTATCAAAAGCAAACCTTTGACCTTCATCATCATAAAAAATTGGGTAGAGAGCCTAACATGTTTATACTTTTATATTTATTCAAAAAGTTTAGACGATAGAAAAATTGTGAAAGCAGAAAAAAATGTTGAATTCATTAAATACACAAATGAAAGGACATTTGGATGGAATGTGACGGTCAGCTTGAAGTGTTAAAATATTTTCTAAATTTATTCTAATTGTTCTTTTTCGCATGGTTTATTTAATTCCATTTGAATAAACAACATCAATTGACATTATTAATCTTTCCGAAATTGATATTCACAACTATAAATTAAGCTAAGGATGAATATTTATGAGAAATTATTCAATAATGTTATAAATAAGATTTCATGTGTTGCTTGATGGCAAATGCCAAGCTGTTGTGCATGACATTGCAAACTTAATTACCTTTTATGTGAAAGCCTTCAATTAAACAATCTACAGGATGTTTCAACGTAGGAAGAACTTTCATTCAATTAGACATGAAATTGAATTATTATCAAGCAATATTGCACTATGCAGTAATGGAAACAAAAGAGTATTTCATGTACTGATCATAATAAGATTACTTCTGAAATGATTCATAAAAGTATTTATGAGAATATATTAAAAGCATTTTGATTGTGTTTTCATAATTTTTCCATTATCATTAAGCAAGCGTTAATAAAAAGAAGTTTATTACAGCAGTGAAAGGATGGGTAATGAAATATGTACTAATTAAGATTATTATTAATTTCTTCTGTTTTACCTTCAAATTGATTGTAGTGGATTAAAACCCTAATGGCATCTTTTATTAACAACAAAATGTAACTCTAGACAAAAAGCTTGTGTAACCGACGAGGGTATTATGAATGAAAGGGGCGAGGAGAACAAGTATGTTTACACAAGATGAAAGCAATTTTTAAGATTTATTTCATCATTTTACCTTCGCTAAACGAATAAATTAACAAAATGTTAAAAGCTTTACACATAAAAGGATAATTAATGGTATTAAAACTTTTGAATTTCTAGCTCGGGTAGAATTTCATTAAATAAGTTTTGGTAATAAATGAGAAGCAAGCTACATATCATCAATAAACATTTTTTAATGATTTTGCTAGTCATGTTCTCTCAATAAAAAAGTTTTAAGCTATAATTATTAAATTTTTAGTTCTACTTTGAGTACGTTATTGAAATTCATTGCTTGTTATAAAATGCACAAGTGTTCAATTTAAATGCTGTCGCATGTTTGACTTGTTCACGTCTTTACACATTTTTATTCCTTTAAATATTGACGAAGTAATTTTCAAAACATTCATAAAATAATTTTTCATCATAATTCTGTCATTGTCCAAATGTTGGAAAATTCTAATTTCAATTTCCTGTTGAATTCATGATGTAATAAAACTCCATTAGGTTTGCTTAATTACACTTTAGGTTGTGTAATGAATATTACAATTCATTATGGTTGACCAAATACCTTAATTTACAGAGAATTCATTTGAATGTTTGAAAAGCTTTCAAAAAAACAAAAAGTTTCAAACTTTTCAACTCTTCACACTGAAACTCAAACAGTAAGTGAAAGTTCGAGCTTTTAAACCCTTCAAAAGCAATAAAACTTTTTCAATCAAATATTTATTTAAAATCCAGGATATGATAACAAAGCACTTATGTGAAGAGCATTTTAAAATTTTCCACAAATTGTCGTTCCATTTACCTTAGGACGAGAAATCACGTCTCTTTAAAGTTTGTCTTCCATTTTCATGATTACAAACAATAAATTGTACAAAACAGCAGCGGCCAGACTTCGAAGGTAGGATTCCAACAACTCTCGAACGTGATTCATACAAGTCGTTCGTTCATGTAGAAGTGAATAATTTATTGTTTCTCATCTGATTCTATCTCAAGCTTTCGTCAAATCACTGAACCGTGACTTGCTTTCACACGACGATTGTGGATTTTTTTCTTCGAATTCCAACAAGCAAAATTTCTCTATCTATCCTTGTACATTAAGCATTAATAATGAATTTGTCAGATGAAAATTTCCCTAAATTTGTGACGCATTTTGTGAGATTTAAATTTTTTCTTGTGACATTTCAGGAATTAAATAAAGAAATTTTGTGTGGGTGAGATTGAAGCAACGTTAAACACGTTTTAACAAGGAGAAAGTTTCGATTGTTTAAATCCGTGGGATCGAATCATTAAAAATTGAAAAATCCTGAGGGTATTAAATTGGATGAGAAAATCAATGAAAGCGTTCGTTGGCACGAAATTGAATCAATCTTCTCAACTCCATTGAAATTTTACGCTTAAATTGATAGATTTCCTGTCAACCACGATGTCGGTTCAACTCGCAATCTGTTTTGAAACGACTTTGATATTTCTTAAAATAAAAATCATTTTTCTTTCCAGCTTTGAATAAAATTAAGTCTGGAGAAATTGATAAAAGCGACCGCAATATTTTAAATTTCGTTGACTTTGTTGATTCAACAAGAAGATTTAAAATTTCAGTTCTGTAATTTTTTTTTGCTGATTAAGGTCCACTGTGAGATAATTTTTCAACAAGTACTGATGGATTAAAACTTGAAACCTTTTTAAGAACCTTGATTGAATGAAATGTTCAAAAGTTTTATTTATCAGATTGTCACTGAAGAATTTAAGAAAATTCGCAAAAAAAGAAACTTCAAACTGAAGTGACTAATTAAACGCGCAACAACAATTTCCAGAAGCACCTATTGGAAATTTACTGATTCCATCTGGGCATGTAAACGTTTGGCAGGGAACGAATTGACCTAATCCACATTCTGGAAAAGTACTTGGGACGTCACCTCCAGCACTTACAAAGCCAATGATGATAAAAGCTTAATGGGCATAAAATTATCATTTGTTTTAGTAAAAATAAAATATTTTCCTACCATGAATGCACAAGACGAGTACGAAATAAATCGCAGTTCTTGTCATTTTGAAAACTTTAACTTTGACGCAAGTGAAGTTTCAAAAAAACTGACGAAGTTTTGAACGAGAAAAGTTATTTAAATACTTTTTATTTCAATATTGAGCTTAACGAGAAAACGAAAAAAATATTAAATAAGTATTTAAATATTTAGATATTATTTAAAACTAATTAAATTTTTTATTGACATCACGAATGCACTCAACATGTCACTGTTTCATTTAATGTCAAATCATGATAAGTACTTCAGAATGGAAGAACTCCTAAGAACTGCTAATGATGACAGGCGTTTTCTAATTTTGTCTTAACTTCAAAATCATTTGCTGAAATTTTCAGATGAACAGAACTTTTTATTTATAAATTTTTTTAAAATGAAAATCATTTTTCCTTCCACCTTTGAATAAAATAAAGTCTGGAGGAATTGATAAAAGCGAACGCAATTTTTTAAATTTCGTTGACTTTGTTGATTCAGCGAGAAGATTTAAAATTTAATTTTTGTAATTTTATTTTGCTGATTAAAGTCCAAAATTTTTTAACAAGTACTGAAGGATTAAACTTGAAACCTTTTTATTAAGAATTTTAATTGAAGTATCTAAATGTTCATAAATTTTATTTATCAGATTTTCATTCAAAAATTTTAGCAAATTCGTAAATGAACAAAATAATTTTACTTCTATTAAGAGTGTCCAACTGAAGTGACTAAGGTGACGGTGCGCAACAACAGCTAATAACATCTAGAGGAAACAGTGCGAATCCATCTGGGCAAGTAAACGTTCCGCAAGCAGCAGATTGACTTAAATCACATCTTAAGAAAGAACTTGGACCATCACCTCCAGCATGAACAAAGCCAATGATGACAAAAGCTTAAGAAAGAGAAAACTTCCATTAGATGTCATCAATAAATAAAATTTTCCTACCATAAATGCACAAGACGAGTGCGAAAAAAAACGAAGTTCTCCTCATTTTGAAATGATCAACCTTAGTACAAGTGAAGTTCTTTAAAATAACTGATGAAGCTTTGAACCAGAAAAGTTCTTTAAATACTTTTTATTTCAATATTGAGCTTAACAAGAAAACGAAAGAAATACATAATAAGTAGATATATAAATATTTACAATATTATTTATACATAACTAGATAACTAATTTTTTCATTAGCATCACGAATGTAATTAACATTTCATTTTTTATTTAATTTTAGATCGTGATAAATAAACCATGAATGAGACAGTCGATATACATTACATATATACATACATATATGGTTTAATATCAAAATAACTTGTTATATTTTATATGAAAAAAATTGATTGCATAATTTATAAAAGCTTTCAATAAAATCAAATCTGGATAATACGAAAAAAGCTTCAAATCTTTTTGAGATTCCGATTTATTTCGATACACCGAAAATACATATTTTAAAATACTTCACCGATTCAAATCAGAAAGAATTGAATCGATTCAAATATTCATGTTTTATTTATTAGATTTTAATTCAAAAATGTATGAAAATTCGTAAAAAAAGAAATAATTTTCTTTTTAATGTCCAACGAAGTGACTAAGCAGGTGACATACAACAGCAGTTACCAGAAGCATCAATAGGTTCTGATACGTATCCAAATCGGCATTCCGTTAACTCCGAACAAAGAGCTGCATCACCATAATCACAATCTGGGAGAAAACTTGGGACGTAACCTCCGGCATTTACAAATCCAATGATGGCGAAAGTTTTAGGAAGAAAAAACTTTCATTAGATGTCATCGAAAATAATATTTTCTTACCATAAATGCACAAGATGAGTGCGAAATAGAACGAAGTTCTTTTCATTTTGAAAAGTTCAACCTTAGTACATGAAGCTTTGGCGAAAAAAGTTCCTTTAAATACTTTTTCTTGCTATAAGGTAAAACTTATCGATGAAACGAAATAAATATTAAACAACTATTTAAATATCTTAATTATTAGCATCACGAATGTAGTTAACATGTCACTGTTTCATTTAATGACAAATCGTGATGAATACATCATAAACGAGTGATGTTTTAAGAGCCCTAGAAATGCAACAGTTTTATTTGCAAAGAATTCATTGCATTTTTTATGAAAGCTTGGAATAAAATTAAGTTTGGATGATATGAATAAAACTTGAAACCTTTACGAGTACTTTAATTGTATGAAATATTCAAAAAATTTATTTATCAAATTTCCATTGGAGAATTTAAGAAATATTGAAAAAGAATAAACTAATATTTCTTTTTAAAAGTGACTACATAAGGTCAATCGCAACAGCAGTTACCAGATCCTTTATTAAGTACAACGGATCCACGTGAGCATTGTACAGTTTCGCAAGGAGCGACTTCATCTAATCTACAAATTGGGGAAGTACTTGGAACGCCACCTCCAGCAGAAACAAAGCCAATGATGACAAAAGCTTAAGGGAGACAAAATAAGATTTGTTGTCATCAAAAATAATATTTTCTTTCCAAAAATGCACGAAACGAGTGCATTTATTTGTTGTCATATTAAAAATTATTTTCCTACCACAAATACACAAGACGAGTGTGAAATAAAACGAATTCCTATTCATTTTGAAAAGTTTAGCTTTAGCACAAGTGAATATTTAAAAAAAACTGATGAAGCTTTGAACGAGAAAAGTTCTTTAAATACTTTTTTTATTTCAAGATCGAACTTAACGATAAAACGAAAAAATTGTTAAATAACTATTCAAATATCTCTCAACATCACGAATGCATTACACGTTGTCATTGAATGTCAAATCGAGATAAATACATCATCGAGATCAAATACATACATGAATGAAAGATATTTAATAGGCCCTAGAAATGCAACAATATCTAACTAATTCCAAAAGAACTTCTAGGAAAAAGTAACAATGAATACACAAATTAAGAAAATCTATGAAAGCTTAAAAAACTATTTGTTTTACCGGAATTTAAATATCTTACAGGTGAGACAGTCGAAAGTGGATAACGCATAAAGATAATTGAAGAAAATTTCAGATTGAAATTTTTCCGTGTATCAGTCATTTTGAACATATGGATAATTAAGACCTCCTCAGAATGAAATGCATTTCCGATATGGATAAATAACAAAATAATTGCTTTTAATATGAAAAGAATTCATCACATTATTTATGAAAGCTATAAATAAAATTAAATCTGGATGATATGAATAAGGCTAGAAATCATTCGAGATTCCGATTTATTTCGATAAGCTGCAAATATTTTAACGATTTGAATCAGACAGAAATTTTATTTATCAAATTTTCATTCAAGAATTCGGAAAATTCGTAATTGAAGAAAGCAATTTTTCATTCACTAAATAGGTACACCTGAAGCAAAGGAGAAGGCGCAACAGCAGTTTCCAGAAATTGAAACTATAGAATGTGGTGCAAATCCATCTGGGCAAGTAATCGCTGCGCAAGGAGCTGAACCACTACCACATAAAGGGGAAGAATTTGTGTCGTCACCTCCAGCATTTACAGAGCCAATGATGGTCAAAGCTTAAGGAAGACAAAATATCATTAGATGTCATCAAAAATAATATTTTCTTACCAAAAATGCACAAGACGAGTGCGAAATAGAACGAAATTCTTGTCATTTTGAAATGTTCAACCTTAGTACATGAAGCTTTTAAAAAACTGGTCAGACTTTAAACAAGAAAAGTTCTTTAAATAGTTTTTCTTTCAATATTGAACTTAACGAGAAAACGAAAAAAATTTTTAAATAGCAATTAAATATTCATAATTTTTTCTTATTATATCATCACGAATGCACTTCATATGTCACTGTTCCATTTAATGTCAAATCGTGATAACTACATCGTTGATGAATGTAACAATACCTTTAACTAATTCCAAAAGAACTTTTTAAAAGAAATTACATTGAAAAGCCAAATTAAAGAAATCTGTAAAATCTTTAGAAAATATTTCTTTCAGCGCAGCGCCACTTAAATATTTTACAGGTCAGACTGTCGACAATAAATATCGTAAAAAGTAATTGAAACACATTTAGCATGAATATTATCTTTGAAGATATTCCTAATTTTGAATATCCGGATAATTTAGAACACCCAAGAATTTAATACCAAAAAAATTTTGCATTTTAGATGAAAAGAATTTATTGCATAATTTATGAAATGTGTTTGAAATTTTCAACACAATGAAAATAGTTTTTAGCGATTACTGTCAGGCAGGATTTCGATTGAATGAAATATTCAAAAGTTTTATTAATCAGATTTTCATTGAAGAATTTAAGAAAATTTTGAAACTGAAGAAATTTTCTTTTTAGAAAAAGTGTCCAACTGAAGTGACTAAATGGGCTTGTCCTATTTCCTGCAGTNNGTACACCTGAAGCAAAGGAGAAGGCGCAACAGCAGTTTCCAGAAACACCTAAAGGAATTGGTGCAAGTCCATCTGGGCAAGTAATCGCTGCGCAAGGAGCTGAACCACTACCACATAAAGGGGAAGAATTTTCATTTTCAAAAGTTCAACCTTAGTACATGTGAAGTTCTTAAAAAACTGATGAACAGAGAAAAATTCCTTAAACACTTTTTATTTCATTGTTGAACTTAACCAGGAAATGAAACATCAGGAATGCATTTCACGTTTTCATTTGCTATCAAATAGTGATAAATACATCATGAATGAGTGATACTTAAATTCGATCAATGATCGCAAAATAATTCCTTATGTAAGTTAATTAATGAATGGAAATATTGGTTAACTTTTTGATTAATCTTATGGCATTAGCAAAATGTTGTTGGCATGTATAATTTTAAAATATTAATCTATTATAAATTCTCTTCTCTAGATTTGTGCATGTTTAAATGTGTAAAGTTTTGAAACAAGTGAAGTGAACAGAGAAGAAATGATTTAGACGTAAAACTTAAAAATTGCATTTCATACATATTTACTGATTGTTTCCAAAGCAGTCTCTTAATTGATTTTTAATTATTTCAACGCAAAATCTCAATGACCTTTGAATGGTTCAATTAATCAGATAATGAAACTGTTCATTAATGGAGAAAGTCTGATTTTTTTTAACTACCTACTGGAAACTAAGAAAAACTTGTTCATTTGAATCGATAATATTTACTACATTAAGGACTATCGAATGATTTTTTGCAACTTTCCTTTATTGCTTATTTAAGTCTTTTAATATTCAAAGAAAAAAGTTTTAATTCTTATCCCTGAACACATTTTCACACAATATGAAATTGCACTTGAACTAAGCACAATGACGAGAAATTCTTATCAGCTTTGACTTCAGAAGTGCAAAACTGAAAATGCGAAGAGAAGAAAAAAAAATTAATTTTAAACATTCCAAGTTTTATGGAAACATTGTTGAGAAAATTTTAATTAATGTGAAAAAAGTCTTATCTGGAAACCTTTAATTATATTAAAAGTTACTCAATGAACATTGTCAAGTGTTTTTAATTCTTTTTAATTGTTTCTGTTAGAAAATGTGCCATTTTAATGTTTTTTTTATAAAAAAGATTCTTCAGAATAAGTTTTTTGCCCTTTAAGCTTGACTGCGATGAAAGCTTTCGAAATTTGCATAAAATTCTATTTGTTTTGCACTCAATGATGGTCGAAGATAAGCAAACACGTCTTGGAAATCTCCGATAGAAATGACATCATTTTGAAGGTCTTTTGTTGCAGCATTCAAAGCTGCTTCGTTGCAAAGATTAACAAGGTCAGCACCAGAGAAGTTTTCTGTTTTCTCTGCCAACATGTTCATGTCCACATCTGCTGCTATTGGCATATCTTTTGCTATGAACTTTAAAATGCTTAATCTTGATTCGATATCAGGTGCTGGAACGTGAATGAGTTTATCGAAGCGTCCTGGTCGCATCAATGCATCATCAATCATTTGCGGCTTATTCGTTGCTCCTACAATCAACACAGTTTTTCTATCGTTCCTTCCAAAGCCATCAATTTCAGTCAGAAGTGTCGACAAGATTCTCATATGAGAGTCATTTCCACCGCCACCATTCATGCTTCGATTACCAACAATCGTGTCAATTTCATCGAAGAATAAAATCGTCGGTGCATTCATACGAGCTTGATTGAAGAGTTTTACGATGAATTTTTCTGCTTCGCCAACATAAGGCGAATAAATTTCGGCTGAAGAGACCGAAATCAAAGTAATTTTTGATTCACCCGCGAGGCACTTGACGATTGTTGTCTTCGCACATCCGCTCGGTCCGTAGAAAAGAATTCCACTTGGAGATCGTAATCCGAGATTTTGAAACCTTTCAGAATGCTTTAAAGGCCCAAGGACGGATGTCTGAAGTGTTTTCTTCAAATCTTTTAAGCCGCCAATTGAATCAAGAGTGAGTGTTGTAGATCTTGTCACGAAACCGAGATTTTCACGCATTACACTTGGATTGACTGCTTTTAATCCTAATTCGAAAGAGACGAGACAATTTCCTGCACTCTTCTCAAGATTTTCTGTCATCAATCGTCGTCTTACAAACTGACAAAGCACTTCGAGATCAGCCCCAACAAATCCTGGGGTGCTTTGAGCGACAAAACTTAAAAGTTCATCTGACGTTTCTCCGAATTCTTGACAGAAAATTTTCAAGATTTCAAAACGTTGAGATTCGTTCGGCATGTCTAAGATAATTTCAGAACTTCCCATTCGGTTGCATCTCCTTACGGCACTGTTGAGAAGTTCAAGCTTTGAAGTTGTACCAATGACTAAGATGGGAAGAAAACTTTCACTAATTTCATCCAATATCGAGAGAAGCAATGACGAAATTCGTGATGAATGAGAATTTTCCTTCATTTTTGCATTGAATTTTGGACAAAATATTTCCAAGTTCTCGATAAGCACGACAGTTAATTGATTTCTTCCAACAAATCGACTCACAGTTTTGATTCTTTCAAATGTTCTTTCAAGATTCTCTTCAGTTTCGCCTGGAAATGGTTGGAAAATATCGCCACTGATTTCAAATAAAATACAATTAAATTGCTTTGCAATATTGTGGACGAGCGTGGTTTTTCCTGATCCAACGGGACCAGTAATAAGGATTTGCCGATGTGGTTTGTAATTGAAAGTTTCTGGCTTTTGTATAAACTTTATATTAGTTTGAAATAAATCTGCTAAAGCAGTCTCAGCTTCACTTAATCCACCCAATGGATTTCTTCGAATCAATGAGTTTGAATCAACGTAAACTTTTTCGATAACAACTTTTCCATCGTTTTCTATCGTTCCATACCCGTCTGAGTTTGTTTTTGTTATAAAAACTTTTGAAATTCCATTCCGATTGCAGCGCATTTCACAGTTCATACAGAATGTATAATACTTCACAATGGAAACAACTAACTTTTCTAAATCGTCAGCTTGTTTTATCACATCTAAGTTGAGATCGTTTATGTTTAAATGCAAATTTATTTGAATTTCCTTGAACAATTTCATTGGACTTGAAACGAGTTCAATTTCTTGGATATATTTTATTTCATCACTATGACTTGATTTATCTGCTAGCAACTCTACTGAGTCATCAATAAAAGCAATTTTCTTTTCGTCATAAACTTGATTTAAGTAGTAAATCCGACAAAGAAAACTTCTTGAGCCGCTTTTTACTTTCACCAAACTTGACGCTGGCAAACTAATGATTTGAGGTAATTTTAACTTTTGAGGACTTGACAGCTTCTCCATAATGCAGTCAACCAGAAGAGGATGCCTCAGTTGAATTGTTTTGTTCATTTTATTATTTATTTACAAAATTTACAAAGCGCGCGGTGTGTGTCGCGAAAAGTAAACAACTCGAGGGGACAAAGCTACGCAAAGTTCAATGTGAGTTCCCAGCAAGTAAACTCTTGATAAATTTTAATTAATTCATTAACTTCCTCATTCACTTTCAGCATGTTACTTATTCACATAAATAATTCAACAAACAACCAAAGATAATGGTTGAATTGTGCTTCTCATGAAACAAACATGCTAAACATGGATTTTTGAATTTAGTTTCAAAGCAGTTTATTTCTCGCTGGGTTTTTGTTTTCATCTCATTTCGTTTCGTCATTCTCAAAATTATCTTCGCTGCAATATTTTTCCAGTGACTGAAGCGAACAGCTGTTGTTTTATTCATTATCAGTGAGAAGTGTGAATTATTACGAGATTTCTTTTAATAGAGAAATAATCGATTTTAATCTTTTTATGTGAATCATTTTTGAGTCCAAAGTAGAAAGTTTTTTTTTCGGGCTATTAAAAATTAATGTTTAGAGACCTTTGGAATTAAGATTGAATGCATCATTGAAAAGAGTGTTATATTAGAAAAAAAAGCTTATCAGAAATTTATACTGTCAAAAACGTGGGTTATCATTTAAGCTGCTAAGTTCATCAAGTTATAAATAACAGAAAAACCTCTAAACATCAAAATTTTCTCTCATTACAGTTAATTAGTCGCCAAGATGACATCATCGAATTGTGACAGTCCTGTAAGCGAGTCATCAGACAGCAACTCAATCATAAAGCATTGGTTCTATGAACATACAATTGATGCAAAAAAGCGTTGGACGCCATTTAGCTTCGTCGATTCACAAGCACTTGAAGAGGCTTTTACAAGTCACGACTCACATCGCTCAATCATAACAACAGACGGTGGACGATTTGACGTCAACATACCAGAGCGAATTAGAATTCCTGTTTATTGGAAAGGCGAGAATAGTGAAGTGCGACGTTGCAGCTGGTTTTACAAGGTCGACTCTCGTTCAATTCCCTACGAAGAAGGAATCGCCGATCTTCTCGAACATGAATATCAAGAAGCACTTAGAACTGAAGATTGGCATCGAAGAGTTGAACTGCCTAATGGCGAACAAGTCGTTTTTCATGATGCTAATGTCATAGTTCATTTCCAACAGAAATCAACTCCTGACAATTGGGGAACACCAACATCACCAATAAGCAAACCACGAGTTGTTAAACGAGGAATTGACGATTTTAACATTGAAGATGGAGATTGCGATAAAATTGATCATTTATTATTCATGGTCCATGGAATTGGATCTGTTTGTGACTTAAAGTTTCGTACAGTGGAAGAAGTTGTTGATGAGTTTCGTTCAATTGCGCAACAATTAATTCAAGCTCATTATCGAACAGCTTACGATGAAGGGGAAGTTGGACGTGTTGAAGTTTTACCCGTTTCATGGTGGAATTCACTTCACTCTGATGAGTCGGGCATTGATCAGAAATTGAAATCAATCACACTCGAATCAATTCCAAAGTTACGCAACTTTACAAATGAAACTTTGTTGGATGTTTTATTTTATACAAGTCCAGTGTTTAGCCAGGTCAGTTAAAATGGAATTTGCTTATCTTTTTTAATTTTGATTACCTGTTTTGTATTTAATATAAATTTAATTGCAGAATATTGTTGACACTGTTGCGAATTCATTGAACAAAAAATTTGGAATGTTTATGAATCGAAATCGAAATTTTAAAGGAAAAGTTTCACTTGCCGGACATTCACTTGGATCTTTGATTCTTTTCGATCTTTTGTGTCATCAAAAGTCACTTGTTGTTAATGGAGATAGTCATGAGAATGTTGAAGCAGTGAAATTAGTAAAACCAGAAGTTGTGCGTCATAAAGTTCTTGAGAGAACTCAATCGAAGCAAATTGATTATCGTGTGGGATTATCTGGGACCGGCCAACCACTCATGAAGTATCCACAACTAACATTTGCACCGAAAAACTTCTTTGCACTTGGAAGTCCAATTGGGATGTTTGTGACAATTCGTGGAATTGATAAACTTGGCGTGGATTTCCGTTTGCCAACTTGTGATGGATTTTTCAACATTTTCCATCCTTACGATCCAGTTGCATATCGTTTGGAAGCTTTAGTTAATCCAACACTTGCTAATGTTCCACCAGTGTTAATTCCACACCATAAAGGACGAAAACGAATGCATTTGGAGCTTAAGGAGACAATGAATCGGGTGTCAACTGACATCAAGACAAAGTTCATGTCTTCATTCAAACACGTCACTGAAACTGTTTGCGCATTGAATCCAATCACAAAAAATGTCAATCACAAAGCTATTGAACAAGAAGTCAATGAAGTCATTGATAAACAATTAAATTCGGAGATTAATCAGGGAAAATCTGAATCAGCAAATGATGAAACGAAAGATTCCAACGACAATTTACAACTTGGTCAGTTAAATCAAACGAAGCGATTT
This sequence comes from Clunio marinus, assembly GCA_900005825.1. Lineage (NCBI taxonomy): Eukaryota > Metazoa > Arthropoda > Insecta > Diptera > Chironomidae > Clunio > Clunio marinus. The sequence continues at coordinate 207,519 of CVRI01000012.1, read as the reverse complement.
GATTATGTGCTTCAAGAAGCTCCTTTAGAATTTTTCAACGAATATCTTTTCGCTTTGACTGCTCATGTTTGTTATTGGGAAAGTGCTGACACAATTCTCTTCATTGTTAAGGAAATTTACAACTCATTAGGCGTTGAAGCTGATAAAGAAATTCCACAACATTCATTGAAGATTGAAAGGCCGACGTTAAAATCTTCAGATGCACCACAAACGTCGACATCGGTTGAAAGGAGATAGCTATGGGATGGAATACGCGTTATTAATTTCCTTAATTTCGTTTGGAGAATTTATTTCTGCAACTTATGTCGAAGATTGAAAAATATTTAAAAATTAATTTATGTAGGCTTGAGAACTCTTCCACTTAACTATTCGCTAATATTTTTAGATGTTGAAAACAAAATTAAAAGAAGACGAAACATTCCTTTCTCTATCTTAATTAATGGAATTAAGCATGAAGAAAGAGAAAAATATTTATTGAGATTATGATCACAGATTGATGCTCCAATTCAGATAAAATAAACATGCAAACTTAAAATAAATTTTGAATTTTCCACGCAAATAAAAAGAATTTCATAACAATTTTCTTTTCAGTTGCAACATCGAAAAAAAAAATGAATAAATTTTATTGAATTTCTGGCGAATTGAAAATCTTGTTCTTTTATCTAATACCAAAATATTCCATAAATTTTAAAAGTGAACAAATTAACAAGCTTTTTGCTCTTCAAAAGTTTCCCTTCACACTTTGAGTTTATCGAGAAATAATTTACCGGACCAGCAGTCGGAATTGGAATGAGCAATTTTTCATTTGGTGAGTAATTAAAAAAATTGAATTTCTTCTGTAATTATCGAATGATATTAAATAATAATTAAACCTGACAGTCTTAATTACCTTTGTGAATGGACATGTAAAGTTAAAATCAGAGCAACGATCAAATGGATCCATAACAATTCTAACAAGAGGATTGCCGCGATTTCCTTCGCTAAGTTTGCATGAATTGATTTTTGTATTCATGAGGCTTATTTCGGAATCGGAATTTTTTGAAGTCTTGAATCCCCACTTTACTGTTATGATCATTTTTTCCAGATCTTCGAAAGTTTCCATTGTTAAGTTTAGATAACTTTTCTCATTTTGTTGCCAAATGATAGCAGAAGCATTTGCGTATTTCGGGTCAGAGCTGTAAATGACATTATTCAATGTGATCTTAGGAACTCCAAGCTGCAAATAAATTGCTTAAAATATGTTATAAACACAACATTAATTAAAATCACAATTATCTTGATTAATAGCATCAGAATTGAGAAACGAAATTCATCAAAAACTTTCATTCTCACTCTCAAAAACTATTTTGAATTATTGAAGCTTTTATTGACACTGTTGAGTTTTAATATTGAATTTGCGAATTTAAATACTCGTCTAACTCAAGTCATTTCCGGAAAGCCTTTTTTAATGATTAACCGATAGATTAAATGTCAGCATCATTAAGCACAAAGTTTTGAATTTCTGTCTAAAGTTGACATCATAAAATGAATAAAATTTGATGAGTTATCTCAAATTTCTATATTACAACATGAAAGTTCGCACGGGAATATCGGATGGTGTCGTAGGAGTTTTCTTCTTAATTGGTGTTTAATTAAATAGCAAAGTTAATTAATAAAAACAATTTTCTTTAAAACTCTCATAACGATCGCAATTTTACATTTTATTTGTTTAAATTTTTCGCAATTTTCAATAATACTTAACTTTATATTACAGCGGAAGCTCGATTAGCGAAAAAAGCTCGATAAAAGTCGACATACACTCACATTTTTGAACAATTTTTGTTCGTTTAGAGAAAAAGCTCGTTAATTGATACTCCCTTGAGTTTTCGCTAATCGAGCTTCAACTGTATTTATTTTTTCTCTTTTTACAAATTCTTTCATTTGAAACAAGGAGTATTTCTACGAAGAATATTGCCCGGCAAAAGCCCTAGACAAATTCCAAGAAAAACTAAAGAAATTCATGGAAAATTGCCATTAAAAAAACTAGTGCGTTTTGAAAGATCATTTAGCCGGAAAAAGCACTACGGTGAAATACTCCTTGATTTTAGATAATAAGTTGTTCATTTTTTTTTGAATTTCTGACGAATTGAAAATCTTGTTCTTTTATCTAATAATTAGATTGTCGTCCATAAATTTTAAAAGTGAACAAACTAACAAGCTTTTTGTTTTTTAAATGTTTTCCTTCACACTTTAAGTCGATCGAGAAATAATTCATCGGACCAGCAAACGGAGAATGAATGAGCAATTTTTCATTTGGTGTGTAATTGGAAAAATGGAATTTCTTCTGTAATTAAGGAATGATATTAAATAATAATTAAACCTGGCAGTCTTAATTACCTTTGTGAATGGACATGTAATGTTAAAATCGGAGCACTGTTCAAATGCATCCATTACCAATCTAACAAGAGGATTGCCGCGATTTCCTTCGCTAAGTTTGCATGAATTGATTTTTGTATTCATGAGGCTTATTTCGGAATTTGAATTTTTTGAAGTCTTAAATCCCATTTTTAATGTTATGATCATCTTTTCCAGATCTTCGAAAGTTTCCATTGAGAAGTTTATAAAACTTTTCTCACTTTGTTGCCAAATGATAGCAGAAGCATTTGCGTATTTTGGGTTAGAGCTGTAAATGACATTATTCAATGTAGCTTTACGAACTCCGGCCTACAAATAAATTGCCTAAAATAATTTATAAACACAATAATAAACAAAATCACAATTGTCTTAATTAATAGCATCAGAATTGAGAAACGAAATTCATCAAAAACTTTCATTTTCACTCTCAAAAATTAGGCTGAATTATTGAAGCTTTTATTGACACTGTTGAGTTTTAATATTGAGTTTGCGAATTTAAATACTCGTCTAACTCAAGTCATTTCCGGAAAGCCTTTTTTAATGATTAACCGATAGATTAAATGTCAGCATCATTAAACACAAAGTTTTGAATTTCTATCTTAAGTTGACATCGGAAAAATAAATAAAATTTGATAATTTACTTGAAATTTCCTCATAAGATGAAATTTACCACGCGAATATCAGATGGTGTCGTAAGAGTTAAGAGTTTTCTTCTCAATTCCTGTTATAATTAAAACAATTTTTTTTAAACTTTCATAACGATCGCAATTTTACATTTTATTTATTTAAATTTCTCGCAATTTTCAATATCACGAAACATTTTTTTTTTTTTTCACAAATTCCTTCATTTGAGATATTAACTAGTGAACTACAGAAAAAAAGATTCTTAATTTAAACGAGATGGGAACTTAAGTAACTTATCTAGCTATTTACATTGTTTGGTTACGATGAAATATTGAGACAAGAAAAATAAATTAAATAAGAAAAAAAGGAAAAGTAACTAAATTTCATTTAGATGTAAGTGAAAAAGATTCGTCATCGGTTGATCTTTCCCAAGCTTTTATGCTAATCTGAAAAATAAAAGAAAAATCTAAAATTAGGAAAATGTTAAATAAAAATATTTAAAGAAATCATAGAAGAGAACCAAATTAGTTGAAACATTTTTGTGCAAAATAAATAAATTAATAAAACTTATTGTAAGCTTTTGTGTTAATGATTAAGGAACCAACAGTTAGTAAAGTGATTTAAGAAATTAGGGAAGAGAAAGAATTATTTTACCTTTCTTAACTAAGCAAAACTAAGAGAAAAAAAAATTAAAATTCAAACCACGTTTAAGTTTCAACTGTTTGGCTCATATCGCTTGTACTTGTACGTGTAATCAGAAAAGAACAACATGTCGCTTTCACTTGTTGTTGTCATGTCAAACCCTAAGGGATTTAAAGGACAAAAACATTGAATTTCTCTAAGTTCGAAAGCTTAAAACTAAATAAACAATAAACAAAAGTTAAACATAAATTTCAACACAATCAAAATCGCACACGAAACTATTTGAAAAAATAAATAAAAAGTAAAAACATTCAGCAACAGGCCAATTGATTGATACTTGCATCGAAATCTCATTAAATGAAATGAAAGAAAAACCAAAACTTCTATTTCTTGCTTGACAAATTTAAAATTGATGGCATCGTATAACCAGCAGACGAGGATGATGTTGACGATTTTCCATCTCGACTCGGTGATTGTCGTGATGGTGGTGTCAGTGACATTGAAATTGAGTGCAAATTATTGTTGGTGCTACTTGACAATTGCTGTTGATGATTGAAGTGGTGCGACAACAACTTTTGTTGATCAGAGCTTAATTCGATTTTTAAGAACAAAAAACATTTTTTATCTTAAATTTTTGGCGGATTAAAGTTTTCAAAATAACAACAAACGAGATGAAAGAAAGGAAAAATCTAAATCATTGAAAGCAAGGTACTCAAAACGAACCTCTTGTGATTGCCTTTAACGAAATTTCCTTCGTTATTTCCACGATTTGATTGAGCAATAAGATCACCGATCGTATACTGCAGGTTTTTATAAGTGAAAGTTTTAGTTGGCAGTTTAGGATCAAGAAAGTGATCACTCGTTCCATTCATTTCAAATGAATTTCCTTCATTCAATGGAATTTAATAAAATGTTTAAGTTATTTTTGCAGCAGACATTAGATTTGGTGACAATAAAGAAAGAAAAAAATTGAATGGAAAAGATTATTTACGTTTTATCATAAGAAACATTCAAAGACATCAATCACACAAACACACACTCGAATTAAATCTCTCACTCTTCTTACCTTGCGACGTTTCTGATTTCCGTTGTTGTGGGTTGATTGTTGGTGACGTTAGAGGATTCTTCACATTAAACTGATTCGTTTTCTTTGGATCCTAATGATGTAAAAGATAAAAAAGTTTATTTTTGTTTATTAATGAAAAAATAAGAAGAAAGTGGAAATTAACTTAACAACTATCTAATACTAATTAAGTAATCAAAGAGAAATCTCACAGTTAAAGATTGAATTCCCATTATAATCTTCGAATAATCTGTCTCGTGTTCTCCATCTTCGCAACCTTGCTTTTTATTATTACTCTTTTTCGTAACGAGAGTAGTTGGATGAGGTGATGGAGTTAGAATTACCTTGTTGTTGTTGTGATTGAAAACTGATTTTGCTGGTTGGATAGGATTGAATTCACCTACAATCTCAACGCAATCACTGTCACTGCTGTCAGAGCGACGAGCTTTCTCAGCATTTACCTTCTTGTCAGATGTTGAAGCATCGATGGGTGGCGAAATAAATTGCATTGACGTTGACTTTAAGTTTTGCGTAACTTTTAGAAGGTCGGTGGGTGAAACAAGCTTCTCGAGTTCAATGACACGTGGCTTAATCATCGACTCTTGCACTTTTGGCGGATGAATTGTTGTAGGCGGTGATGGGGACGAAATGATGCTATTAATGCTGTGATCACTTGAACGTTTAATTACAGAGATCGTGGCTGATGATGCTGTTGGAGAAGTTTTTTGTGATGTCGGCGATTTTCCATTCATGAGCGATGTCATTTCACTTTCGCAATTTTTCACGCAATTTTCAGTCTTTGGAGGCGGAGTTTGAACTGGCAATTTACCATTTGTGGCAATGGGACTGGCAGTGATAGTTTTTGGTTGAACTTGCACTTGCGATTGCATTTGTTGTGACGATTCTTTTGATAATATCGCGGCAGTTGCTTTACTTTGTGCTAATTTTGATTCTTTCTTCTTCTTTTTCTCCAATTCCTTGCTGAAATCTTCAATTTTTATCCAATCTTCAGGCCATAATGCGACAACTTCGTCACGTAATCGACGTAACAGAAATTCTTGTTCACTTTCCTTCTTTACCTTTGTCGACTTGTGAAGCTCTTGAAGATACTGAACAATCAAACTTAAGACTAGACGTGAATTGTCATTCCAATGAAATTTCTTTCTTGGCACATGAAGTTCAAACGAATTATCTCCAACAATCTGATGTGTCGTTTTGCGCTCTTCGTAAATCCGCATTTCTTGTTCATGTTTCAATATCTCATTGGGCATTGCATCGGCGACAATTTTACGCATTTTGTTAATTTCATTATTGACTTTTGTCTCGATTTGTTGTATACGATGCTTACGAAGCTTCGCAAAAAGAGTTTTCTTCGTGCATGGAACGAATTGTTCGAGGTAGTTGAAGACATTGATGCGAACTGTTGCATTTACACTTTTGGCGCCATTGTCGATTGTCACAAGTTGGTTTAACGTATTGTTGTTGAAAAAGGCGGATTTTGAAGCTGACGCTGATTCTGCTTGTTGTTTTAAGTTGTTGATGAGTTGGACGATTGGTGCTGGCAAGTTTTCAGGCAGATGAACTTCTTTCACTTCATTTTGAGGCGCCATTTCTGGTTGACTATCTCGTGATGACTCGGAAACTGCTAAACTACTCACTGATTCACTCTCGCCACCTTCATCATCAGTTGCTGTTGTAGCACCGCTGCTTGTTGGCTTCCCTTGTTCCATCTTACGCAAATTATCACGTTTAGCTCTCAGCATATCTTTTACTGTTGTTGTTTTGAGAATTTTTTCAGGTTCCTTTTCCACTGTTTTCTTCTTTTCAGGCTCTTTCACCGGTTGCACTTCTTTTGGCTTTTCAACCTTTTCTACTTTTTCAGCAACTTTTTCACGTTTCTCTTTTTTCGACTTTTTAGCTTTTCCTTGCTCGTCGGATGATGACGTTGTGTTCACTTTAACTTTCTTTTCTGTGTGATTTTTCTTTTTCTTGAGCTTTTCTTCTACATTCTTCTCTTCATTGACATCATCAGACCCACTGGATTCACTGCTGGTAGATAGAGCACGTTTCTTAGCTTTCGGCATTCGAATTTCATCTCCAGGACGTTCAAAATTTGAAAGTTTCTTAAACTCCAAAGATCCACTGTTAATGTAGAATCCACCACGATCTGTTTCAATCTCATCTGGTATAAGTTCATCGTACTGAAAAGTTTTTGAAATGTTTCAAAATTAATTTTTACAACATTTTTTCATTTAAAATATTTACAGCTTCTGTATCATCAATAAATGTGTCTGAAGCATCATATCCAGCAGCACGATCAATGTACGTATGTCGACCAGTTTTTCCATAAGAGCTCGCGTTCCCCTATGAACGATAAGAAGCAAAGAAACATCAAATCGTAACTCGTAGTAAACAAAAATTTATTTAACGTGAGAGAATTTTTCATTCATGAAACTTTTACAATCTTACTCTCTTTCTCTTTCATTTCATATTCTCTCTCTTTCTCTTACACATAATTTACTTGATGATTTACTTACATATTTAGCTTCCAGCTCCCGTGCAATACGCTCGACATTATCATCATCTTCTGCAAAGGGATCATCATGGTTTCCGTTTGGTAATTTTGCAATCTTCTTTTGCTTTTTCTGTTGAGAATTTTTGTTATTCAATTACAATCTCATGAAACAATTATTTTTAATCTATTAAGAATTTGCATAATTTTAATTGAAGTTCATAATTGAGGAAGTACTTTTGAATGAAAAATAAATTAATGTGCGTCAACGGTACATTAAATGCATCACAAAAAGAAAAAAAAACAAACAACGACACTTTGTATGTATCGAATAAAAAAATGGATTCTTTTCTTTTTCTTCTTCTTTTTTCACTCTCTCACTTAAAAAGAAGAAGAAAAAATTTCTTCCAAATTACCTTTTCAATATATGCCAACTTTTTGTAGTTAAATTCAGGGAATTTGTGTTCATCAGGTTCAAACAGGTCAAGATCAAGCCGAAATGTCTTGCTTTTATTCACTATCGTGCCGGTATTTTTCTCTGGTTTCTTAAGCAACTCATTAGAGTCTCCCATTGACATAAAAACACGTTTTGTGGAATCAGCAGCAGACATTTTTTAATCTTTCAGTTGTCGAAGCACAAATTGAATGAAAAGAAATTATTTTCTATATTTTAAGCTTTCTTTACAGAATTTTCACAGTTTTTAGGTATAAATTTATGATGAGCAGATAGCTCTCATGTCAGTTCACCATTGTAACAATGTTTTAAGATTATTAAATTTAATTTTACACAAAATTTTCATTAAATTATCGGGACTTTTTATGTCGCGATTCACATTGATATTTGTTATTTTCTTCTCTCTCTCCAATTTCTACGGATTACGCTGATTCCTCTCCCATATTTTGGTGGTTGAGACCTCAACTATTTATAACAGTCGAACCACAGACACAATCATATTTAAAAATTTGTTATAATTTCCGTTAAAATATTTATTAACACAAATTTGACTTTTTAATTGATGAAACGTTCTTCTTAATAGTCAGTCAGTAATTTTCAATTTATTTTAATTTATAGTTTTAATTTTGTTTATTGTCTTTGTCTGCATGTCATAGAAATTCTTAATTTTCTAAATAATTCAGTTAAATAATAAGAAATTATAAGAAAGATTAAATTTCTGATCTGATTCATCATTGCATTTGTATTAAATAATTCATGTTAAGGACGTCATCTTAATAACAATGTTTCTATAGTTTTATAGGCCTCATTATTAAGCCATAAAAACAACAAGTAGCTTGACATCTTTCTTTTAGAAATGTACACAAAAGAATATTTAAAATTTACGCCGCACAGCAATCTCATCAAAACGACTGTTCGTTGCCAAATAAAATTTTCAATTTATGAATTTTATTTTCGTTGGATTTGAAAAGATCGCGTGCTTTTCACAGTCTCGCGAATTTCATTCAAGAAAAGAGGTTGAAAATTAAATGCTCCTCGTTGCTATATTTTCTTTTCATTCATTTTTTAATCTCATTGTGAAATCTTGAGTAAAATTTATTTGGAGGAATAATCTTCATTTCGTTTCAAACGTGCATTCTAAAGAAGGTCTGTTGAAATAAAAAAATGATAAATCTCCAAAAGATTTTCTCGTAATATTTTGGTCATGACTTTAAATCCCAGCTTTGCAAAATTAATGAAATAAAAATTTTAAAATTTCGATTTCATTTGATGTGTCTAAAAATATAAAATTTCGGAAACATATTTTTGCCACAACATGTGAGTTTGAGAAAAGTTGTTGGCACAAAGTAGCGTGTCTTTCGTGTGGCTTGAGATTTAAAACCACAAATATTTATAAGAAGTCATCAACGACACTATAGACATAATAAATCAAGGTTGAAATGATCTGCCATGGTCGGAAAACTGATTAAGATCTGAATGAGATAATATCTCAATCAATTGAATGTTAATTAATATTGAAGTTATCAGAAAATATTTCGCTTTCGATATTTTTCAGTTGACTTGTCATCATGAGTAGTGAAATCGTAAAATCAAATAAAATTGCGGAGAAATTAAGGAAACAAGGATTTGATTCAATGCAAAATGGAGAAATTTATGAAGCGATTTTGAAATTCAATGAAAGCTTGTGCAATGCTGAGTCTGATACAAAAATAATGAGAACAATTTATGCCAATCGAGCTGAAACATATTTCAAACTTAAGATTTATGATAAATGCTTAAACAACATTCAACTAGCGAGAGATCAAAATTGTCTTCCAGACAAAATGAAATCCTTAGACGACTTGCAGGAAAAGTGTTTGGAAGAGTTTAATGAAGATCAGACGACAAATGAAAATCCTTGGGATTTCTTTAAACTTTCTTATCCTGCCAACAAAAGACTTCCCTTTGTAGCTGATTGTCTTGAAGTGAAATGTGACAACAAGTATGGTCGTCACGTTATCACAAATAAACCTCTGAAAGTTGGTGACATTCTTGCAATCGAAGAACCTTTCTTTAAGATTGTTAAATCTGATCCAGAAGACAATGAATATCCAATGGCAAACATCTACGTCTATTGTGCATACTGTTTAAATGACAACCTAATGGATTTGATTCCCTGCACTGAATGCTTAACGACGATGTTCTGTTCAACACGATGCCAACAAGAAGCAAACAAAAGTTTTCACAAATATGAATGCAATTATTTGGAATTTTTAAACAACACTGGAAATTGGCGAATGCCATTGCGTAACTTCTTTCATTCATTATCAATTTGTGATGATTCGATTGAAGAATTAGAAAAGTTGATGATTGAAAGTGACAGTGAGTCACCAACTGTGTACAACTACGCGATGGATGATCAGAGAGATCCTGATACAGTGAAGAATCATTTGAAATGCATGATTGGATTGGCAAGAAGAGTTGTCGTTACTGTTAGAAATTTCAGCGAATTTTTCACTCATCATCCATTGCTGTCAAGTGCATGGTGCACTCATCAAGAATTTATCAAGAAATTTCTCAAAAGAATGATGCAAATCGAGATTCTCAACTTTCATGGCATCAAAGGACGATCACTTGATAGAAACAATCCTTACCGAAGTTCTGTAGGTGACGGCGGTTATGCATTCTGTTCATTATTAAATCATTCATGCTGCTCTAATGTTATGAGAATCGTTGTTGAAAATCGAATGGTGGTGATTGTTGAACGTCCTATTAAGAAAGGAGAACAAATTTTTGATTGCTACATTGGGTGAGAAATTCTCTCATGATTTTTAAAATGAAAAGTCAATTGAATTAAAATGAATTTCAGTGATAGTTTTTACTTCAAAACGAAAAATTCACGTCACATGGAATTGATGGATTATCAATTCATTTGTGATTGCGAAGCGTGTACTTACGATTTCCCTGAGTTATTGACCGGAGCTTTGCAAGCATGTGACAAAACTCTTCTTCATTACGCACAACAAGCTTACAATGAATTACGCAATCCAAAGAAGAAGCTGACACCAATGGAAGCACGTGAATTAGCTTTGAAATATTCGAAAATTATGCAAAGATGTTATCGTGAAAATAATTACCCGTGCAGGGAAATCGTGCTGCTTGAGCTTTGTACAGTTAAATGTTTTTTAATGGCTTCTAAATCGAACATATCTTTTCCTTAATGAACTAAAAGAAATAAACAAAATAATCTCACCATGTAAATGTTTATTTTTTTACTAAAGTTTTGTGTAATAATTTTATGGAAATACAACTGAAGGCTGAGCTTGTTTGAATAGAAAGTTGGCAATGCATCTGAGTAACAGACAAAGTTCAAGGCATGGAAAATTTTGATTATTTTTCTCCAGAATGTCACAACAATCACGAAACTTTTTAAAAGCTTGATTATGTTGAAGTGTTAACATTTCATCGTCAGTTTTCTTAGCGAATTTCAGTAGCTTCGGATCTTTAAACTTCAACATTGGTGGAGTTGGAAAGTTTTGTGTGCAAGCTTCACAGTCGCATGCAAATCCGAAATCTTTAAGAAGAATTTCTTGACGTTCCTGCTTTTGATGTTGCAGAAAAGATATTCTGTAATTATTTAATTATTTTTATGTTATTGAAAGGCAAATAAAGACAAATGAAATTACTTGTAACAATCAAACAATTGACTTCCTTTTGAAATTGGTCTGCAAACAACAAGAAGAACTTTTCCTTCCACACAAATTCTCATGACGTTGTTGGCACAACTATGATTGATAAGAGAACAAAATATCAAAGATCCACTTCCAATAGTTTCTTCCAAGCCTTCACGCTTTGTTTCGTTAACGTCAACACTTTTAGAACTTCCACTGGTGATGCCATGAAAATTCCAATCAGATATCTGACGAAGTTTTTGTAAGAAATTTGCGATGAACTTCTCGTGTTTCTCTGAAGAATCGCCTAATTCGTGATGATTTTTCAGAATTTCCATTAGTGGAGTAACTGGAAATATTTTAGGACTCTTCATCAGTGACATTAACGATCTCAGCATTCTCTCATTTCCTTCCCTTTCCGAAGATTTTAAATCGCAATCAAAAATTGTCATTTTATTCTCATTTGATATGAAATCTTCTAATTTCTCAAAACATCCATCAAATTTAGATAGTGCGATGAAAAAAAGTCGCATAGCCATGTGAACGCTGCCAGATTCCAAAAGTTTAGCCATTATTGAACACTCGTAACGATGAAATCTTTTCAATGCAGTTTCCATACATTCGATTGAACAAAACATGGCTGGAAGTGAATGAAAAATTAATTCAAATGGCAAGTTTAACAATTGAAAATGTTGATTCAAACCTACATAGACAACACGAGTTGCATGGAATTAAATCCAAAGAATTATCTCGCAAACAGTTTGAACATTTTTGATAAATATTTGATTTTGGAATTTTACGAAATTTTGATTTGGATAATAAAACTTTACAAAAAGGTTCTTCGATTGAAATTATGTCTCCAACTTTTAATGAATGATTGGTTGTGACGAATCTTCCATATTTATCATTGCAGTTCAATTCTAAGCAGTTAACGATGAAAGGAAGTTTCTTGTTTGGTTGATATGAAAGTTTGAAGAAGTTCCAAGGATTTGAAATCTTTTGATTAGAAGTTTTCACCATTTCATGACATTTCTGCTCTCTTTTGACAAGGTTTTCCAGATTTCTTTCTGGATAACTATTTTTTCTAGCCATATCAACATTATTCAAGCATTTATCGTAAAGCTTCATCTCGAAGTAAATTGCTGATCTGTTAGCATACGCCAAGCCAACATTCTCACTCTTCGGGTCAGCATAACACAAACTTTCATTGTACTTCAGCATAGCTTCGAAGAAATTTTGATTCGAGTAACATTTGTTTCCTTCATGTCTTAATTGTTCAGATTTCTCGTTCGACTTTTGATGTAACATTGTAAACGATTTCTTTTATTATTTTAAGCGAATAATTTTTTGCGTCGTTGATTGTGTCAGCGAATTTTCTACGCGATGTATAATACAAAATCAAATTATGTATAATCAACACAGCGAGTATAAACAAGTGGAAAATTTATTTTTAGCTTCACAGTTGACGAGAAAAAGTCGGAGAAGCACAAAATTAGTTTTCTTCACAAAATTTCACAGAAGTCAGGAAGGAATCAATCAAGAAATCAATTTTTCAAGATCGAAATGTCTTTTTAAAGAAATTTAAACTGATCAAATAATTTAATTTATTTATAATTTTTAATTTGTTTATTTTGTTTATGTTTAGATAAAGAAAGAAATTAAAAACTTTCAATTTGTTTTATTTTATGACTCACAAAATGCGACTGAAGGAAAACTCTAAGCAAAACATCATTTTAACTTGAGAGATTCTCGTCACTTTTTGAAACTTCTCATGAAATTTCTAATTTCTCTCAGGGTAATGACTTTGTCTTGTGTCATCGGACATGTTTTAAATCTCTGTTTGCTGTTACGAAAGGAAATTAATTTAATGGAGTACAAGAGAAAGAAAAATCTGAAGGCGAATCTAACACATTTTCAATCAAATGCTGAAACAAATCTTTAATTTATTTTACTCACCTTTGTTTGTAAATTCCAATAAAAATAAAAAACAATTTTCTTTCAATTCTTATTTATATTTCAAAATGATTTTTTGATGACCTTAAGATACATCACAAGCTTAGCTGGGAGACAAATGTTTATCTTACTTTTACTTTCTATTATGTAATGATTGGAATAAATTCATTTACTTACATTTAAGTCATTTAATATCACAGATAATTTTTTTTCTAGTATTTAACTCCTACAATGTTTATGTTTATGCTTATTTATGTTTAAATTATGCTTTCGTCTCAAAAAGCAAAGGCAGAAAATGTACAAAATTTGTGATTTTTTCATATTAAATGAAAGATTTGTCAAAAAAATGTTTCATGTATTGGGAGACAATGCAAGTCAGTTCATTGCTCAATTCCTATCGACTAGAAAATTTCTCAAAACTTTGCTTCCCAATTTTCTTCTATTTTAAATATCTACTAATAATTTCTTCTTCTAGTTGTCATCTGGGTGATCCATCAAATGCTACAATCAAATCTTTCATGTTAACTTGAACTGCATGAACATTATGTAAATGGTGGATTTTCGTTGGGTCTGATCGTATCGTGTTTCGATTGTTGACGATTGAATTTGACGGCACATTTGCTTCTTTTGAGTGTTGATATCTGTTCAAAAATGATTAAAATAATTAAATTAAGTACAAGTAGAATAAATTATTCAAACTTACTTGTTCCACCAAAGAAAAGCAAAAATTATTCCCGTGATTCCGACAATTGTAACGACAAAAGCAACCGAAACCATCGTGTAGTGAATCAAATTGTCATCGTCACTCTCTGCATTCGACACTTCAAGATGATGAATTTCATTTTCAGCTTCAACAGGTCCGAAGATTCCTTCAGTTGGTGATCGAACTAATCGAGATACGGCAACATTAATCTGTGATTGAATGTTCGGCTCTAAAAGTTTCTGTGCGATTGCTGATGAATTTCTTTGGAGAACTTTTTCTGTTATTGGATCAACAATGAAGAACCAAGCATCAGTGGCATCTTTAAGTTCAACAATTGAACCATTTTGCATTAATGAACGACGATTTGTTATCTTCTCAACTGTTGCTATCAATCCGTGAGATTTCTCAGTTAAAATTTCTTCCAAACTTCTCGAATGTCTTCTCAGCTCATCTGGATGTGCTTCAGGAAACACTAAAGTCATTCGATTCAAATCAGTGACAACATTTATGACAACTCTTGCATATGACTTATGAACAGCGACTGAATCTTTTCCGAAATTATCCGAAGCTTCAATTTGAAATTGAAAATGTCCATTTGTAATTTTGTGAAGACTTTGCCTGGTTTTAATTATGCCAACGTCAGTGATAACAAAGTATGAACTCGGAAGATCATCTTTCGGAATAACATTCGTTTCGTCGTCAACCAAACGATATTTAATCAAACCAAACGTGCCCGAGTCGTTGTCATAAGCTTCAACCTTCAACACTGATGTTCCAATCGTTGCGTCATAATCAATAGCTCCATAATAAGTGTCGTTTCTCTTGTACTTCTTAATACTATTTTTGAATTTGAATATTGGCGGATTATCATTAGAGTCTTGTACAAGAACTTTCAGTGTCGCAAAGTTTTTATTTTGATTGACTCGCTGTTTTGTCGAGATCAGCTTAAGCTTCAATTCATGCGTTGTCCGATTTTCAAAATCTAATGAGCTTTTAAGCTTCACTGCACATGTTGAGTCTTCTAACACGACACTAAATAGTTTGAGATCATTGCCAGCAACAATCTCACATGAGAATCCATTTTTAGCTTTCGTTGATTTTCTGATGTTGAGAACTTGAATTAATTTAATTGTTGCATCGATGCTTGTTGACTCAGGAATGTTTGTGACATAAATTTCATCACCAAATGCCAATCCCAGCTCTTCACTGTCATCACTTTCAGCAGGCAATGTTTCAATTCCAACGTTAATTCGCTGAATGTGCTTAACAAAAATTATGAGCGATGAAACTGAACTCAATTGAGGCTCGCCAAGATCGTAAGCTCGCACATCAACTTCATATTGCGATGTTGGATCTTTTCGAAGATCATCTTTGATTCTGATATTTCCATTTTCCGGATCAATGTGGAAGAATTTCAAAGCTTTTCCTTTTCCAATCATTTCGTAACGAACAACGTTACCAGGTGAAGTTCCATCCGTGTCAACAGCTGGCATGGAAGCAATCAAAGCACCAACATGTTGATCGTCTGTTAATGACACCGGTTCAGGTGTTATGAGAAAAACTGGCGCAACATCGTTTCGATCTTCAACTGTCACTTTCACTTTGATGACATCACCAGCACCTTTGCCTTCATTCTCAACAGTTCCAACAATAATTTCATGGAATGATTTCGTCTCATAATCGAGACTTTTCTTTGTTCTTATCTCACCAGTTTCAGGATCGATTCTGAAATAATCTTTCGATGAAGTCTTCTTGATTGTATAAGTTGCTGTCTCAACTGTTTGAGGATTGCTGATTCTAACAACTGCAACGAGAGTGTCAGGAAGATTCTCCGGAACTTTCACCTCAATCTGCGTCTTTGAGAACATCGGTAAAATATCAGGAACGTCTTTAACTGAAATTTTAATTCTTATTTCAGTGGATAATGGCATCACACCACGGTCGGTCGCTGTGACCATGAATTCGTATTCATTTCGTCTTTTAAAGTTCAGTCTTTCTCTTGTATGAATGTCGCCACTCTGCTTGTTAATTGTGAATGGAACATCAGATGGTAACGAATAAACAACGTCAGCGTTCCTGCCTTCATCCATGTCAAAAGCTTGAACTGTACCAACAAAAGCATTCAATTTTCCTTCATCAACAGAGAACAAATAAGGCATTGACGTTTCATCGAATTCCGGCGCATTGTCATTTGCATCAAGGACTTTGATGTTAACAAGTGCGGTTGCGTAAAGCCCACCAAGGTCTTCTGCTCGAATTGTCAGCTGGTACTTTGTCAGCGTCTCGCGATCTAATTTTCGAATGATTGTTATCGCACCAGTTTCTGAATTAATTGTATATTGACGAAGATCATTGCCTGACAATATTGAATAGTTTACGGGATCGGTTTCGGGATCGTCAGCTTGCACAACAACAACCGTTGTGTTTATTTTTGCTGACTCATTCACTAGCACTTCGTAAATGTTTCTTGTAAATATCGGTGGTTTCGTATTCGGTCCCGCTACGACTGTTACTAATAAATTTGTTTCGGAATATAAACCGCCACCGTCGGTAGCACGAATTGTGAGATTGAACCTCTCATCAGCATTCAATCGACTATCAGCAAATATTTCACCTGTTTTAGAGTTGATTGAGAACTTTTGCGAGTCTCTTGACTTACTGCTGACGATTGAGTAAGTGACACTTGAATTTATTCCAGCGTCGATGTCTTTAGCATGCACATGTGCAAGTGAACGTTTTGTCGTTCCCGCACTTACCATAACTGGATCAATTTCGAAAATCTCCGGTTTATTGTCGTTAACGTCGAGTACTGTAATGTTGACACTTAATGGCGAACTTGCAGCATTTCCGTGAATTTCTCTCGCAATAATTTGAAAAAGAAGTTTTTCCGACTGCTCTCGGTCAACGCCTTTGTCACTTACCACAAGAAAACCATCTTTAACTGCGAACAATGGCGTCGTGAGTTCAAAAGCATACATTGGAAGGTCGATGTCAGTTGAGTAATCTTCATCTCTGATCGTGAACTTTATTGGCTTATTTTTGAGACTCAAAACTTTTGTTCCAATTGGCGAATTCTCTTCAACAATGCCGACGAGATCTGATGCCATAATAATCGGTGGAAAGGCATCAACAGGCTTCACATTTATCGTAAGCTTAGCTGTCGTAAATCTTCTCTGTTCCGACATTTCCTCAGCTTTAATCGTAATTGAAAATTGACGATCTGTGACTGATGAATCGACAAGTTTCACTTGTTTGACTTCTGCAGTGACGTCATCGATCTCGAAATATTCATTAAAGTTTGACGGGTTTCCATTAATAAACTCATATCGGATTGGAGTGGCAAGTGCATCTAAATCTACGGCTCTGATTTTCTCAGGTAGAATATCGAGAACTTTCTGAACTGTTCCCGGAACTATGTTGGCCGTGTATTCAGGATTTATGCAAGATCCATCGAACGAGAGACAATCTTGGTAGATAAACGACGGATCTTGGTCGTCTACGTCTTCAATATCCACAATCAATGTCGTCGATGCAGATAATCTCTCAGATACATTACGTGCTCGATCCTAAAACGAGTATAAAAACGAACTCGAATTATTTCTTTTGAAATCTTAATTCAATTCGTATTGAAATGAAGTTAAAAAATTTTTAAATGACATTTACATGAAAGGGGACACTTTATCAGTGATGTTATTTATTTCAATCTTCTACAAGTATTTTAATGATTAACATTCTTTTGAAATTCTTCCCGAAAGTAACCAATTGCTTGAGAAAATGAGAAATTAAAAAGCGCGGAAAGGAAAACATTAAACAACATGTTACAATGTCAAATATCTTAAATGAAATCATCTCTAATGAGATTGTAAATCGAAGATTATCCAAAAAAAAATTATAATAAAGAGAGAAAGAACAGTAACGAAAGAAAATCGACGCTTATTCGATTGAGTCAGGGAGAATTTATAGCACCCGTTTTATGCAAAAGAAGGCATTCTGCATTCGGTCAAGATCGAAATGAGAAGAAAGGAAGAAAAGGCAACAAACACGCGCAAAATTGGCATCATTCTTCTCGACTATTTGTGCATGAAATGAAATAAAGTCGGAATTAAAGGGAAAAGAATTTATTCAAGTCACGATATTTAGATTAAGAGAATCACGAATTATTTTTATGTGTTTAATGATCCAAAATACGGTTTTGTCTTATTCAACTTGAACATACAGCTATGTTCATGATTATGCTTCCTTTTTTTTTCATTGTTAAATTTATCGCCACTTTGTTTTGCTTGTATCAGCGATTAAATTGTAACAAGTTTATTTACTAATTCTGAAGCATTGACTTTAATATGTTTGACATCATGTTTAACGACAGATAGATCGATAGAATTAGAGACAGTAGTGAATGCAAAAATGTTTTTTTGTATTATGAGATTCAATGTTGCCTTATTTAAGCTTTGTAATCCAAACGTTTTTTCGCTTGCAGGCCTCATTAGTTTCAATTAAACCGCATCGCATCTAGAAGGTAAAAAGGCTTGGCTATTAAATGTTAAGCGCCACATGAGATCTCAGATCGCGGCCTATTCGCATAATGAAATCTTTCTCTTCTATAAATGGGCAATTTTTTTGTTGTTTTCTCTCATGCCGTGGATGAATCAAAAATTTTCGCGTGATTCGACAGAATAATTGCACGTTAATTTAGTAACATTCCCATTGCTTTACATAATTTACTATCTTTCATGTTATCATATTCACAACATGAGAATCATAATCATTAATTAACAAACGAATGCATTGTTAAGCTTCAATCACATCATTTTTATATCCAATTGTTGGTGCGAAAAGAATTGTGTTGTTAAATATTACTCACCGATGCAACTATTGTTAAGTAATATCGTTGAACACGTTCATAATCCAATGTCTTGACAAGAGTGACCTACAAAGTCGAGCGTTAAATTAACAAAGAACTTCATTTTATGACGGTCGATTTCTCCAACTTACATGTCCCTGATGTGGATACGCGATGGCAAAAGTTCCAAAGCCATCAGCGACTTTTCCATCGTTATCCGTTAGATTGTGTGATCCCTCGACGAGGAAATACTCAACAGCTCCATTCACACCTGCGTCGGTATCAGTTGCTTTAATGCTACTATAAATAGTCGTGCCCACGGGAGTTGACTTTAATGATGTTTACAAAGAAGACATGAAACAAGAGAAGAAAAAAGAAATTAAAATTGTTTTCATGATTACATATTAAGTAAGTAATGCGGGTTGTTGTTTGGATATCTTGTTATGATCACTTCCAAAACATTCAAAAATAATTAAAGAAAATGTCAATAAATTCTTGTCACGAAGCATTTCATCTGAACTTTTAAGGAAACTGTCGTTGAAAGATCATCAACAAAAAGATATGGAAGGGAAAAAACTTTGATTCAAATGCCATTAGAAACTAGTGCATAATAATTCATATCACGTCTTGTCATCATTTGTTTAAAGCAAAAGCAGGTTTTCTCGCCCCAACACAACAAATGATAAAGTCAATGAAATCAACTGCACATAAATCAAAAATGTTACTTTATTTTGAATTCCAATTTGTTCATCTGAATAATGCATTTTTCATTGCGCAAATTGTGAAATAAAGAAAATTCCAATTGAACGGTTAGAGACTTCATTGATGATAGTTTGTTTGCACAGCTTGTGCTTTAGTTTTATTTGTGACCAAACATGGCATCGACTGCAACATTCTACGACTTTTCCTGCATCCACTTCTCATGTACTTTGATTCCACAAGCAGCAAACAGCGAAACAGCGAAGAAATGTCGACAAAATGTTGAAGAAAGAAAACGCCAACAAGAATGAGGAAACTATTTCTTATGTTTATTGGTTGCGCCGCTTGCCACCATCGTAGCTTGTGTCGCTCGCATGGAGCAGAGAAAAAAAAGATTTTTCTTTCTTTCAATTTCCTAATGGACAGCAAATGTATGTAAACGGAATTTGAGCATAAGACGAAATGAAACGAAACATGCTGCAAAAACACTTCATAAAACATTTTAGGAGTTAGCTGCAAGTTAAGCTTGACTGAGTGAGTTACTCAACGATGTTAATGAATTTTATTCGATGCACAAATGTTTGCACACTGAAAATTCAAAGCATTTGAAATGGAAAATTGATTTGAAATATTTTACATACTTTGTTTTGCATTTCATTTTTCCTTTTATGAAGCTTGTCGATTACTTCTGACACTTAAATATTCAAGTGTCGTAACATGTAATAAATATTCCGACTTCAGAGATTTTACGAAAGAATGAATTCGAGACATTTTTGGAAGGAAATAAATAATCACAGCAATGTGTGACTCAATAACCCCGTGAGATACAATTGACTTAAACAATCAACAATTTTAATGTCTTGACAATTGCAGTTTCATGGTTGAAAATGTCATAAACAAATCATGATTTCCTTTAGCTGGTAAAGAAAGAAAATGCGTCTTAATGGAGTCTTGCCCATTGAAGATAATTTCGAAGTTTGCAAAGCTTTCAATTGTACTCATAACGAAAGATGTTGTTACGAAGTATCTCTTACGAAGATGATGGTATAAGAGAGTTCAAATTATCAACAGCTACAAAAATGTCTTCCTCCATCTTCTTGCGACTTTCTCTTCACTAATTTCCTCCAATTGTCTGCCAACCTTTTCTGTTATGGTTTAAGCAGCAAAAGTCATAAAGTACTTGCACATCAAGAGAATAATTCAACATCTACACAACTGTCAATACAATGAAATTAAAATCTCATTTTTTGAAGAAATTTGACACGCAATGGCACTTAACGCGACAAAACTTTTTAACTACTCGAACATTCAAAAGATGATGAAAGATATTAAAAGAAGAATTGTAAGTAATCAACTAAGGAAGATTATTAAATGTCTAACGATTAAGATGAGATTTCTTTGTGATCGCGCAAAATATGAATGCCAGTGAAAGATAAATTTTCTCTTTAGCGGCTTATAAAACATCACTTGAAGTTTCTATTATTTTGGTAACATTTTGAACTCGAAACTAGAAATGAAGAATATGAAATAAAAAATAAAAATACAAACAACACGAATTTCTGAAGAATTTAACAATTTTTTTTTCTTTCTTTCTTCTTCAAAGAATCATCATAAATACCGTTTAATGATGTTTGATTGACAATTATTTAAACTGTTTCTTATAAATATTTGCAATCACTCACAATCAGCTTATAAAAGAATTAATTTTTTTATATTTTAAATTGAGAAGACTTCAGTTTTGCTACTTCATGAGAAATGAATAATTTAATCGGATATGAGTATAATAGTCATAACATCATTTCTGATCTTTCCCCTTGCAAAAGCTCATTTAAGTTAATATCAATCTCACTTACAAAAAATTATTAGTTTCCTTGGCAAGCGCGAGATAAGCACCCGAAGGTATGTAAATGCAAATTAAACAAAGTTTACCGCAGTTTATAGACTGTAAGACTCTAAAAATGTAAGGTAGTGTCTCAAATAGCTGCAATAGCAATTTGAGCTGCTGCATTAATATTTACCAGCATGAAAAATTCTCAAATCAAAGTCGTAAAGCGCCTTCAAACGTTGCACGATCAAGCGGTCAACAAAGAGAAAGATTTGTTTTGGTTTGTTGATTGAATAACCTTCAACTGTTCAAGAAGTAAGTGCTGTGGCGTAATAGACAGCACTTCGGAACAAAAACTGAACATTTAAACGCTTATTTGGCATTACATTGTTATACTTTGATTAATGCTTGATAATCAAATATTTACATTTTAATTATTGATATATTGACAGGTCTCGATTTTTTGCTTCTCCTTTTTAACTCTCATTCTCCAACGAACGATTACCGAGCGAGATTACTTATAGACAAGCGAATAGTTATAGAAAAGGAGAGAAATAAATATTAACGCTAAGCTTTAGTAATGAGCTTGATTGACAATTAGGCTTTTGAACATATTTTTTTAGAACATGCGTTCGGCTATTGGCTTAGGGCGATTGAGAACTCAAACTTCCCATTTTCGTAATTCATTGATCATTTCTAGGTAACCGAAAGTATTAATTCGTATGGGAATATTTGATCAGGAACGCTAATGATAGAATCAAAAACAAGTTAAGTTAAATACTCACTTAGCAACATTATTAAGAAATTATTGTGTCAAACAATAACATATCATAAACTAAGATAAATTCTCATTAAACATTAATCTTTCTGACTTTATATTTCTAAGAATTCATATTTGTGTCAATATTTAAATAATTTTTCAATTCTCTTAATTCTACTGCAGACATTTCGACGTTTCCATTCACCTTCAAACTTAACGTTATGTTGATCGATTAAGATATCAAAAGCAAATTATATTTTAATACAAAACAAGCGATTCATCGTTTCTATTTAATGTCATCTTCATGAGTGCCAGTGAAGTGAGTAAAAGATAATCATCTATCAAGTGCACAACACAGCACCGTTCGCTTACCGTTGCGTCGTCTTTTGATTGATTTTCAATTGGCAATTGAAAGACAAAGAGACTCATAAAGCCTTTCAATTTTATAGAGAATACTGCTGGTGGCTGACTTATGTAGGTAGCCTTTATAAGTTCGATTTATTGATATTTTTAAGGCAACAATTATCTCAAGATGTTATGCAATGCAGCTCACTTCATTTTTATGATTTTTCTTTCTTCTTAATCACCTTTTTTGTTAAAGTATTTAATGCAGAAAGCTTCTTAAGTATGTCCCATTGTGATTGATTGCCTCAATTCTTCTTCTATTGAACAATAAACCTGTCGTTGAAACTATTACTTGTAAATATCAAAGAAACCTTCATTATAAGCTATTAAAATATATGCGCGCATCTTAATTAACATGACTTTATGTTGTAAGTAGATATTTAAATAATTTTCTCATGTGCAAAAAGCTTTTCAGTAATTAATAATGAACAAAGTCATGTCCATCATAACGTGAATGAAAGCAACAACGACTCCTTGTGAAACTTTCTGTTAAGCCATCAATCAAAGTGAATAAAAATTTTCAATAAAAAAAAATTATTTATTGATGGAATGGAAATTGAACCTTCAAGTTGTCGTCATCATTTTTACAACATGAAGCTCGTGCCAGTTTCGATGAGTTTTCAGATGAGGGAAGTCAGATGATGTTAATAATATCCAAACAGAAGATAATGTTTATTTAATTATTTTAACTCACCTCAGCAATGGTTGTTTCATAAGGAGAATTAACAAAAACTGGACGATTGTCATTAACATCTGACACTCGAACGATTATAGGAATGTTTCGATTACGACTCGGCGTTGATTTAATTGTGCAAGATATCTGTAAGCGAGAAGCAAAAAATAAAATTAAAATAAAAATTCACTTGCTCCATTTGATCTCAAGCTGCGCTTGCTAACTCACAGTAAACTGAATGTGACTCAGGTTCTCTTTATCTCGATCGAGTGGATGGACAAGTTGCAAAAATTTACCATTCAATTTGAATAAATTATTGTTTCCTTCAGGGAAATTGAGACCGAGTGTGATTTCGTCCTCCACGTCTCCATGTATGGGAAGCATTGGTGAGTTTTCATGAGAACCGATCGCTGTTGATAGAGAAAAAGAAAGAAATGAAATGTTGAGACGTTAATTCGATGGATATTAAGACTTTAATTAACGTAGAACTTATAAGAAAGAAATCGATCTTATCTCATAAAAAAAACCACCACAGTCGACAATAAAAACATTAATCATGATCTTATGATTAATAACTAATTAATTCAGATCAGTTTCTATGTTTGTTTTCATTTAATCTCTTTTTTTTCTTCCTTCTTTGTGTTGTTCGAGTTCACTTGCTATGTGATCATTTTTTGTTTGCCTTGCGTGGAGTTGCCCTGTCATTAATTAAACGACCAAAAAGTCCGAATAAGTTCTTGACTTCATTGTTTTCAACTCACAAAAAAAAAGTATCAAAGGTAAGTTTAAAAATCACCCACAGAGTGTGTAAGCAACGAAAATCTATTTAGGGATTATTTATGTTTGGTCGGATCATTTCATAGTCGTGACTAACAACAAATAGATTTATTAATTAATTCAATTTTAATCATGGATCAAATGCCTTTGTTTAATTTTTGATCAAAGGAAGCTTGAATAACAACAACAAGCTTGTGATGTGTTTGCTTATTGCGACAGTTGAGTAAGCATGACAAGCAATATAAAAGCGAATTGTTTTCTTATTGATTATTAATTTTTCTGCCACTGCACTGCCACACGATATCTTGCTGTGCTAAGAAGAAAAATAATAAAAAAAACTTTCATTTCTTTATATTGTTTAATCAAGGAAAAATTCACTTTCATTGTTCCATCAATGCAACTATAAAAACAAAACAATTTTCTAAACATTTATCCATGCACTTTAATCACAACAATTATTACAAAACTTTGGCAGCAGCAACAAATGATTACCTAGTGAAGAAATGTTTGAAAAGTTTCTCACGTTTTCCTGACTCCCTCCGGAGGTGAAACGAGAAGAGAGCGCGAAAACGAAATAAAAGTGAAAGAGTTAAGAAAATGAAGCTTAAGAAGTTGCGGCAGAGATAAGCTCCAACTTGTTGTCGCATTTGTCATTTTCAGCTTATCAAACTTATGATTTTCAATATGTCAAGTTTCATTTAACTGCCAATGCCATGGCATTTAAGGCAAGTGAGCGTAGTCAACCATAAAAGTTAAATGTGAACTTAATCACAGGGCAAAGAGAGGTAAACTGATCTGCTGCATTGTTTGCACGATGTTGCAAATAAAGTTAATGGAATTTACATTTTCATGACACAATCCATGTATGGATGAAAACGAAATTCACAATTCTGATGTCCTTTTATTTAATTTTTTTTTTTTGCTGTTTTCTTTTGTTCATTACTGCCACTTAATGATGGTGAAATGTGCAAATTTTATAAATATTTTCACCACTTTAAAGTTAATTGCGCAACTCGATCTCACTTACTGAGAATATCAAGTAACTCTTATGAACGAGATAAAAAAATATTCGAAAGTGACATCTTTGGCGATGTAAATTTAATAAGCAACAAGTCGACTGCAGTTATATCATTCTTAAAATATCTTTTATCACTTTCGAAAGAAGAAAAAAATGTGATATTAAATTAAATCACTTTACTTGCACTTGCACTTACCATCGCCTCGACTTTCTTCGATATCGAGTATAATGTTGTT
The DNA here is from genome assembly GCA_900005825.1 of Clunio marinus. Lineage (NCBI taxonomy): Eukaryota > Metazoa > Arthropoda > Insecta > Diptera > Chironomidae > Clunio > Clunio marinus. The sequence continues at coordinate 182,291 of CVRI01000012.1, read as the reverse complement.
CTGTCCCGTTTCTGTTTCACAGAGTTTTCCGTAAATGCCTATCACCATCAGTTGATTAAGTAACAAGAAAAGCACTTTCGTCAGCAGCACTCGTCGATTGTTGAGTTTCCAGAGCCACATTGTCTGCTTGAGTTTAAAGCGACACAATATGTGAGGTGACATGAAAAATAAAAATATAAAAATTGTACAATAAAAATGTTAATCAATTCCAGTGTGAGGGGGAATGAAGGTAAATGAGAATTGGTCGGATGTTGGTTCATTTCAATGAAAAGAGAAAAAAAAATGTTTAAAGCAATAATTCTGAAGGTTTTCGTTAACTTTTGTCTTTGCTCAGAAAATAATTGAACATTCGAATTAAACAGTTATTCGCGATCGTAAAAGTCGCGACGAAATATTAAAATCTTGATTATACCTAAATAACTTATTAATTCCTCATAAGTTATAGAGAATTTAGATAATAAGCTTAGCAATAAATTTCAAGTAATGTTGCTCCATAAAGTTGAACATCTTTATGATCGACACAAAATCGCTAATGTCCTTTTCAATATTTCAAGTAAGATGGGAAAAACATGTTTAAAATTCCACAACTAGATAGATGATTAAGATAATCAATTATCTAAGTTAATTGTGTAAGTTTTTAAATTAAATTCCTTAATAGATTCAACATAAATATTGCAGTTGATGAAACATTCAACGACTTGTGAACAGAACAATGCTGAACTATTTTTAATTCACTCAACTATGAAATCATAATTGAAGTTTCCAAGTCAAACATGGAAATCAGATTTAGAAACTAGATTTATAATCGTTCTTAATTCAAGTGTTTATTATTTTACAAGCATTTATTTCCATCGTTTAGTGGGAAAATTTATGATAATGAATCTCCATAAAAATAATAAATTTAATTGGTTACGTTTTTTTTTGCTGCGCGAGTCAACTCGCGGTTGCCAGTGTAAGTTTCGGAATTAATTTAAATTATTTTCAAATTGCAGTTTTGAAGTGAAGCAGTGAACAAGTTTTCATGAAAATAGCAGAATCATGTTAATGTCCACGCTGTTCCCATAAACCCCAAGTATTCATTGTTAGAAGCATTTTTGTATTCAAACTGGAATTTTAATAGAACGGAACTTAATAATTAATTACTGGAAACATTCTTTGCTGTTTTCTTGCAGCGATTTTGGTTTTGTCTTTGCTCGTTCTTTGTTCGGTCGTCCCTTCTGGAGTTTTGTGTTTTCATTGGAATAATTGCTGTTGAAATAATCTGCAGACGCCAACAAACCGATAAATATTAAAGTGTATCATTTCTTTCTCATACTCTTTCTTTGCTTTTTTTATCATTTTTCTGTTTCTCAACTTTTTATCTTTCTTCGCGTTTTCGTATTTTTTTTTTCAATAAAACGAGAGACTTCTCTTATTTTAAATTCTTAATTATGAAGAACGTATGGAGTGAATAAAAATACCGGAGAAAATGCGATCTAGCGATGACTGTCATATCAAAAATATTAAGTTTAGTTAATATAGGACAGAGACGAGACATTATTTGTGCACGCCCACAAACAGGAAAACTTTTTGGGTGTTCTGATCAGCATTAAATTGTAATAAAAACTTTTTTTCTTCTTTTTCTTTCGCCTGTGACTCCTCATCGAAAACTTCGCTTTTTTATAATATAAAATAAAAACAATTCACGAAAAATTTCTTTCTTTTCATTTACCATGAACTCTTGAAGCGCGTACGACCCAAAAGTCAAACGAAAACAACGGCCACAAAAAACAAGCATGTTTAAGCTTCAATTCGTGGGCCGTGCAGAGACTTTTGTTTATTATTCTGGCCCAAATTTTCTTCTTGTTAAACGACGAATTAAATGTTTCTTGCTCTGTCGAATAATGTAGCAAACAAAACACAATCAACAAACGATCTGCGTCGTCTTCTCTCTCTCTGAATGTGGAAGGTATTCGATCTCACGCAATCCTTAATTGCCTTTAGGCAATCGAGTACTAATTTCGCTTCCATCAGAGCTCCCAAAAATTTTTTTTTTCCAAGAAAAACAAAACGGGAGAAGTAATTTTCCCAGCACTTATAAATGATAAAAAAAAACTTTTCGTCTAATGATTAATTTATAAATTCATTCAGTAATTGCAAGCATACATCTTGAGAGAACCGCTCACTTGATGAAGATAATTGGTAAATTTTTGCGAAACTGATTTTCAATTCTTCTGCCATGTCGATTTGATTCGGTTGTTTTTGCTGTGTACGTGAACATGTGCTGCATAGTATCGATGCAAACACCAAGGTGAACAAGCTTGTCAAAATATTGCGGGCATATCGAAAAGTAGTTTTTTTTACATAATCACATTAGCAAACTAGGAGTTCTTTATCGGCAGCAAATAGAGAACGAGGCGAATAGAAAATCAATTCGAAACGGCCTGAAACTTGACCTGAAGACAGGAAAAAAAATCTTCACGCTAATTTTTTATGTTCAGAACAAGCTCGAACGCGTCATTTATTTTTCGAATGTTATAAAAGAAAGAGTTGGAGATGTTGTAATGGGTGTTGTATACAGTTATGATATAAAACACGTCTTCTTTCTCCTTTCATGTTCAAATTCTTCGCTAATAGTTTTTTATGCACTTGATGATTTAAGTGGGAGACAGAATGAAGCTTAAGTAAGCGTAACATTTATTTAATCCAATAGACGCGATAAGATTAAGCGAATTCCATGAATGAATGATATTCTATTAACTCTCACGACACGATACATTCGCATGCATATTTATTCACACAGCTCTAACCATTGATTGCATTCTGAAGATTTCTCTTACTCACTGATACTAATTGCATTCTAAGAAAGAAAAAAAGAAATATTTTTATATATTTTTTCGTATCATCAAGCTGATGCTACCTGGGGTAATTGTCAATTACGATTTGCTCTAGAGTGTACCATTATTAATAACGAACGGAATGTTTTCTTTACTTCTTCGTCTTCTTATCCCATCGCTTAAGAGATTATAAGTGCACTTAAAGCAACAACATGTATATAAGCTTCTTTAACAAACAATTTTTCTAACAATCTTCTCGTTTCTCTCACATTACATATTAAATTTTCTGTTTTTTAAATCCATTCAACTGATCGAGAGAAAAGAAAGGTAGGCAATGGTGGAGTGAATATTCAAGTCACAGGTAAAATATATAAAAAGATATTGAGAGAAACTCGCAAACCGTTATGAATAAAGAAATATTTTTATAAATACAAAAAAAAATCGCCTATCATAATAGCATCCTTTACGATCAAAGTCTAATAGTTTAGAGAAAGTGTTTTCATGTCGAAAGATCGAGTGAATGAGTATTTAGGGAAGCAGCTTAACCTAATTTCAATTCATTCAATGAGAAATTGCTTTCGTTTTGAATTTCTGTGTCATATTCGAAGCAAAAAAATTTCTTTCGTTCAATAACAAGGGCAACTGACCAATATGTTGTTCGGTTTGTTTATTGATTCATTAAAAGATATTGGCGCTATGCATGGTATTCTCGTGGTGGGATGTCAAACTGTTCGGCCTCCTCGACGTTAAATATGTACACATATCAATATAGAATTAGAAACAGAAAAGACCAAAAATTAAGTTAAAATTTATATGCAATATCGATGGGATTGAAACACGAAAATGTTTGAAAGTTTTCTTATTTTACTATCTCTATTCACTATAAACGTCACATCTATTTAAAAGATCTTGCGATATTCAAATGATCGAATGAGGGAGAGAAAGAAGGGAAATAATAAAATAATAAACTCTCTTCTGCTACGTCACCTGCTGTGATGGATTGAATGGGAAAATATGGCTTTATCTTGATAGTTATTTAAAAATCCAGTGAGTCTGTCCGAAAACTTTAAATGTTTATTATTCATCTCGATGAAATATTGGCTTTCAATATTTGTTCGTATTAATATATAATTTATCAGATCGATGCTTAGCTATTTAAGCCGCTTGGATGGCTAATGATAGACCCAAAGCATGTGCCGAAGAGAAAATAAATAGAAATTGGTTATTATAATCAATGAGTTGTTTGAATTATGACTCAATACAGGAAACATTTTCTAGTTGATCACGAAAGGATTATTGTGAGTTCTTTTCGAGGTAGAGAAATGAAATATTAAAAAAGTCAAGTTTGACGTTCGTTATTACGACTTACGAGACGATGAATTTAATAAACCGGAGATTATCTCACGCTGTTCTTGATCTCTCAAAGATTTGATTAAAATATAGAAAAGATCGTTGAGTGTTTGTCGAGTGAAAATAAGAGAAAGAAATTGTCGATTGATAGACGACAAATGATGAGCAAAAACAAGAATTCTCGTCATAGACATTCGAGTTTTAATTAAATTTATCATTATGTAGCATAATCAATTTACCGCCTTCTTTTCCTTCTTTATTGCTATTAATCGCGATCATGCTACGTGCAGCAGTCATCTCATCAGAAACAAACGGAAAGAAGTTGAAGGAAGATTCACAAGAAGAACCAAAAGTCAATTTATAAAGATATAAATTACATTTAATCACGAAATCAATCATTTCGAATGTGATTATAGATTGCGAATGTAAATTATTGAACGTCAAAGTTGTGAGTCAGAGACATCTTTCAACAGCTTAGTAGACAACTGACATAAACAGGATTTTTAAAGAGGGCTACAAAAGGAAGTTGAAATCCAGCACTTACCATTTTTATTGTGTAATGTTTTGAGGTCTTTGCTGCAGCTTAATCTTCACTTGTTATTTTTATTGTCGTTCACCGACAAATGAAAGGTCCAGGAATGGTCAAATGAAACTTATATGGCTCTTCCTTTCTCCTTCGGGAATCCGATTTTCAATCCCGTTCTTACTGTCGACCGTTTGCTTATAAAATTATAATTTAACACAATTGATAATTTAATCTTGAAACCGAAGCGAACGAGAGAAATATCAAAAAGAGTGCGAATGTTGAAGTGGGAATCATTGAACCATGTTCTGGTTTTAGCAAAGTTTATGAAAATTCCTTTGCTGATTTTTTTTCTTTTATTATTTCACAATCACTTTCCTAAGAGATTCACTTATCTCTTCAGCATTATTCTTCTCCTTTCGCTTGTCTTGTTTTTACGCAAAGAGAAGGCAGCACTGCAATTGCTTTCCGCCGGTCTGTTTGTAACGTTTATGGGCAGTCAAAGGCCGTTCTAATAAGCGCTTAGTGAGCCTTGCGGTCTCGAGCTTTATTCACCACTTATCAAACAAACACTTGAATAACATCAAAGATTTATCATAAATCGATGCGAATTTTCTTCTCTTTTGTTTCACGTTACACACAAATCCAATGTTTTTATTTTTCTTGTTTCTTTCACTGTGCAATTTTCTCCTCTTTTTAATCCACTTTTATGACCACAATTCAATTCTTTATTTTTACAATCAGCTTGTGTTACTCGCGTTCACAATTTATCGAACATCGAATGCTTTCTTTTATCCACAAACTGAAATGTAATTTTGATTTCGCGAATCAATTTCGTCTTGAAATTTTGTTTGATGTGGAAAATGTGAGCCGACTACTGTTGTGTTGAAAGACGAACGAGTCGGGCGGCAACTCTATGCAATATCTCGATGTTTATTCATCACCCAACATTGCCATTTTGTCTGTCACTCGCGATATCTCAAAACTTTCTGAAAGGAAACAAGAAGAAATAAAGAAAAGTTAATTTAAATTCATTTCAATGCAGTCGTTATGCAAAAAAAAGAAGAAATAAAAACAAAAATGACGACGCAATATCATGAAATTCCGTCATTTAAAAGCATTTTAATGAATGAATGAACAGACAAAAATAAATGTATTTAAACATCAATCAAAAGTACTTATTGTTGTGCTTCTCTTGCTCTACCGCAGCTTTGTCGAGCGATCGAAACGTGGATTTAAAGCAAAACTTCTTTTTTTTTATTATTTTAATAAGACCTAAACCAAACCACACCAAAGATCGGCCTCTGCAAGGAGTCATGTTTAACCAAGGTTACAAATTGATTTTTCTTCTTCATCTTCTTCTTACACTCAAATTCAATTCTTCAAAGCATTCAAAACATTCAAAGCAATTTTCCAGAATCCGATCATGAACGTGAAAATTTTTGTATTCCTTTTTCTGATTATTTCGTGTGATTATGGTGAAGGCTGTTCGACTTGCAGCGTCTTTTTGTCTGCTTGTTAACAGGATTTTTGCATAAATTATTGACATCAACATGACACAACTCCAGCACAATCCCAGGAATTATTCGAGATCATTTAATCGACAAGAATTTCTTCGCAAAAAAAATTCCTCTAAGTCTCTGTGCTTGCCAGTCTTTGAGCTTCGTGTAGGTGTCATTAATCGTTTATTATACATTACTTTTTGTCTTTTCTTATTCTAAACCAGATTTAATTTCCAAGAAACCTCTTTTATATGCAAATTTCGCTTCATGCTTTAGCGCGATGTTGAAACGAAACCAGCCAAAAGCAAAGGAGAAAAAAAAATCAAAACGCGATTGTCGAGCTCGAGTAAGAAACTTAAACAGGTGCCAAGATTGAAAAAGTAATATTTATTATTAAAGTCATTATTAACAAATGCGTGATTGTAGATTTAATACAATGTGCACTGACGATAAGTTTTATAAACTAAACAAAAACCACCAGAAAACTCGATATACCTGTAACAACAGCAAAAGAGATCTAAAAACTATTCGTGAGTCTAACGTCAGTGTAAGCATCACAACTCCAACATTCAATTGCGCACAAGATCTTGGCTGAGACAATTTATCGTCACGAAATACGGCAATTCTCTTTGATATTGCTACCTTTTTGCATACTTTCGATGAATAAAATTGCATAAATTAAATATTTTTTCAACAACCTTTATGATTTGAATTGTTAGATGCAAATGAAGTTGTTAACACTTTCGATTCTTTATTCAAACTTGTTGCACCATCAAAAAAAATTGTCTTGCATAATATTCAAAATTGAATAATTTACGGCGTTAATTTAAAAGTTTTCGCTTGTGTATGAACAAGAAAAATTGATGGTTTGATGCATCAAGAAAACATTGTGGAATTTTGTCAGATAACAAAGACACTATGTCGGCTGTCATCGTTTGTTTTGACCGCTCACTTTTCTTGGAATCAAATTAGCAGCAACAATGACGAAGCTTTGATGAAAGACAACCGAAAAATTAAAGAAAATTGCTTCTTGAGAATAATTTTGAAGACGACTTCAAATGTGCAAAGGTGTCACTCGGTTGCTTTTAAAGTTTAAAATAAAACATAATAATAATAAATTGATTTTCCTTTCTTCCTAACATTATTATGTATCCACTTCGCTATTCTTCGTCGTGATTCATGATTATTTATCCACTGACATCAAATTATTGTCAATTATACCAATTGGTCCAACAGCACTCAATGAAACACTGTATCAGAAGCTGATGAACGAGAACGGTTAAAAAAAACTAACAAGAAAATTAGAAAATTGCGATCGCTTTTATGTCTTCTCATCTTTTTTTCATCCAAGTCTCCTTTTCCTATTCGCAATCAAATGTCAATCATGAAATGTAACATTTCTCCGTTATACAGCACAAGTAATTTGATGTTCGTTTTCTTATTTTGTTTCACGGGCTTCGTTAGTCACTTAGGAAAACATCTCTGAAGTATGTTAAATCATTTGAGTTTCACAAAATGAGATTACTTTGAAGGGGCATGTCAAATAATATTTAGTTATAATTGATCTTCCCGCCTTGCCAAAGACAATTGTAAGACACATGGAAACGGTAATTGTTTCATCACGATTTCAAATAGAAAATTATGCCATTAACTTAAACTATTTCGCTTCAAAATCTAAATAAAGAACTTTAAGAGAGAAAGGAAGATAAACAAACAAAACAAAAAAATTAGCAATTGCTGAAGGTCATGAAATGTGTTGTTATGAATTTCTTTCATTTCGTTCACTTAACCACTGCTCATCCGACGAGATGAACTCTCGGAAATTACTCTTCGTATGAGAATATAAATTAAAATTATCAGCACCATCCAGTAACGGTAAACATCGTTTCAGAAAAGCATTTCTAATTTGTTTCAAAAGTGAACATCGTCATAACTATTTACTGGCAAGGCAACCAAATAGAAGAAATATTTATTAACTATGTACAAGAAAAGTATTAAAGAGAAATTAGCAAATGTTCTTCCTTACATTTCATTGAAACGATATTTCATCCAGGAAGAGAAATTTATTTGTATTGAAAATAAAAAATCAATTTCTACAGCAAGGAGGTAAACATTCTTTTAATTAGAAATCTTTTCTAGCTCTTTTTATTTAGTTAATTAATGTCGATGAAGATGCTTTTAAAGGTGAGAAATTAACTGTGAATGTCTATTTTTTTTCTCTTTAAAACCCTATAAGAATTTATCGAGAATTTTTATTTCGTTGGGAATGTTGTTTTGAAATTATTATGTGGGAAAGATCATAAATAATATAACAATCAGTTGTTAAAATGAGAATGGTGAATGAAAGAAACTTCAAATGAGATCATCTAAGTACATTCTTGAGTTGAAGTGATGAAATGATAATCAATTAAAAATTTAAAAGTCGAATTTCTTTCTTTTTGTGACGCAACATTCACACGCTCCATAAACTTAAAGTTAAGCCATCATAACAGTTTCTTGCAAGCAACACACGAAGTTTGTCTCAAAACATTCTGATTTATATCTCGATAAGAATGAAAATTAATTATCACATATCAACAATAAACAGCAAGTGATTAAAAGAAATCAGGTGTCTCCATTAGTATCTCGTCCAATTAATAGAATTCTTTTACAATTCGATGTTGCTATAATGGATCTGAAATCGTTTCACATTTTTTAAAGAAAGATCATTTAAATTTCTCCTACAATCTCTTTTATTTCAATTTTCTTTAAGAAAAAAATAAAAGACAAATCGAATGGAGATAAAAAAAAGTCGATCGTTGTGAATAGAAATCCCATTAAGAGCGCTCATCAAAGTGATCGACACCCAATTTCAATAAAAACCAAATCTAAAAACAATTAAAAATCAAATAAAAAATTGATGTAAAAAACAAATTTTAATTTTCTCTATCGCGGAAGAAAGACCTCAATTTGAATAACCAAATGATTTAGACAATGTAGAGTTTATCGGCGAACCAACGGTTGATGGAAGAGACCATAAAACACTAAAACCGATGAATTTTCTTTGTGATGTGGAAAGAGAATCGCTAATAAAAAAAAATCTATCGAGTGACTAACGACGATGCTTTATTGAAGACGAAATGAGGTTTTTATGAAAGAGATATGTTTTATTGTGACCCATAGCATTAGCGTTAAAATGAGAAATACAGCGATAAACATTTTATGACCCTCTTGAAAATTGTGAACACTGCCCAGGGCATTGACGAAACTCTTGTGACGATGCTCGCCTTAATTACATTTGCGAAATATTTCTCCATCATCTTTGAAAAGATAAATTACTGATTGCAATCATTTCAGAACATCTTTATCTTCATCCAAATATCTCTAAGACATTCTTGAAAAAAGTTTTTTTCTTAAAAATGATGCCGGTTAAAGCTCAAACATGGATAGTGAGTATCAAATGTCCACGAGCGTTTTCTTGTCATCTTAACTGAATTATATGATCAAGTTTTATGACGAGTAATCTTCATTTGCTTTTTGTTCCTCTCTCTCTCTCTATCTTTGCTTCAGTTTTTGGGTTTTTCGTTGTCATCATTGCGATCGTATATGTAAATGATTAAGTTGTTAAAAAAATTCACAGTTCCAAAAGAAAGAAAGAAATATCTTGAGACTCTAAACTTCGTTTTTATTAATTAATTATGCAAATGTCATTCCATCTTGTGAGTAAAAACGTTTTCTTCCGTAGTAGATGAAAAGAGCAAAATGAAGAAAATAAACAAATCTGCGATAGTGAGATTCAATAAACTCGTTTTTTTGGACACAATATTAATGCATGGTGAAAGAGTTTTGCCCATGCTTTACGGTACCATCGAAATAAATCTTTCAAGCGGTGAATTCTGCGGTAAGTCATAAATTCAACTTTTTTTTTTTCGGCAGGTTTTGCAACTTAAGATTCATTTTATCAAGTCGTTTCAGGGCAATAATTTTCGCCACTTCCTCAGATCGAATTACTCAATCTCGTAACTTAGAAAACAAATTTCATTATTCACCTTTTTCGTGTTCGATGAACTGTGAAGATATTTTCCTTTTGGCTACAACTTTGAGCCCTGAATTAAACTTTTAAATAAATAGTTGGCAGCTTTTAAAAAGGAGAGCAAAGTGGCGACCACAAACCTCTTCCTTTTCCTTTCAATTTCTCTAGCTTGGCATTTACAAGCAAGCAACAGAAACGATCTTTAGAAAGCTAAGAAATTTATCGATGCAGAGTGAAGGAAACATTTATTTATTTTATCGTTTTAAATATAAAAATTTTTCTGCTGTATTTCGCGGATATTTATGTACATAATTTATTTATGAGAAAATGTGCTTTTGAAAAGTAAAAATATTAAGCTGAGAAAAGATTTTTTAAAAATGCATACAAGATTAAGTATGTAAATATATGCAAGATTTGAAATAGAAAACAAAGAAAAACCAAACGTGCCATAAACGAATAGTTCACCAATGATGTTTTGATAGGATTTGTTATTTAAGATTGAAAAAGGAATAAATTTGTTGACATCAAATGATAAATTAATCAATTAGGATAAGCTGTTATTAATGACAGAGTGATCAAGACGTGCTTTAAGTTCATCCCCCACAGCATAGCCTTGTAATTGAAAGCTTTAACGACGTTACAAAATAAATAAGAAAAGAACCAAAACAGATATAAAATGAGCCAAGCATTCAGCCACAAAATCTGTTTTTCGCGCAACTCGAAAGAGGAGGTCTGATCCTAAATCGAGGGCAATTAATAATGAAAATTAATAGTTGCGCTGAAAGCAAAATAAATTGAATCAATTATAACAAGAGATCCTGGAGTCGACTTGTCTAAAATCATAGAACTATAATATTGCTTTAAGCGAACGCGAATGAATGAATATTAATTTTACAGCAGTTTTTATTGAACGGCTTTAAATTCCAATTCAATTACGCACTTCAGGTTCATTTAATCACGATCTTCTATCTCCATCAAGAGTCTTAACTTTTTATTTCTTTCCCTTTCCACGCCTTAGACGTAAATTATTGCTAAAAGTGCAGTTTAATTGATTCGCGAAAGAATGTTTAAAAAGGAATTTCTTAGGAACAAGGTTGTGTGGGCGTAGAAACATTCAACATGATACAGTTGATGCCATAAAAATGTGAAAAAATAAATAAAAGACTATTACATTAAGAAATTATTTTATATTGCATCACATTGACCTTTTTAATTCATTTTTAAGTTGAATAATTGAAGTCTATTTACTTAATAATCATTAAAAACATTATGCAAGCATAGAAAGTGAATGATCAGTAAGTATCTAAATAAACATTTAAGTTTGCGAATAAGGTTGATTTTCTTTTGTTATTGATTCCATTAAAAAGTACAATAAATAAGCATTGTAGGGACTTAAGAAAATCGCATCGTCGTTGGAATGAATTCTTGCGATTCTCTCGTTTCTTTTTCTTGCTTCAATTAAAATTTTCATGTAAGTGCTGTTGGGAGAGGTGGAATGAAGGCTTTTGGAGTATGCGGTATTGTAGATAAGATCAAAATTCTATTGATTTGTCAATATTTTTTTTCTTTTGTTTTGTTTCTTTTTAAAGTTTAAACTTTGAACACAAAAGATTCAATTCACTTTGCAATTTCTGACCGAAGAATTCTTTAAAGATTTAAACCTCACAGGAACTGAGGTTAGATGAAGAGTAGAGTGGAAAGAAGGCGAAGAATTAAAATATCAACATGGAATTTATATCGTTATTAATCCATTGTTCGGTGTTCTCGAGTGTGACAATTGAATTTAGTTGAGTTTGTTCTTGTTCAGATTCATTCTTGTGAAAGGAAATAAAAAGTATCTCGGGATATTCTCTGATATTCTGAGATCATCATTAAAGTTTAAAGTGAAAAAAGATTAAATGTTTTAAACCAGTTCACTTCTATTATTTCTTCTCGGCCTCGGTTTAATCGTTAAATAAAAAAGGCCAGCCCCGGGTTGGGTACAATACAGGTGAATGTTAGATTCGGTGTTTGTGGTTATTTAAGCACAACGACAAGAAACGCGAGACACAAGAACTCTCTGAAGAAGTATAACATTCCAAAACGATTTCCAATTGATAATTGGATTACATTCCGAACGGAGACGTTCCATGCTTTTACCTCTTCCACTCGAGTTACTTAAATAATCAAGCTATTAAAAGAAAGTTTATTTCTCGCTTCACTCAAGACTATCAAATTCCAGGAATATCTCAAAGCTAAATAATTAAACAAATATTAAAAGAGGTATGATAAATGAAGCAGATAGAACCTCAATGAAACCCCTCAAAAGAAAAGATGAAGATGAACAATCAGTAATGATATTCTTTATTCAATTAACAAAACCACAAAACGAAGTGGAAGAAGAAAAGTCTGAGATTTTTATCCTTATAGAAAAATCATTAATAAATGATTAAGTTTGTGTTTCATGTTAGTTTGTTCTTCATTTTCTTGTGAAACTGTTCGGAAATCATTAAAATTTTCGGCTTATTCTTCTTCTCCTGCGGTTTTACATCCCAGTGGCGAAATTAAAGACATTAAAGTCCAAGATGAGAAGAGAAGAAATCGAACAAAATGATTTCTTCATAATAATATCATTTCATTAATTGTTATCTGAAGTTACGAATCAGAACAAAATGATATGTGGTGTTTTTATTTATTTTACTGTTGATTTCTCTTCTCTTTCTTGTCTCCTACATATTTATGTACACTAAAGCATAGTGCGATAGTCATCTAACAAACAAAGTCTTCAAATGTTCGGCATTGAAAAGGAAAATTTTATTTTCGATATAAAAATATGTTGGAAAAATGAAGAGAGGAAAGAATAAAGTCGAAAGTAAACATAACAAAGATCATTTCAAAAAGATTTGAAATTCTCTTTAATTTCTGATCATTATAAAGACGATTTCTAACATTCTGACTTTGTTATTATTTTTTTCTCATCTTCCTCTGTTTATTTATTTATTTTGCTTTAATATGATTCCTTCTCGGACGTAAAGTATGATTCAGGGCTTTTTAAATGATCGTTACAATAAAACTTCCTGTATAATCACTTCATTAAATCCATCAACATGAGACTTCGCCCACAAAAGCCCTGGTGTAAAGTTCACTGAAGAATAAATGTGATTGTTATGTATTATTAATTAAGCTCATTCTTAAATGATGTTTCAATAAGAGACTGATCTTTCCCTTGAGATGAAACCACGTCTTGTAATTTTCGATTTAACATTTGTGTAAGATGGAATGATAGGAGAATAAAAAAAGTTCTCTCAAATATTTCAAAAGGTGATTAAAAAATAATTTTTTTTGTATGTCTCTCCATCGCAGCATTTTTTTAATAATCTTTATGAATCTTTTTTTGATTGATCGATGCTCGTCGTTTGCATGTTTAACTTTTATATTTCTTCCTTTTATTTGCCAAACTCATTAAACATTCATAAATATTTATCAGAGGCAACTTTTTTTATGGACATGTCAAAAGTTCCTCCAACCGCGAAAATATTTATTTATAAAATTTTTCGCTTACTTACTTTCTATCAAATTTCTATTGATTAATTATCCTTTCATTGAAGATGGTGTTCAAATATTTTTCTTTATTTCTTTTTGTCTAATAAAGCACTTCAGTATTACGTGACTTTTGAAATTATCATCAATTTTTGTAAAAAATGTTTACTTTCAATTTTAACGAGTGAGTTCTTGAGAATGTTTTCTTGTAATTTACCTTTCGGTAATTTTCAAAAAGATCAAAGTTGATCCAACTAATGATTGAGATTACCATCTACAGGTAAATATTTTGTTTAGCACTTCCTTTCATCCATTCACCTGTTACACCACACACAAAACGTGTCTCTTTCTTTTAACTCGATTTTTTTCCGATTTTAATTTTCTTCCTTCTTTCTTTACGAAAAGATCGGGAGAAAGACTTGAATGCTAGCGTATTCAACGACTCACGAACTGCAACTGATTCTGTGAGAATAAATTTTGTTTTTCTTTCTCTACCTTCACACGAGTAAATCTTTCATAAGAAATGTTTTCAACACAATCAAAAGATTGAGAAACCTGTCCATAGAGATAGTTACACGGAGAGAAAAATATAATAAATTATAATTCTTTAATTAAACTTTGCTTGATGTCAATTTTATTATTTTAGAATCCAAAAAATAGAATTTAAAACAAAAAATTCGTAAAAAAAGAAATTGATTATTGTTTTTAATAAAAGTGTTCAACTGAAGTTATTAAGGTGACATACAACAGCAGGTACCATCAAGCTGATCATATAATCCGAATCCAACTGGACAAGCAAACATTATACAAGGAGCGGATTCACCTAAACTACATCTTGGGAAAGTACTTTGGACATCACCTCCAGCTCTTACAAAGCCAATGATGGTAAAAGCTTTAGGAAGAAAAAACTTTCATTTGGTGACATCAAAAATAGTATTTTTTTACCAAAAATGCACAAGACGAGTGCGAAATAAAACGAAGTTCTTGTCATTTTGAAAAGTTTGAATTCAATGTAAGTGAAACTTTAGAAAACCTGATGAGGTTTTGAACGAAAAAAGTTCTTTAAATACTTTTTGTTGCTACTAGTTAAAACTAATCGATAAAACGAAAGAAACATTAAGCAACTATTTAATTTTGAATTATTAATAATCACAAATGTGCTTAAAATTTCATTTTTCAATTTTATGTCAAATCGTGATGAGTGATATTTAACCAGAGTTGTGATTTGACTGGCTGACTGAGTCAATTGAGTTGAGCTTGCAATTTGCCCATCTCTGTATTTAACACGGCCTAGATATGTAAAAACACCTAACTAATTCCAGGAGAACTTCTAGAAATAACTAAAAATGAATAACCACAGGAAAGATATTAATTTCTTATCCATATATGGTTTTATGTCAAAATAATTTGTTTTATGAAATGAATTCATTGCATTATTTAAGAAAACTTGAAAACAAAATTAAATCTGAACTTAATTAATATGAAAATAGCTTCAAATTAGTTTGAGATTCCAATTTATTTCGATACACTGAAAATATTTTTACGATATAATTTAGACAGGATTTCGATTGAATTAAATATTCAGAAGTTTCATTTATCAGATTTTCATTCAAGATTTTCAGAAAATACCTACACAAAGAAAATATTATTTTCCTTTTTAATAAAGGTGCTTAAGGAAACATCGCGCAACAGCATTCACCACCATCAGCAATTTCCGTGGCTTCATCTGGGCAAGTAAAAGTTCCGCAAGGAGCAAATTGACCTAAAAAACAATTTGCGAAAATACTTGGGACGTCACTTCCAGCAGTAACATAGCTAATGAAGGCAAAAGCTTACAAAAGGCAAACTTTCATTTGGTGTCATCAAAAATAATATTTTCTTACCATAAATGCACAAGATGAGTGTGAAATAAAACGAAGTTCTGGTCATTTTGAAAAGTTTAACTTTAACGCATGTAAAGTTTTAAAAAACTGATGAAGCTTTGAACGAGTTTCTTAAAAAAATTTTTATTTTAATATTGAACTTAACGATGAAACGAAAAAAATATTAAATAACTATTTAAATATTTTAATTATTATTGTCTATATTTATTGTCAAATCGTGATAGAAGCATCTTTAATGGGTGATATTTAATGCGCCCTAGACATACAATCATATCTAACAAATTCCAAAAGGACTTCTAAGAAAAACACAAAATTAAGATTTTCTTTCTCTTTCGTAACAAAATATTTCTATCAGTGTAACTTAAATATTTTACATGTGAGACAGTCGATAGTAAATATCGTAGAAAGAGAATTGAGAAAAAATGCGCAATCCCGACACGAAACTTACCACAGTAAACTTCACCACGAAGACCATGTGACATGCGGTAGTGTTCGANGTCAATTTTTTTATTTTAAAAGTCAAAAACTAGAATTTTAGACAATTAGGTACATAATTCGAAAAAGAAGAAAATAATTTTCATTTTTCATAAAAGTGTCCAACTGCAGTGATCAAAACAAGCAACAGCAGTCACCAGTTAAAGTACCTGTAGAAGTAACTACCACAAATCCAGGTGGGCATGTAAAAGTTCCACAAGGAGCGACTTCACTGAAATCACAGAAAGGGGAAGAATTTGTGTCGTCACCTCCAGCATGAACAAAGCCAATGATGGCAAAAGCTTAAGGAAGAGAAAACTTTCATTTAATGTCATCAAAAATAATTTTTTCTTACCATAAATGCACAAGACGAGTGCGAAAAAAAACGAAGTTCTGTTCATTTTGAAAAGTTCAACTGGAAAGTTTTAAAAACTGATGAAGCTTTGAACGAGCAAAATTCTTTAAATTCTTTTTTAACTTCAATATTGAACTTAACGATGAAACGAAAAAAATATTAAACAACTAGATATTTAAATATTTTAATTATTAACATCACTCAACATGTCACTGTTTCATTTAATGTCAAATCGTGATAAATACATCGTGAATGAGAGATGTTTAATGCACCCTGAATATGCAACAATCTTGCTAGTTACGAAAAAACTTTTAGAAAAACTTAAAATTAAGATTATTCTTTCTCTCTCATAACAAAATATTTCTATCAGTGTAACTAAAATATTTTACATGTGAGACAGTCGATAGTAAATATCGTAGAAAGAG